>JAYGXS010000003.1:9088622-9174322 GCA_036362985.1 Ligula intestinalis
GGCAGTAGTCAAGTAGTCGACTTGCCAAAGGATAACTCTGCGAAGACGGGATCCAAGTTCGTTGGGCTGTGAGTTGCAAAAATGGGGACAGAACTCGTTTGCAAATTGTCGCTGGATTCTCCTGGAGCCCGGGAGTGATCACCAGAGAGGTGTCGTTGAAGGGCAAAATAAACAGCGGCAGGTGAGGAGAGAATTCAGCTGTGGAGAGTGATTAGCAAGATAGTTGCTAGCACGCGTCAAAACCGAAAGTGTGAAAAAATGTTGTATTTTGTTTTAACAAACTTGGTTATTGATAAATTTAAACAACACGTAAGTAGGGTCAAGAGCCCACACTACTGTATAAGGCTATTCGTTCTGCAATTTCCTGTAATTCGAAATAGCAGGCAATTATAAGAACTGATGTTGAAACAAGATAAAGGTTTTTTTGGGATAAATCTTGGACTCCAGGATGGACAAGGTAATAAACTCAGCCTAGTAGTCATTCTCGTGGATTCTAAATGATTGCTTAAGAAATCCTGCTTGGGCAGTCAACTTACTGTCCCGCATTTTAGATTCCATGTGAGCGGCAAAGTGGGGCGGGTAATCTCGATTCAAGTGTGATTGAACTCACGCTCTGTAGCGCGGCATTCGTAGCTCAAGTGGGTAGAGCGTTGGCTTGGCTAAACGGCCACTCTCTTATGCGGTTTCGAATCCCGCCGAATGCCGTGAGTTTTTCCACAAGAAGGTCAACTTAATTAATAAAGTGCGTTATTGCAGTTATTGGCTGAAAACATAAGATTTTAGGAGAACTCTGGAGAAACCAGTTTATCCAGCAGCTGTTGAACATTGAAGCCTTTAAGGGTTTCACCATTGTTGCCACATAAACAGGCAAAATCATACTTGATTATACGGACATTTTGTTTGACTGACGAAAGTAGTCAGGGTTATTTTTGATAAAATCTGCATTAAATTATGGCAAATGAGCATCAATATGGACTCGCGTTGTGTTGACCAGTTAGACGCCCAAGACTCCTTCAATGTTCGACCGAGGAAAGAGAAACCGAACGCGTAGAAAATATAAGACACTCAGTGTGAGAATGGACATGCTTTATAGCAACATTAACGCCCTTTTTCTGTCACGTAGACCCAATTGTTAAAGGAATCCCCTTCCGTGTTCTAATGAAATTCGATAGGGAAATAAAAGATGGTCAGGCCGGTTCAGTGTGGAAGCACCCATGCGTATGCAGCCTTAGGCTGGTGGTGTGATGTTGTGCCTATGCCGCCTGCTAATACAGGTGGGTTAACATGGGTCTCTAGAACATGTCTGACACACCAGCTACAACAACAACAAGCAACGTCAGCATGCGTTGTGTCACATCCTTTGGTTTAGATGTCATCCATGCCCCTGGTCTATCCTAGCTTTTGTTAGTCGAATGAGTGATGACATGAGTATTATACAGGATCAGAGGACCGAAGGCATTATAGATATTCTTATCTCGATCATGTAATTATATAATTGCAAGTTCAAGCAGTCAAATGAAACCTCACCAAATTGTTCGCTAAATTCTAAACTGAGCTCACGCTGGTGGCGTCACAAACTAAATGCGCGGTCGGATAGTACTCGACAGTTATGTGTAGGGACACATCCATCCGCACTGACTGTCCGCGAGTTCTCGTCACATTTTACTAAAAAAGCGGTGGGCAATGTTGATAGACATTTTTTGCTGAAATCGCTTAGAATATGGAGAAGTGGGCATATGCCTTGAACATCACTCAGAACGATTTATTATAAACTCTCAGACGTGTGGAGAATAAGGCTGTCGGGCACATGTCTAACCGCTGCATGTGTAGGTCAGGAGCATGGAGTGACTTACTTGTACTTGATCCTGTTTTTAATTTCTGATAAACTTGATTTCAATTAAAATTAAATAAGTAGACTTAGAGGACATTTGGCTCATCCACGGGTTCCAGGCTTTAATCGCCTATTCAAGATATGTCCTTATGATAGTACTGAAGATTTTCGAGAAACAGGCTATATCAAAAGCCGTGAATGCCCGCTTGATGGCGTACAACATTTAAATTGCAGTTTTAGTCACTTCACAATATTGTGTAGAAGGTGTGAGGTTGGCTGTCATCCAGGTGTCAAGATCTTTCTGCATTTCTGCTTCTTAAAGTGGGATTCCGTTCAGGTGGTAGGGTCACGCATCAGGAACCGGATTTCGATTTTCCACGCGCAGCAGAGTGCATTTGTTCGAATTGAAGGACAGTAGCCATCTATGTGACCAATCGTTTGCTCGACAAAGATTTTAATGGAAGTGAGGTGCATCACATCTTTACATGGTTGTTAGCCGATGAAGTAATACTGGATTATCAGCCGTCAGTCCAGTGCGCTTTACGATTGCGACGTTTTCCCAGACCTGATTCTTTAGACATCCTGCCCAATGAAGTTTGATCTTGCCTCCATCCTAGTGTAACAGCAACATCATATCTGCTATTTCTATTCAGATTAAAACCCCCCTATAAAATTCTTAAAATCCTATATTACATACATCAGTGGATATTCCATCCTTACCGAGCCATTATCTGAGGATTTACAGATGTCTGCATTCTCCTTAGCTGCCGATGCTTCATATGCAGTTCAGCACAGGTTATAAAACAGCAAAATTGTAAAACTGTCAATAATTTCGGTGAAATTGCCAATCCTACTGTTCAGAATTAGTCGTTGCGAAGTTTTTCTCAAGATTCCTGACAAATATGAAACGTTGCGTGCTCTTATTTGTAGAAATATATGTCACTTGTAAATGAGCAGGAGTTCAGAAGCTGTGGTCGGACAAGTATCCAACCTATTTCGATTGATCGAGATCGTTCTGACTGGTCGAACCAGACCGTATGTCTGGGTGATCAGCGATCGGCGGAGGTGGCGCTTGATAGATGTGCTCCTTAGGGTTTCCTTTGGGGCCCTTTTCTCTGTCGCAGATATATCAACCACTACATACGCGGAATAGACTGCACAACCGTCATGCTTGCCGACGAATTAAAACTCTGGGAGGTCGTCCGCAACGAAGGTGATGAACCAAATCTGCAGGCGAATTCGCACACTCACGAGCAATGACCAAACGAGTGGCTTGCGCCATTCAATATCGCCAAATGTAACCTTATGCGCTTCGTATTACTAACCCTTCGTATCAGAAGGTGTATCAACTATATCGCACGCCGTTGCCAGACCTAGATCACACCTTCACTAAAATCATCATCAGTCAGTATCGGTCAGTATATTTGCAGTAAATGACCGAAGCCCTTACAAACTCCATTGAAATTATATAGGAATGCATAAGTTATTGTAATAGATGCAAGCATGGTTACAGATCGTATTTGTTGTGCAAAAGTGCACAGAAATAATTTGGAAAAATGAATTGTTGAAGAGATGAGGCGTTTGCGGAATAAGAGCGTACAAATGTTCACTGAATATCCAGTCTCGGTGATCTTCTAGTGTAAATAAATACGCTATTGAAATCAAACGAGTGGTGTTATTATTTTTAATTTTATGTCAAATAGGTGTAAGGTGTTCACACATGGTTATCCAAACGTCTCTTGAAGACGTCAACCGTAGGTGCATGCACAATAGACTCGGGCAAGGAGTTACACTGTTGAATGACCCTTTGAGAGAAGAAGGATGAACGTTGGTTTGTTCTGCTTAGTTTTCTCTGCAACTGACAGTCATGTCTTAGGAGGTTTCTTCTTGGGAGCATTTGAAAGAGATCCTCCCATTTGACATCCAGACCAGTTCCCCTTAGTAACTGAAAAGTTCCTATAAGGTCCCCTCTGTCATGTCTATAAAGGAGGGAAAGAGGTTTAAAGCAGTCAGATGCTGTTCATAGATGGACTGCTTAAGTTCAGGGACCACCTTAGTAGAACTAATTTGAAAACCTTCGAGAATCCGCATGTCTTTCTGAAGCCAGGGCCGTCAAGCCGCACGCACGTTCCATATACTTTTCCGAAACATCGGTATTCAGGTTAACAAATGTCCTTCGTATGGCGCCCATGACCGAAATTGCTCTTACTGCGGGTTTGGAACTCTGTGCGGTGAACTGAGATCGTCTTTAATAAGAGCATCAAGGTCTATTTGCACACTTACGGTTTCAAGTGGTTGACCTTCTAAGATATAATGTCGAGCGAGTGCAGTTCTGCGTCGGCTTTCTGATAGTTTGTGCATTACAACACATGTTGTGGGGTTAAAGTTCATACACCAACTGTCACTTCAACGATGCAGTCGGTCTATATCCTTTTGTAATATTTGGAAGTCCCTTTCGTCTTTTATCTCCCGCCACAGTTTGAGATCATCAGCAAAGAGTACTATGTCAGATTTAATTTCTCGCACGATGTCATTTACGTAGATGATGAAAAGGAGCGGCCCAAGAACTGACCCTTGTGGAACTCTGTTTTTGACAGGTGCCAACTCTAAACAGTAGCTACCTACAGTAAATTTTTGACTACGGTCTTCAAGGAAGTCTTTCATCTAGTTCAGGAGATGCCCTGTTATCCCAAAGTCGGTCAGTTTTTGGATGAGTCACTGATGTGGAACTCGATCAAACGCCTTGGTGAAGTCAAAATTAATAACATATACTGGGTGTCCTTCATCCATAAATTTTGTCCAGTGTTTTAGCGTTGTGATAAGATTTGATAGACAAGACCTCTTCTCATAGAAACCATACTGGACTGAGCTGATTTGGCGGCGAAATGAATCGATCGATAAAATCGATTTTTTTATTATCCTTTCTATCAGCTTACAGCAGATGCACGTCAAACTAACCGGTCGGTAGTTGGTGGGATATAGTCGTAATCCCCCTTATGGATGGATCCGATATTTGCCAACTTCCATATTTTAGGTAGTTTACCAGATTCGAGCGATTTTCGAAAAATTATACTGAGTGGTTCCGCTAATTCCTCAGATAGTTCGCGTAGAAGTACCCCTGGGATCTCATCTGGTCCAGGTGACTTGGCCGGATCCAACTTCTTTAACTCTGTCAAAACTGTCTGCGATGTAAATAATACAGTGTTTATAATCGAGTTGTTGACGGCTTGTGACAAAATGCGTGGCTCCGTGTTATAGACACCTTGGAAGAATTCTGAAGAAAGTTCGGCTTTTTGAGGGCCACTTCTCACAGTTGGGTTAATTGCCCGGCCGTGTGACTTTTGTTAGGACGACGGGCGTCCTCCACAAAAAGGGCCTTTGACGTCGGACAATCACCCCATTGCGTATTTCCAGGCCCTTCTCTCCTTGTTCTTTCAAAATGGCTTAGTCCGCCTTTAAGGCCCTCCATTTTATCCTCTTCTTTACCGTGTACTCCTGTTGAAAGAAACCGTCTTGTGGTCGGGGATTTCTCGTGCCGTTCGCTGGAGCAGGAGATCTCTCTGAAGCTTTTGCTTTTCTTAAAAATTAGTTTTAACTGCCTGGGTTTCCTCCCTTGAGAATTGGAGTTCTCCTTACTATTTATTCGGAAATGCTTCAGCATCAAAAATTAATCCTCCTCACTAATTACATCCTTTAAGCACTCCCTTAAGGCCTTGGTGTCCTCGACTATTCTACTCTTTGAACTACCATTAGTTGATTCAGGGAGCCCATGTAGAATAATGCACTGTGTACTATCCACCTCAACTGCGTCTCGAGGAATTTGTTGGATAGTCCGGCTGATTCCAGTAGGGGCCTCGGTGCTATGGCCATGAGGATTTGCGAGCCCAAACAGGTCATTTATATGAGCGGTTGCTGTGCTGTGTACATCCTGCACATTTGGTCCGGAAAATGAGCCTATAATTAGCGGGGATTTAAATTCGGAAAGTTCCTCATAGGTTGAAATCGGGCGCAGAATATCAGTCCCGCAGACAGTTAAAGATGTTTCTGTAGGATTTTGATCATGGCAGTCCTCGTCGATGACAACGTGACCATTGAGTAAAATGTTCATTAAATCCTCGTTGACTCGTAGTCTAGCGGTAATGGCGTTCGCCTATTGGTCCGACGTGCAGGGTTTGATTCTCGGACCCATTTCCACTTTCGTTGACTTTCGACTCTTTGACGAGGTCTATTTCCGCAAATGGTTCTGAAGGATTTTGCTTATGGAGCATGGAAACCTTTAAGGTTTTGTTTACGTTGGCCTTGTCTCGGCTTTCTGTCGTCGCCGACATCGTGACATGCATAAAGGTATGCTGACGTGTCTTAAGATTCTCTATCTCCTTTTTCAGACTTTCCATGTCCTTCTGCATGGCGGAAAAGGTTTTGAAAATTTCCGTGAATGTTAAGCTTTCTTTGATGTTATTTGAGTCTATTGAACTCGGAAGACTTCTAGTCTTTTATGCGGGGGGTGATATCCTCGCATCAACCATGCGATTTCTGTCCTCGAAATTACGGCTTGGGCTTTTAAGCCAAATTAAATCAGCGTAAACTGTATGCCTCAGTGGTGTTATGGTAACGACCGATATCAGTGAGTCAGAAGTTTTGGGTTTGAATTCCTCTGGCGCCGGAATCTTTCACAAGCTGATCTATACGTTTAATTTCGTCTCCCATAATCGATCGCAGAGAGAGAGCAAACGATGGTAAAGCTCTATGCAATATGAATAAAGTGTTCAACCGTATGAAAAGGTTATTGAAGGACTCAGCCGTTTGCAGAGAGCTGGAATCCGGGAGATTTGTTGACAGAAGGAGATACCACGGAGATTTTGCTCGTCTTGAATTATGTCCTGCCGTGTCTTCTGGGGCTGGAGTTATTGCGAAAGCGAATCCAATTGCTAACAACGAAAGTCTGTCAGAATGCTAGGTGGACTGAAATCCCGAAAATAATATTTCCCACGGAGGACGAGAAATACAAACTGCAATTTGCTTGCACGTGGCCAACTCCGCAATGTCCAACTTGTATCTCATTAAGCGTGTCTTTGCTTATTTACACAAAATATGCGTTTGTGAAGTCTTTGGGACGTTTGTACGATCCCTATTGGAGTTTGTCCTACAAGCCTGGAAACCTTACACATCAGAATATAGAAAACCCCTTGAAAGGGTACAACGACGCGCAACTAAGTTGGTGCGAGGCCAAGCGTACCTTCCTTATGAGACATGAATGACCAACCTTGACTTATTTCCTCTAGAATACAGACAGCTACGCGGTGACCTAATACAGACATTTTCCGTGCTGCGGGTCAGGATCGTTGCCTAGCATCCAATGCTCTCTTTGATTTCGCCACTACCAGTAGATTCCACGGACATCCTCTCAAAATACATGTGACAAGGTCAAGGTTGGACACACGAAAATTCTTCTTCACTAAGAGGGTAATCCAGACGTGAAGTGCTCTACCCGCTGACATTGTCATGTTGCCATTTATGCACACAGTTAAGATGAAGTGGGACCAGTAAAGTATTCACGTCCTCTGAATTGACGCAGGCACGACAGGAATTACATTTATAAAAACATACCACTCAAACATTTTCAGTAAGATGTTTGTTTAGGATAACAACCGATACATTTCCCTTAAGGCAAATCACATCAATGGCCA
The DNA here is from genome assembly GCA_036362985.1 of Ligula intestinalis. Classification (NCBI taxonomy): domain Eukaryota; kingdom Metazoa; phylum Platyhelminthes; class Cestoda; order Diphyllobothriidea; family Diphyllobothriidae; genus Ligula; species Ligula intestinalis. The sequence goes on from JAYGXS010000003.1 coordinate 9,096,141, forward strand.
CCGCCGTACCTTGTGTTCCTAGGCTACGTGACCATGTAAAGTCCTTCCTAATGGCTGCCCAAGACCGAAAGCTAAGGATTGTGGTGGTGCCCGTGTTTATTCACCTGGCAAACCCGGTTATCAGCGAGGCCGTACGATGGGGGGCATCATCGACACTCGGTGATGTTCCCTGACCTCAGCTATCTTCTTTTTTCCTCGTGTGACCCTTATGATATTGATAAAAACAGCGATGGTCTCCTCTTGACATGCTTTCAACACTTTCAGCAGCAGGCCATCCGATTTTCAAATACTTTCCCCCCCCCTCTCTCCATGGGTGACAGTTTTAATTCAGTATAATTCAGTATTTATAAGGGAGAGAGGCAAAGCCTTTAAAAATCATATTTACAAATAGATGCTGTCAGATCATGCATTTCGTTTAAAGTCATATATGCATTATATAAATCGTTGTTTTCTTCCAAATGTATGACCAGAAACCAAATCAAGATTAAGCCCTCTTTTGAATGCGTCGACGCTTTCAGCAGGAACCACCCAAGAAGGAAGTTTATTCCATTCTTCATTGACCCGCTGAGAGAAGAAGTTAGCTCGCCCGTCTAGTTCGGCATGGTGTTTCTTCAGTTTGTACGGATGGCCGCGTATATGTATTGTTTGTGCGAATTCAAAGAAGTCGGCCATCTGAAGAGCACAGCCTACTCCTCTGACGAGTTTAAACATTATGATCATATCTCCTCTGTATTGCCTATAATAGATAGGAAAATGATTGAGCCTTTCTATACGATCATCAAATGGGAGAACTCCTAAGCTGCTGACTAGTTTGGTCGCCCTTCTTTGAACGTTCACAAGCATTGCGTAATCTGTCTTCGTACAGGGACACCACGCAAAATCCTTAAAATCCCGTAAATGGCATTCAACCCCCTAGAATTCTGAACAAATCCTAAAGAGTTTTTTACTGTCTGCCCTTTTTATGCAGTTCCATCACTTGCAACCCCACATGCTGATCCGTCTCAAGGTGGATTTCAAAGTATTAACCTTTATTTCCCTAATAAGCCTGACCCGAGTTGGCTTTCTTTTAATTAGCACAATGCCATGCGAAGAACTATACGGGCAACCTGGTGGCAATGCGAGTAACTGAACGCGTTATATTAATCAAAAGAAATTATACGAAAAGTAAAGAATAGAAATAAAGTTATGGAAAATGTTCAACAGATAGCATTAGATGGAAACTAGGGAATTGTTAGCAGGAAATTATAGTCGAAAACTAATACAACAGGACCTCTGTGCCTGTTCCTGAGCTGAATCGGTCAATTACCTGAACCAGTGTAAGGACCAAGTTCAGGGACTGGGTATTTAGCAAATCAGGCACTCCCTGTAGGTTTATGAGGTGAAACTACTCAATGGCAACACAAATACCACTACTAACATCTTTGACTTCGTAGTGAGCAAAGTTGGCTCGCGTTTGAGCCACCATCTGTTCTCCATCATAGCTGCTCAGTACCAAGAGAGAGGTCAAAGGTATTTACCTATATTTCCCTGATAAAGCTCACCTGAGCTGACCTGGATTGGTTTTTTTAATTAGCACAAGGTCATTGTCATTTACTAAAAGTTATTAAACAAATCCGTCGTTACACCTTTTACATTCTTTAGACCCTCTTGTAACTTATTTTATTGCCATACCCCCCAAGTCGGAGAATTCCCTGAAAAAATGTTAAAACTGGCGTAGTACATTGATTCGCAGTGTATTTTAATTCTTACAAAGCAACATTATAAATATGCACAATTTTGTGACCCATGTGAGCGATAGGTTATGTTTATCACGTATTCTGTCCAGCTCCTTGCAGTTGATTTCATGCTCTCATATCAACCATATGGCTTTTTCGACTGACATATCTGTCAGTATACGTAACCCGTACGGGTGCACTTGCACGTACACGGGTGATGTACATAACCCGAAAGTACTTGTCTGGAAGATTAATTCCTGCACGTCTTGCATGCAGGGCTGGGCAAGGTTATGTGAGGCCATTGGCGAAGATAATAACTGTTTGTAATCTCGGTTAGTCAAGCCAATAAAAATAAGTTTAACTGCACTGTATTTACTATAGGAAAATTTCTATCGGGGAAGATGATTTTCCACTGCTGCAGTATATACTGTGTAGATTACATAGGAGAATCCAAGCTAGGATTGTAGGATCAACCGCCAGTTGAGGTACCACTGACCCCCATATATATTCATAAACCGTATATGGCTATGTGCTATACAGCATCACAAGGCACACTGGCGAAATTGATGAGAGAATTGACAAAAACCAGTACCTTCGACTTATCCGTATGTGCATCGTCGATATTGTTTTTGTCAACTTTTTCCCACTGTGAATTTAAATGCAGTTTTTTTACTTAAAACCACATTGTCATTTTGCATGACATTGAGTGAACAAAAATCGGAAAATGCCCAAGCGTTTTTTTTTTTGAAAGGCCCAGTTTACTTAAGGTTTTCTTAGGTGACTAAGAAAACCGAGAGCTGTTTTATAGTTTTTAAATGCTATTATATATGCCACCTGGAGGTTTTCTGTTAACGTATCTGCCCACTACGGTTTTCTCCAAACCGCTCGACAGCTTAGATGAGACAGCCTGTGCACGATTTCGCCACGCAATTAAAGAACGCAAATCATTGTTTTCAAATTCATAAAGACACGAGCGAATCACGTCTGTGGGTGCTTGGTTATTCGTTTAAGGTATTGGTTGTTGTCATGTGCTTATTTTGTCCTATTTTCTAGATCTGAATAATGGCGCGTTCGATACCTGAGGAAATTTTAAGTGATGGTCTTAAGTCATTTACGTGGAAGGCAATTTGTCTTTCTCCCTTACGATGATTTCTTAATAGAATCTTCCTACACTTAAATGGACTAAGGGCCTGAAAGAAGAAGTATCGAGAGGCAATCTACGAAAAGCGGATACATACCTGTGTGAGGTGCTGTAACTTTATTCGATTTTCTGAATCCAAAAGGTTTCTGAAACCGGCGACTGCGTACCACGACATTGTGCATCTGGGGCTGTTGATGCATGGGACAACGATCATGTGAAGTTGCCCTGTTCACGACAGAATCTTCGCAAGCTATACCAACATCTACATTTTGCATTTCTTGTTGAGCCTGTTGTCAGTCTAAAGGCTACTCTGTTTTTCGTTTGGACCTAAGTGAGTACAGACTTTTCAGCTTTTTGAATATCATCACAAATTAATTTATAAATCAGGGTAAACGGGTGGATTCAAACGTCTACAGATGTGGAAGGGAATTATATTTTGGGTCGAAGTCTGCTGGTCACTGTGGTATAACCATGTTATAATCACAAGGTGTTATCACGTAATTTGGAGCATAACCTACATAGGAACTAACCCCATTTTAACTACGGGTACTATTAAAAAGACTGTATTTTGCCTCAATTTGAAACAGATGTGAATGACAGTGGATTACATATCTGATGAAAGGCTGGGGATTATAGGATTAATTGTACAGTTGAGGTTGTTTATTCAGTTAATTGGGTAGACTGGAGACGCAAAATGTTGGTTCCTATAATAAAGTTCAGTTCAGATCAGAATACTGAGAGAAAATAGAGGCAAAAATGGACAAAATATAGCGTTTGTTGCTATCCTAGGAATTTTCTACGCTATTGAACACTGCAGGAAAGAACTTCTTGCGTGTGCATGTTGCATTATAAAAACTTCATGAAAAGCAGAAACATTTTAAATAATATCTGTTCCCAAAACGAAAAATTTTGTTTTGCCTCCATGAAATTGATGTTACAAGTCTTAGGAGATAACGCATTAAGTTTGGGAAAACAAGATTAAAGTAAGTTGTAAAAAATATCTTTTGCAACTCTGCCAATTTTTGTGCCATAAATTGAGTAATGAACTGTTAAGGTTGTCCTTTGCTATCCTCCATATTCCATTTATATTTTATGTTTGAGGGGTACAGGCAAGAAATAAGTTTGAGAACGTTATTAGTATCTGACAACCAAATTAATTGTACAATCGATATGAAGTTGGAGACAGTCACCATAACATGCATTTGACAAAGTTGTCACGGGAAATTGCGAAAAAGTTTTTTTTGCAAAAATCGCCATTGATACTATTGCCACTCTGCTTTGCATTTGTTTTTGTAAAACTGAATCTAAATGCAACCAGAGGTGCTAAAAACAGTTCCTTTTTAGATAAAAAATTGGCCTTTGTTAATTTATAACAGAAGAGCTATCCCTAATTTTTAGGGAAATCAATCCACTGGCCAACATTTTCCATTCTGATCTTGAATTAATCATCAAAAAATTAAAGTATTCAAGTCAAGTCAAATTTAATAAAGGAAATGCAGGCAAACTGCTTTGAACTCCCTCCTGGTACATAGGATTTAAGAAATGCATCGGCATAGCCAATCATTCCAAAGAAGTCGTTGACACAATTTCGAAAGACTATTCGCGTGTTTCAAGTAATACACTCACACTCAGTTTAAACGAACCGGCACTGTAACTGACGAAGCAGAGCAGACAGTAAAAAACTCCTAAGGCTGGCTCATAATTCCAAATGGATTGTCATTTGTGGTTTTAGGAGAAAAACTGTCGCTCGTGGGAAAGTATGTGAATGATAGGGGCATGATGCTTCTGTGAATGTTGACGGCATCCATGGCGTCCGAAGGACCATACGAGGAGGACACCTCGGAGTCACGAGAACGTCCCGAAGACCGGAGATGCGACCATGATACGTCTTTGCTGTGCCAAGAGCCGAGGAATCCGCCACGTCGTAAGCAGTCGGTTGATACGATAAAGGGTGTGACAGGGCCGCGAAGCCTAGGACCATAGGTGCGGTAGATGCGTCCTCAGACACGATCGGCGCAGATCGCATAGTGAGCAGAGACGTCATAGCTAGATTATGGCTGAAACTTATCTGGTTTAGTATTAAAAATAATACTACTTACAAATTACTATTAGTATATATTTATAGCATTTCTAGCATTTCAGAGTTCGATGTAGGGCGCTTCAATTTTTGGATTCGGAACACTTTAGTGATTGGATTTGGAGTACTTAATCACGACGATACTCATTAAATCGGTCTAGGTTTGCCTTAAAAATATCCACGGAAGGGGACATGACAATATCCGCAGGAAGGGCATTCCATGTCTGGATTACCCTCTTAGAGAAAAAGGATTTTCTTGGGTCAAGTTTTGCCCCTCAAATGCGGACACACACAGCAGTGGCAATGCTCGCATACACGAGAACACACACACACATGCTGGTGGGACCGGCAACAGCAACAGCCCCGCGATCGACACACGCACACACAAAAAGGACTGCCACCGCCAGTTTACCGCTCCGCATCCTTCCAGGACTGCGTGAAGTACGCGGACATCGGACGCCAAAAGATATAAGCAAAGCTTTTTGTAGAATATTTCTCAACCAACCTAAAGCATATTCATTGGCGACTTTTGTAGTGGACATTCATTTTTCTCGGAAATGAGTTCACGTGGTTGGACGTTTTTGAACCTGTGGCACACAAAGGCAGCTGCACAAGACAAAAATAACTAAAAGCTAGTTATTTACGTTAAAGCTTTAAAGATATATCTTATTTTGAAGATTTTAGTAAGCACATTGGATATAATCATTATTCATGGTCATTTGACTGAAGCCAGTGAAAATTGTAATGTCATCATTATAATTTCAAGGAAGATCTAAACCTCTTCGTAATCAAAATCTCAAAATAATTACAAAAATAATTGGTGGACGGCAGTCACTATTAGTGTACAAAAATGGTACGTTTAAAATCGCAGCAGTGACAGAAAATGGCAGGTGGTGAGGCGCTTATGAACTGCGGTTCAATGAAGTGCTTATGACCCATCTGATAGACACCAGTGGTGGAACAACTACGCCGTCTTTAAGTGCGTTTTTTGTGTTTTCCGACTAGCTGGTGTTCAAGGTTATGCTTGGTTGACGAAGGCTAATAAGCCCGAAACAGTGCTGTATAAAATAACCCCCTTAATGCTGTCATACCCCCTTTGTGGCGGCCTTCATAAGCCACTGCCTACGTTCTCGCCCTCTGAAGATCCAACCGGGACCAAAGCTACCATGTGCAGACGAATCATGCGAATCAAGGACCGCTTAAATCTCACTGAGCAGTCTGGTGCCGTGCATCACCTACCATGGTAAAAACTGTCCCCGAAACTACACGGAGCAGAAAGGCCGTATGCTTAGTTCGCGCATACACGAACATAAGCTGGCGGTATGACTGGGTGATGCATTACCACAGGTTCCTGTCCATACCTCCGAAACCAGTCAGGAGTTCCATTTTGCAGTTGCGAGGGTAATCGCGCAAAGCAGGCCGCGAATAGATTGAAGCCTGGGTTTCGAATGAGCACTTACTCAATCAATTCATCGATCTAGTGCCTGAGTACATCGCCCTGCGAAGGTATCTCCTGACTGACGGCACTGGTAGTTGACTGTTCCTCCCCCCTACTTTCTTTTTCTACTTCCGCTTCATAACGATTGATTCCCCCACTGCGTCCTTAAACTGTTGCGTTTTTCCTTTACGTATTTCATCTCTTAGGATGGATTCCAGAAATTGCCCGAATGCCCAAATACATAAAAGTATGATTCCGGTGATCGCAACGTCTTCTGCTTCTCTATCAACGTAAATACTTGGGATGCGAAAATTTGCCTCAATTCGCACATACGTTTGTGTTTTTTCTCATTAAAAGTCTAAATGGCATGCTTTTCCCCGTAGTTTTATATTAACTTGTGGTAACGTAGATTTATATTAGGGTGTCGAATAGTTAGTTCAGGGTAGGCGCGCGCGTAAATAAATTGGACAGACTTTATTGAGCAGTCATTCTTTGCTATCCCGTTCTGACCCGATAGCCAGTATTTGGAATGAATAAACTAAATGTGTGGACTTGGATTTCAACACGGCTTCCCCCTCTCACCATCAATCGCTTTTGATCGTCTCCTCGCCCCTTAATGGCTCTTCGTTTTTTGTGCCCGTCGCGAATATTTTCGGGATTTGATAGCCTTTTTTGCCCCGTCCTTTCAGCCCATTCCTCTGATGAAACAAAACCAGGAATCGAGTATTTCCCTCAGCCAAATTCAAATCGCCTGTATACTGGCCAATGACTTTTACTGCACTAACGAACGAACCCCATAAACTTATCTTCCTTCCGTAAATTTTAATACTCTATTATGCAACCCGTAAGTTTTTCTAACTGGCTTTTTTTATATGCGTCCGTTGCCTAATGAATGAACTTTTATTTGCATTAGCCTCGTCCGACTAAGCCAATTAATTCGTAGCACTTCTGCATTTGTCATTGGACTATCGCGATGCCCGATGCGCCGTGACTTGGCCGGTTTCTCGCTGACGATTGCACTCAAACCTCGTATTGATGAGGTCACTTGACTGTGGTTACGCACAGGAATTATCCAACAACTCACAGAAGAATAAAACCCCATTGTGCTCTTAAGATAATCTGGTAGTTTGTAAATAGTAATCAATGCCTAGTGTGCCTAACAACCAGGGCCAGATTTGTGGCTTAGATGTGCATTTCACATCATCAATCTTAACCCAACATGTTTACGCCTTTCATGTGTCGATGACAATACAAAAACAAGACGCTGACAGATGAATAGGAGCGCAGCGTTTGACACCTACCGCACACATTTACGTTAAACACTAACAGGAAGTCAAGAAAGCTCACTGATTTTTCAGCAATTGCAGTTGCCATAGTAAGAATAGCATCCGCCACATCCATTGCCTGGATTTGGAACAATTCAAATTTGTGTTTATGTCATCTTCCTTCAAAGGTGAACCTAAGAAATCCATTTGATTTATAATGTAGAAAGATGGAAATGCTGGGTATTTAAGATTTTTAACTTGTATTTGTTTGGTTTTGCCAGTGTTTACGATCATGCCGGCGCTGCAGCGCCCAGTTATAAAGTGCAAAAGGTCATCTGCCTTCTCCACTGCTTCTCGCGTGTGCTCGCTGAGGACGGCGCGCCCACGGGTGCGGCCACTTTTCTCGCCGCTGCCTCAAACCCCCTCCGGACTTCCGATCAAGTACAATCCTGATTGGTTCTGTCCCATTTGGTTATAGCTCTACGAGTCGCATTGAGGATGCTGGAAGCGACGCTTTACAGGTGAGTATGAATGCAAATCTCTAAGCGTTTATGACGAAACGCATGCCTGGTCAGACTGCTTATACCTCTCCAGACTACTGATTTAGATGAGGTACGAGCTCAACTGTCCTAAAGCTCCATGCGTATTTGAACTGCTCATAAGTAACATCCTTAAAAATTAGAGGAACAGTCATTTTATAGGTTTGGTTTTGATTAATTTGAAGTATTTTTTTTTCTGAGACCAACCTGTTGATCCTCTGGTTCAACATACCTATACTGTTTTAGAAGCAATATTACCATCTTTTCTTGACCTTTGGACACGAATTATACGTGCCTTGTGTGCTCCAGGTATGTGCCTAACTTGGTGCATCAGTTTTCTGTTTTCTATCATATTGAGTCGCTGAGTGAACTAAGTCCGATCAGTTTTACATGTAAATAGGATCCTCAAAAGAATGTCCTTGAGGAAGGTAAGTGTATACCATCGAAAACAATGCAATGGAATCTTAACAGTAACTGAAGGAACTTGAGGGATTTTTGTGTTACTATTCAGGGAATTGAACATCGCTGAGATAAGTGTTTCGTGAACCAACAAACCGAATGTACAATATCGGCGAAGTAGGCCTCCAGGTGGGAGTATGGAACTTTAACCTCAATAAACATTAATCTACGATTTGAAACCGACTGATAATATCATGCTTTTCTTCGCTGACATTTGGGGAGTTCAGTTGGCAGTATTTACATGGAGTTTTGCAACAAAACAAAAATCAATTTTTACGAATATTTTACCCCAAATCCACATGTAACATAATAACTAATGTTCAACACTGGAACTTCTATTCTAAGGAGTATGTGCCACTTCAAAAAAAAGTACTTATTCAAACAATCATCAGTTTTCTAAATTTGACAATGTTTTATTACACTCATGGGAGGCAACGCACCCATGGCATCCAAAAGGTTATCCGACATATATGCTAAAAGCCGGAGCTGCCTATGGTGTTTCAAACTGAAATTCGCGTTTCCTGAGATATTGACATTTAAATTATTGGTTGATAATACAGTTTTTTGTTGTTTTCGTGTTTGGCCTGGTTGCACCACATTGCACAGCATGTCAGAAACCAACCTGACCAACACTAGGAAGCAGATGGTCTAGTGCATTTTGTTTTGTCTGATAATGTCTACTGCGCCTGTGGCTTCCGGCCTCGTCTCGTGGGTCACAACTACACTCGATAGACACTGATGATTTAGGCACATAACATTGCCGACAAAGACACGGAGGGTGTTATTTCCATTTCCTTACTTATAAGTCGTTAATATTCCCGATCTTTATTGGCAAAGCAATGAGCGCGCGCCCCAATTCTCAGTGTTTGGATATTAGCCGGACGTCAAAAACGTCTCGAAAGCCGTAGACGGCCTTCTCGCACCACTTGGACTTGCAGTCGCACACAAGCTGGAGGCAATCAAATGACATCAGATACTGAAAGCGATAGACCCCCTGCCATGGCAAAAAACAACTGGAATCGTCTATAGGATCTTGTTCCGTTGCGGACAAAGCCACTTTGCCAGAGAAACTGGAAGACTTCTCGAGACGTAAATTGCCGTACACGCGGCAGCACTGCGGCGAAATGAGGCCAATTCTCAAGTTGCAGGACATTCGACAAGACCCGGTCAAACATTCAAATTTGATGAAGCTCTCATTATCGTGGGAGATTATAATCGTGTGAATGGCTTGTCACCGTCTAATAATGCCCTTTGGAATCACTCGGAAGAACAAAATTAGAATGCCGTAACCTCGGAGTCCGCCTGGAGGAGGTTTTATGGTGTCGCTGTCTCGAGTGGCAGTTGCCGCTGGCTGATCTTAAGCGCGCTGAATGTGCCCGCTTCGGAGCGAATCCCAACAATGGGGAGTGGCTCAATGGAGTCCTCGCCATCCGTGTGTAACTCACTGTCTGAGATGTGACACTGAGTAATAAATGAGGGTCAGGCGTTTTCGCTTGTGATCCGATTGGGCGTATTAGGATAAGGTTACCTGCGGTGACGAACCTAAGTGGCCCTTGAGGAGCTGCGACCGGTTAGCATGCGCGTAGGCTCGCGTGCATCTGTGTCCTCGACAGAGGTTTAGGTCATCGCATAAACACAACCACCGCGAAGGCAGTCCTCATTTGCAAAGGCATGATTTTGACAGTCGGCAGCAGGCAAGACGTCTCAGGAGATCCTGCAATGTTGCTAGCAAACTGTCTTTAAATGAGTGCAATGACCTATCCAACCCATTGTCTATGCTGAATCTTAATTTGGCCAAAGAAAATGAGATAGCTGCTTCACTTTGACAATATAATTTTACATTTTTCAGCAAAAACGTCCTCCATGCGCAGATAGGGGTCTGCGCATGGCTCAGGCTGTCCTACCATTGTCGATGATTAACGATTCTCGACAGAATCCGAAAAGTCAGAAAAATAAAACTCTTGTTCCAGTGATCGCTTCTTCTTCATATTCTTCTTCTCCGTCTGAATTGCTTATCTGAACTCGTAAAGATGGGTTTTTAATTGGCGTAAGAACATTTGCATGCAAACAGAGGAAACGCACAGGCTAGCGTCTCGTATAATGCCAGTGTCAGCGAACCAGGTGGCCGAGCAATAATCGCGTCCAATTCCACCACGTGCAATACAAGTACCGCAGGTCATGAACCCTGAAGCCTTTAGCGCACAAGCTGACAATTATCTTCGATAGGGGAGCCGTTTATTGCCATAATCGTGCAGGATGGCATAATGACTGTATGCTATGAATACTGCTACTATCTCGGGAAGGCCTTATATGAAGGGAATAATGTTGAGCTTGTAGCCGCACGGCAGCTTACGGCTCTCGACTACGATGATATTGCGCTGCTAGCCTCAAGCTTTGGTGGTCTACAGTCTGTAGCTGCATCCCTGTCCAGGAAAAGGCACTCCTCGGGATTCATGACCATTAACTTGAAGAACTAGATAGCCTTAAATACCTCGGGGCGAGGCTGCTACCGAATAAGCAGAGCAAGAACGACATTGTCTCGCCTATCAATGCTGGTCAAAGGGTTTTTTCAATCATTTGAAAGGGCCTATTTATCCGAAGTGAGATATCCATCGCCACAAAGATTCATGTATACCGTGTATCCATCCGGTCAGTTCTCCTTCATGGATGTGAATGCTGAGCTATGCGCGTTGAAGATGAGCAAAGAATGGAAGTCTTTGTCCCCTGACTGACTGATTACGGCTAAAAAGCCAAAAATATCCGGAAACTAAGGCCATTTAAGAAATCTCTAGTCACTACTACCTTCAGGCCCGGTTCTTTGGGAGACGAAGAATATGAAGTGGGGAGCAGAGTGATGGAAACTGTTTTATTCTGTACAGAAGGAATATAATCATGGGTAAGAAGGATTTGACTGTCGGACGAGTGCAGTTCGACGGCTAGGGTGCCAGCATCCGGAGGGCCAGAGTGAAGGCAGTCATCACGGTCAACTTCTGCCTGAGTCGGCCTTGATGGCCAATGACCAGACGGATTAGAGCCAGCCTACTAATGCGGACGTGTCATTTGGCGCCGGATGCCAGAGTTTGCGGCTGTCATAAAGGTAGTTCGAGGTTTGCAATCACGAGACGTCATGCCTGGCGTAACGCAGAGTTAGTGACGATAGCGTGCCACATGAAAAGTAGCTATAATACTCTCACTTGCGTTTTTTGTCAATGTTCTCTTGCTTATGCTTCTGTGCTATCTAATAAAATGCCTGAAATTTGCGTTTTGAGGAATTGCAAGGAGAGTAGGTCAACAAGTCCTTCAATACTAAAAAAAGAGAACCACTCGCAATCTTACTGTGAAAATAGTGACATTCACAATGGGATATCTTGGCCGGTTAACTTCTCACCGTATGTAAAAATCCCAAGAGCCTGTTTTTCACTTTGCTAATACTTCATCCTACTAGTTGGCCACTGCAGCGTTCATCATACACAAACGAGCGGCTTAGCAACTAGATCCTAACTCGCAGCTTGCAGCACACATTGGAGAAACTGGCCACAACTTCGACATTCAAGGAGCAACTATCATAGGCCGTGGAAACTCAAAAGCCAAAAGGTTGACACTTGAGGCATGGTACTCAGATGCCAACTCCGTCAACAGGCATCTAGACCTCCCCACGGCCTACAACGTTTTGCGCCATTATGTAAGTGAAGGACGAAACAAGGCCACGCCTTACGTCAAAATTGGAAACAAACAGGAACCCACTTAGAACCAGCCAGAAGAGGAGGCAGAATCACCGGGACCCTGGGAACAAGGCGTTACACTAATTACTGCTCATGACCTCAAACGACAGCCGTCTTCACTGACAGTTAATTAGCGTTTACCACCATAATTGCTCCCCCCTTCCCCTATACCTCCATCCTCCTGGTTTATGTATATTTTCCCTTGACGACCGCTGACAGTTGATTGGCCTTTGGCCACTATAATTACCCTCCTTTTGGTTGCTGCTTCTTACCTCTGATGATGAACTCCTGTAAGAGTACGAAAGCTCAGGACAATGAACAAATTGATCCGGTGCTCGAGAAGTCTTCTGCCACAGTCTCTAGTGTTTCTCCAATTGCGAACTAGTGCTCTGTACTGTCAGCTGGCAGTGTTGAATGAAAACACAACGCGTAGCATGGGTAAATTATACTGAACGCTTGCTTCAGCATTGCTTTGACAGAAATTACACATGCTTCCTGCTTCTCGGTTGTAGAATTCGGTAATATGCAGCCCGAAGCTACACTCTGAACCCATTAATATTTTGTCCCAAAGACTTAACTACATATTCTTTCGATAGATTTTTGTTTAAGTAATAAAACTAGCATGGAAGTAGATGAAGATCCCCCAGCAACATATTACTTTGCCTTAGGGTTAAGGTGAGGGTTTAAGTGTACATTTAAGAGCATAGCGTAGAACAAGGGGTGACAGTGAAGACTGGTGCATAGCTCTTGTTTCGAGAAGAGTTTTAGGTGTTAGGGATTAAGTTGTGGCTTGCGATTTAGGATTTTCGCCATCGATTGATATAGTTGTAAATCAGGCAAACTACATCTCCGCTGCCTTCGCCTTCGCATTACTGCTATCATAAGCGTGGTCGGCTACCCGAATTGCAATATTTGTTGTGGGTGCTGTGTTTATCTGTTTTATCTACGTGCGCTACCTTGCAGAGGCATTGCTTTATCCTTACCTTTTGTACTCCTAGATGCCCTGTGAAAGCCCCACTCAGTACGAGTTCCGTATTATAGGTATCCGTAGTTTGAGTTTCCTCGCTTCTGTTCAGTTGGGCTTAATTAGGAGAAGGAGCCCCAAAGTCGCTCTTGGGTACAAAGTGGCTACTTAAAAGCATTAATATATAAGGAAGAGGCCAAAAGAAGTTGTTTAACTAATTGCAAGCGAAAAGTGAGCAGCCATCCTTTGAGCAGAAAGAGTAAATATAAACGACTACTCATATATGTAAAGTAGCATTATTTCATGTGTTCGGCTCCCTGTGGGATTAGCATTTTGCTAGAATATATGAAGCTTGAGCATGCCAATTTTGCACTTTTACAGGGGGACAGATCATCATCCACATGCAGGGCACTTCATCTATCAGTCCTCTAAGTTGCCAAGATTTACCTCCATCGATCCACACTCCGCGTGGGCGTAGTTTTAGGTGGTTACCGCGCAAAGTGGTCGTGCTAGCCTGGATGTAAATATCACTGGAAGCACAACAATAGTCCATAAGTGCTGCAAACAACTTGTCACAACACGTTGCATCCTCACCTTTTTTCCTTGTCAATAATGTGTGGTGGGCAATACAAGAGGTCTTCACTACTCTATGCGATTTCTGTTCACTTTTGATAATGCTTGGTTATCTTTGGGTGGAGCACGGTCAATATTATCACCGGTGAACGAGCCGACCTAACTCCGGAGTGTTGAACAGCCAAGGAGGTGGTAGAAGTTATGAGAAGGTTAGCTGAAGTTATGCAGACATCTGTTAAAACTGAGAAGCACACAGAAAAAATATGGTGAAATGCGAATCAGGTTTACACTCAACAGATAGGCGGTCGTTGAAGGACGAGTATTTTATGCTATAAAGAGAAATTGACTTATGGCGAGTGGCTGAAACCGAGTGATATGACTCGTCATGACATGCAAAGCCATGTAAATCCATAAATGATCAACTGAAAGATTAATTCAATTCAGAAAATATTAATTTCTTCAGTCAGTTAGACGTGAAGGTGTCTAAGTAGTGGTTATGCCTAGATCACTACAATCCTCAGGTCGAATCCTATGTTAAAGGTTAAAAGGCAAGAGTCACCAGAATGAGGGGTTCATTGTAAACAGAATCCTGAGTTGCTGCCTCAGTTGGCCGTGGCCACTGTTGCAGCCAGGCCTGAGAGGGTTGACTGTCTGTTGCGTGGGGTGATGTTAGTTGTTTTTACATGACTGTGTAGTGAGTTCAAGTGGTTTGCTATTGGTTTGTTGGAAGTTGTACGAGGGGACGTCACCTACAAAGGTCTTTGCTACATCGGCCGAGGGGTTTCTTAGTCAAGTGGCCTTTAGGCAGGTGCGTTTAATTGGACGCGCGTGTATGCGTGGGTGTGCAGCACGTGTGTGCCTAAGTGAATAAGTTGACGTAAACTGTCGGAACCGCAGGAACGCCGAAGGACGGAGGACGCTGACGCAGCTGTTATCGGTTAGCCAGAAGCAGCTGCGAGGAAAAGCCTCGGGGGTGTTGGAGATGCCACTGAAAGAAAGCAGCGTAACAGCTTTTTTGTGACGACACGACTTTGGAAAAGGAAGGGAGAAACGTGGGTGTCCGCCGCAGACAGACCCTTCAAAATGCCTGATTTCAGTTATTAACAGAAAAAAACTGAATTTAATGCATATTCATTTGGTCTGTGCAAATCTACGGATCAACTTCCTACTCGTCTTGTTTGTTTCGGCCAGTAGGATTTGATTGAGCACAAGTCTGATTGATTCTGGGGTTTTGGATTCTGGGACTAGAAATTGTCGGCAATAAAGTTCTAACTGAAAAACTTAGTAATATCCCCTTGCCGATGATCTGTCGAGCTTCCTTTGAGAAAATTGCTTTAACTGGGTGTATGTCGATAAAAGAAGATACAAGAAGGTTCAAGTACTTTTACACTCGAATTTTACGAAACGTTTAATATACAAGCATGTTTTCATGCTGGTTTAAGTCTAAAAAAAGTCCTAAATAAGTTCATTGATTTAATTTAACGGTAATAACCGTATATAAGGAAACATTAATTGAATAGCGAAACTCTTTAAAGTATAAAATAAATCTACAAATGTCTTCCTCTTCCCCACTTAAGTCAGAGGAGGGGAAAATCCCCTAGCAATAAAGTTTATGGAACTGCTCTCGAAGGCAACATAGAGACCAAAATCCTAGCAAGGCAACATGCGACTTCACTTCAACTTTCAGTACACATTCGATGTATTTCCATAATTATATTTGGTCACGCCACAATAAAATAATTATTGTGTATTTGAGAAATTAAGGTATCCTGTCTATTGCGGCAGATAATGTCCTTTAACACTGAGATGGGAAGCCCAATGGAAAGGTTTTAGAAAAAGATAGTAACAAGGCAACAGGGGAGATTAAACTTTATTTCCGTCATAAACACATACTTATTAAAGACCAATATGCTTAACCGCCAAGAGAAAGCATGGCAGAAATTAACATAATTTGCAAAACTCTACCGTTTTACGTAACACACACCTCTGTTGTTGATACAGGTCCGATCTCTGCTTCTGGATTTCCGGTTATTTACGCATGAATTAGCGTGAAACGAATGGTAATTCAGAATGCTGATATGCTTACCTAACGCATGAGACCCTCAAAGCATCTATTATTCGTCAGATTAAGACTTCAGTTGTGTTATAGTATCATAACCGACGGATATAATATGACTGTATCAATTAGCTAAGGTTTTTGACGTGAAGAAAAAAGTACAAAATAAGATGTTTTAGTGACCGCAAGGTACGTGAAAGAGAATACACCATTGGGCAGGATGCCTTAGGATTCAGGACTGGGAAGCCGTCCCGATTGGAAAACACGGTGGCATGACAGCTGATTATTCAGTAGAAGGTCATTGACTAGCGACCGTGATAAATGATCCACGTTTAGTTTAGGAACCTCCAGATTTGTTTGACAGTTGAAGAGCAACATTCATACCATCAGCACAGTTTACATAGGTATATTCATTTGGCGATCGAAGGTCATCAAAATGGAGTACAAAAAAATGACGGTATAACATAGACCCTTGAATAACTCAGCAATTTTTGTGAGGGACCGCAGGTAGGGTCTTCTTTTGATGCCACCTAATGGTAAATGGCGTTGCTCTAGTAGTATTTCTAGTCTGTAGGCCTTCTTGTCAGTCTCTCTTGATCTTTCTTAACAATTGCAACTACATTTTCAGTTGTCGCAAACAATAGCAAGCTTCTTTTGTTTCATTATAATTGCACATTCCCCTGCATCCAACCAGTTCCTGCTTTAAACCGCTTCTTTTCTTCCCATTTACCGACATATATTGGGCCGATGTCTTCTTTTACAGGCGGTCCCACGACAAAGGTCTGCCAGACCGTAGATTTTAGCTTGCCACATTACAAAAATTGACTACAGAAATTGCGTGAGATAGTATTTAAATAAATAAACATACGTTTGCACGGCAACCATTGTCTAGAGATCTTAGAATACAACAGGCCTTAGGAGCAGTAAAGAATATGGTACTATGTCTGGCCTTATATGAAGATTGAAAGGGATCGAAAAAGTTCTAAAAGTACAACGGGATTACGTATCAGTTCATCCGTTCCGCAACTTTCTGTAGTGTGGAAGAGCAGACAGTTTGGAGGAGTTTCTTTTCTGGATGGAGGTGAATTTTACCTAAAGCCAAGCGTACCGAAGCTTGGGGCCTGGGATAGACACGTTGGTAAGGCGTGGCAGATAAGCGTACACCGATCAGTTGGTGGAAACTCTCATCAGTTCATGGTCTCTTAGGAGCTAACACTCAGTCCAACGTCGCAAGGTGGCTGGTGATATAGGCAGAAGGACACTGCAGACAGAGAGGGGAAACTAGGATAAACATTTCTGGTTTATGAGTCGTCGTCAGCCAGTTACCCCAAGACGCAGGCTTAGTCCCACCCGAGCGTCGAACTTGCGATAGCTCTGGTCAGAGTCATACACCCTCACCGTTGGACTACAAGCTCGTTGTTTTGCCAACTTTTTATCGGGAATATACAGTGGCAGATAAGCGCACACTGACCAATTTGGGTACACACTTACCCGTCCATGTTGTCTTTGCAGCTACAGGTCGAGTCTACGCAGCAAAGCGGCAAACGATATAGGCGGACCGTGGTGCAAGCAGGATGAGTGCGGCCAAGAATGTTTTTCAAAACTAAAAAACTATTTCCTACTTGTCAGTAGGCATACTATTTTTGATGTGGATTGTGTCGATTTAGATGCAGGAGTTGGTTCGCACGCCAATTTTGGTGAACCCAGCTCGCACTTTTCCCCGAATCATTGCCGCAGTTACCCTGCCCCGATTCCGCGGACACCCGCGCTATCCTTTTCGTCAACCACGTACCTCGCCAATGGTCACCAAACTCCCCCACCTTACATGTGCTCGCCGTTGGTTCAGTATGGGATTAGTGATGGCGTAAAAAGGCATACCTCAGTGACCTTGCCAAGCGTCAGCGAACACCCCTCACTTTATCCATGCTCGCCGATGGTCCAGTGGGGATTAGTGATGATGTAACCATGTGTACCTCAGTGACCTCACCAAGGGTCTGCGAACACCCCCCCCCCGAGCCAAAGGTCGGCGAACCCGCACGAAATTACACGCGCTCGCCTGAAGGTAACCAGTGGCGTTGTCCTCATTCTTGGCGAGCTGTCTGACGCAATGGGGTTCGCTCATAAGCTGTCTTCTGCGACTACTCCCGAAGAGCTTAATCCAAGACATATTTTATCATTTCCCGGCCAGTGTGATTTGTATTTTTTTAATGTAACCATCTGCCAAAACAACTTGCACAAAGCGCACACTTAATGCTACCCGTTCACAATCTTGCCTTGTCTTGATTGGTTATCACTCTCGCACGATCAGTTTTGCGCTTCCTTGGACTTCAATAGTCATTTTATCTGATTATTCGCACCAATGGCTTGCATCCCTGTTCAATTTTTGTTGCTGTAGCGTTCCCGTTGCTCCCGCGTTCCTCTCACTTCACCCCTCCGCCTTCTTTTACTTATTAAAATGATCAGTCCCTTTCTCGCTCCCATTTCAATTATTTTTCCGATTATCTCTCCCACAACTACTCCAGGTACTGCCGCACCCATATAACCCCTTATTAATAGGTGCGCGTAAGAGAGAAGGACCCTGCCTTCCCAACCTGAGCTTGGCCTCACTAATCATTCTCGCCAAGCGATGTATTTTAAGGCAAAAGTTAGCTGGAAACATAAGGTTTTAGGAATAATCTGGAGATAACAGACGGACCTGCAACTATTGTATATTGAAGCTCTAAATGTGTCTCAAGATTGCTGCCACATGCACGGCAGTGGTCAAACTTGAGGTTATTGACATTTTGCTTGAAAGGAGAAAGTAGACAGCGACATGTCGGATTGAATTTGCATTTTATTAGTGTTGACCAGCATCAAAATGTGCCAGTTTTGCGTTGGCCAGTGAGACGCATAAGATTCCTTTTAAATTTTGACCAAGCAAACACGGAACGAAAATTTCGAAAAAGTAAGAAACATTATCTGAAAATGTCAACTTTTGTAACAACCTGACGACCCTTTAGTCTGCAAAATAGACATCGTTTGTAAAAAAGTTACTTTTTTCGTTCTAAATAAATCCGATGTGGAAAAAAAAGACTCTCAGGCCGGTAAAATTTAGAAACATCCATGCAGACGTCGGCTGATGGCATGATGTGAAGCCTATGCTGCCTGCTCATACAGGTGGCTTAACATTTCTGATGGACGTCTCTAGAACACGCCTGATACACCAGTCACAGAACAAGCAACGTAAGCCTGCGTAGTCGCATATCATAAGGTTAAGATGTCATCTATGCCCCACGTGTGTTCTAGCTAATGCCAGCCAAATGAGGGATGAAGTGAGTATTATACAAGACCAAAGGATCGACATAAGTATCGATAATATCGACCCGTTTCTGCTACTCTTTCCTTCTCTTTTATCTGATGATGAATCCGCGACGGATGTCGAAACGTCAGGCAAATAAACGTACTGTCCCAGCGATTGAGTCTTCTTCTTCTCAATATCGATATTGTTATCTCAGTGTTTTTTTAATAATTGAAAGTTTAAGTGGTAAAATTTAACCTCAAAAATTGTTTGGCATATTTTTTAAGCTGAGCAGACGTTGCTATAGAGTGACTTCTTAACTGCAGGCAATTTAGTTTCCGACAGCTAAAGCAGGTTACCTTATTCATGAAATCCAAGGCATTTTAACAAGAACTCCCTGTTACTTATACGCAGCCCAAGCTGTGGCCCCCAAAGTCTTACAGCAATAAAGTCATGGTCTTTATTCACAAAAGAGCTCTTTCCGATTTTTAAAGGCACATACACTTTTATAGAAATACCAGCTTTTTTGAAAATCAGAAAATTCACAAAAAGTGGAAATTGGGCGTATTAGGTAAACTTAAATTTTACAGGTAGAGGAAGCATGTTCATGCAAAACAACCGAGTGGATAAGAAAGCGCAAGTAATATTACGTTAAAAAAATATTCTGTAAAGTTTTCGGATACATATGGTTCCTTATTAGTGCTTAGGAATGTATGGTTGTTACCGAACAGCCCAAATGTTTAGTATGTATTCTAACAGGCTTTGACGTGAACTGATAGCTATTTCTTTCGTTTAAATATTGCTTGAGATTGGCTGAACTAGGGTCAACAGGTTTTCACTTGATATGGCCAATTAAAAGATCACAGGCGTAATACATTTCTTAAGCTCACGCGCGGACATGCCGGTTAGAAAATAATACATATAAATGAAATTGTCAGGTGCAATTATAAACGTACCATATTTATACGCTAATATTAATTTACTTGCACCACATTGCATTGTAATTTTTTGAGATTTTGATTATGAATAGGTTAATATCTTCCTTTAAAGGCTAATTAGGTCTTCACGACTTTAAGTGCCTTAAGCCAATTGACTAGAAACAATAATTATATTCTACGTGCTTACCAAAACATACGAAATAAGATATATCTTAAGAAAATTTATCAAAATAACGAGCATTTAAACTTTTTTTCTGAGTGTCGTGGTTTCAGAATCACCCAGCAATGTCAACTCATTGCCAAGAACAATAAGGGTCTACAACAAGATTCGCGAACGAATATGCCTAAGATTGATTAAATCATATTATTTTTTACGTAAGATCTTAAAAAAACGCTTAAATTATAAATTTTGTCGTGGTATGTCTGCGTACTTTATATTTTTCAAGATAAAGTCAAGATCAGGATGGGAAAGTGTGGCCAGATTAGCGATTTTATTAAGCTAATGGACACAAAGTATAATATAAATGCAAAAGGTTACTCTTCTATTTAAATTGTAACAGTTTTTTTAGTATATTTGGTTACTTCAAGCTTTCGTTTTACTATTGAGTTACTGTATACTAATCAAGTCCTCTTACGCCTTCCTTGTCTGCAACCCTTCAAAAATACAATACATATTTTTAATTGGGGAATAGCAGGCAACAGCCCTAATAGTTTATTGCACATTTTTTGCACAAAATTTGCACGTTTGCACAATATAATTTTTTAAATTAATTTCGATCTTCTTATTCCGCAAATAATGCGCTTTCTCATAATTACACATAATTTCATTCTGAATAGTCGAAAATATGTGAGGCCCAGGTAATTGAATAAAAGGCAGACAGACGTTCTCTGGGACCAGTTTTAAATAAAATATATGAGACCAGGCCCGCTGGCACTTTATACATTAGCCTGCTATATTCTCGCCCCGAATTCGCAAATAGATGAAATGCTGCCCAACCAATTATATTTCTCCGATGACAATCATAACTTCGGAAAAGTCGAAATTAAATGCCATCTTATAAAAAAAGGTAAAATTGAACTGAAATTCAGCACACAAGTAGATTATTTTGCCTTGTGTGTATACTTATTGCTAATAGAAGCGAACATCCGAGTCCTGGGCATTAATGAGAAAAAAAAGCGATCAAGGGAACGAACGTTTTACTTTTTATGGCCAATCCAAAGCGTAAGGCTACCGCCATTAGAGTTGGGAGCTGAATCGCGCCTCACAATATCTAAAGTGTTATAAATATATAGTATATAGCATATATTAGATATTATAAACAGTTTAAATAGTAAGTGCCAGCCGGAGACCATATGGTCAATAGGAGAGTCAGTATGATTGGACGTTGAAAAGGAGACATCTCGTCCAACTCTTAACATTCTGCATGAACACGAAGTTCAAATTCGAGGGTAAAACGTACGAACAGATACAGGGGACGCCGATGGGATCGACACTCTCGGGTTTCATCGCAGAAGCAATCCTTAACACGTGATTGCAATCGTGTTTGCAAAATATCTGCCCATGTATAAGATTCGCTATTTAGCGCGATCTACGATCTCCTGAAGTCTGTTATATTTATTGTATAACATATATTGGATAGTATACATAGCATTCGCACTACGTGTCAGTCATAGTCAATAGGGGAGACAATGCGACATGAGACATGTGGTCCAACTGTTAAAATTCTACAAGAAGACGAACTTCATATTTGAAGGGACAACGTATAAACAGATCATCGGGACACCTATGGGATCGCTAAACTCGGCTCGCATCACTGAAACAGTTCTTAGAAGTTAATGGCAATTGTTTTCGCAGATTATCGGTCCAAGGTTTGGACTCGATGTTTAGATGATGCCTTTGTCATTATTAAGAGAGGAAGAGTTCGAGAATTTCAAGACCTCCTGAAGTCTGTTTTCCCTGACATCCAGTTTACGATGCAAGCTAAAAACAACAACCAACTGCCGTCCCTACACGTTCGCGTACATCGAAAATCCAATGAGGGTCTCAAACGAACGGTTAATAGGAAGGCCTCCAATACGCACCACATCCAAAGCTACCATAGCAGGCACCCGGTATAACACAAACGCAGTTGTGTGCGAACGGCACAAAAACAGGCAGAAACATAATGTAGCGAGCCACAGGACCGGACGTTTTAGTAACGATATCTCCAGCGCCTCTTCCTGGCCAACGGGTTAACTCTTAATTTTATCGAATTCTGTAGACAGGCCCGACCAAATGCAGAGCCTGCAGCTAAGCAAGCAAAATTGCGGCGGGCCCTTTCATACATTGACAAAGTTTCGGAGGCAGTTTCCCGTCTATTAAAATCTTTGGGATTGGCATCGCTCACCAACCAAAGGCCACAATACAATCTCTTCAGAAAAATCGACATCTACTTGAGAATTCTCGAGCTCGTGGCACGTGACTATCCCTTATATTTCTTTTGATGAAAAGCACGTGTCACCAGCTCGACAATTCACAAGTACATGTTGATTTTTCCGAAGTACCCCTTCTTTACTTTATTTACATAAACATATATATCTATAAAGTGGATCCGACAAACGAAAGGGAGACCGAAATGGCCATTTCTGGCTTATTAGCCGTCATTAGCCAGTCATACTTAATCTCGAGGTTTGGCAACCCCGAGATTTCAACTCGGGACCTAATATGCACGAATTAATTAGTTTTAGCCGGCGGCATAATATAAACGATCGCAAAGTTCTTTTAAAATGACCTTTACCATATCTTTTCTTAAAAAATAAGAAGCATAAATATGCTTCGCATGTACAAGATGAGAATTATATTCTAACCGGATTTTCGGTTCAGGTTTCTTGGTTCAGAAGATTTGAAACAAGCCTTATTTTAGACAAAGAGGACGACTTGTTAAGCGCGGGACAAATCTTTCATCTTTGTTAGCCTTTCACTAACTTCTTGTACATGGCAGCCAATGAATTACATTTGCGAGTAAATCTAAACTACAATATAAATTAATGCACAGGCCACGAATTCAGCTTTTAGGATGAATTGACCAATATGCGTAAATAAATAAACTGTAGCCGGTAACACTCTACATGCGATAGCCAAATACTTCCCAATGGCCTGCGGTAAAATGACCTCAAGCGGATCTTATAAAAATAAGAAGCCCTACTACACTCTGCATTTAGAACTTAAGGATTGTGTAGATACTGCATTTGTGAAAGTGCCTTTCCTATGCAGCCTATTTTAAACGTGTGACCAGCCTTATAATGGATAAGGACGAAGGTCTTTGATGGACGCCAGTATAAATTCGAAAGTGCACGACAATAAACAAATTCATTAGGTACTCGGCAAGTCTTATTAATTATTCATTCAAATACCTGCGACCGAAAGTTATATTAAATTTGGCATCATATAATATTACGTAGCCACGCCTATACCCTGACAATGAGAAAGCGGACATGACGGAAAGGACGATCCTGTTGATCAGGCGTTCCTTATCTCATATTATCGAATAAGAATTTTTAAAACTGAAATTTCTTTTTGTTCCTGGAAATAAATGCGATTCCTTAAATTTGGCATTATTTTCATTAGAGCAACTTCGGACTGTGCTTTAAATTTCCTGAGGGGAAACGGTTAAGCCAAAATTATTGCCCATTTCACTGTAAAACCATAAATCAAAAGGCACATTCTGAACTAAGGCCTTTCAAAAGCCTTCAAAAATAATCTGGCCAAATGTATATGGTCGTGAAAGTTGCATGCAAGACTCTACACAGCAGAAACCCGATTTTTATTGTCATTTTAGCGATGGGCGAACTTATTATGTCCGTTGAATACACCATGTGCCACCTAGTATGCGCGCGCTGTGCATATAGTGAGTGAAAACTAACAAGGAAGTCGAAAAACCCACTAAGGCGGCAAGAAAAATCTGGAGTCGTCTACAGTATGCGGTGCAGTTGCGAGCTAAGCAATTATGTCCAAGCAACTAGCAGGCTTCTGAAGACGCAAATTGCCAAACACGCGGTGGAAGTGCAGCGAAATTCTGCCAATTCTAACGTTGCTGCTCCTTCGATGAAATCCGGTCACACATTCAACTTTGATGACGCCAACATTCTCGCAAAAGGTCACGAGTTGGTGAGCCTAGAATTCCTTGAGTCATGGTTCACCGTTCCCAAATCCATCAATAATTGCAACGATTTGCCCAATATGTACCGCTTGGGGAACGAACAGACCGCCGCATACCTCTTGGACCAGTAGCGGAGGGGTAGATGGCCAAGCAATCATCACGCACGAGTCCACCCCGCTGCGCTGAATGATTAGCAGGTCAGAGCCCGCATACCGTTCAAGACGATAATTATGCTTGATTACGGTCGCATGTTTGCAGTAATGACTGTATCCTATAAGAACCGCAAACTTTTATTTGCTATTGCTCTCTGACTATGTCAGCGGTGACGAATCTGCGAGGGATTTAAAACCCCCGGTGAATAAAAATACTGTCCCCAGCGATCGAGTCGTATTCATCTGAATTTCTCAAAAGGCCTAACCAGAAATGAACTCCTATCAGTTTTACCGTAGCTTTAACCTTCGTCGGCCTAAGACGTACGGTTTTTATTACTAAGACCACGAGAAAACAAGGTACCTTTTGCCGACCTGGTTGTCATAGAAAAAAACGATGATCAGAATTAATATAACGCCGATGCTATATCAAGTAGTACAATTTCCCAAGTGAATTTGAAACTAATTCGACTATGCATCAACGCAATTTGAGTGATTAGTGGGAGAAGAGTAAACTGTACACTACTGTAAATGCATAGTAGCATGTAGCTTAGCCGCCAGAGCAAAAATATATATGCTTTGTATGTATGACTTTGAGAAGTGTGATAACATGGTATAGGAGAATGCAAGAACAACGCACGGATTGAATTAGTTTATTGTGATGAAGACCTGGATAATATTTTGAGACCTGCATGCTGTTTACAGCATGTAGGGCTTATCACGGTAGCTAACCCCCCCCCATAATAATGTTATGCGATGCCGGTGGTCACAATAATTCAATTATTTAATTAACGTTTTTTTTCTGAATCTATTATTGCTTTTTTATTTCTTGGAAATGTGTCTTGTCTATCCATTTTTTGAGCATAAACACTCTGAAGCCTGACTCTCGTGTGCGTCGTTTTCCCATTTAGTTTGAGCCGCGTTGTATAGCTGGCGTCTTCAGTCGGTAAGCGCAGGCGGCCCAAACCGTCTGGTAACCGTCACCCGCACTCACGATGTACGTTGAAACTCTGTGGGTGTACTCAGACTAGTATTTTTCCGATCACAACACTACCGATGCGTGGGCACGGTCTTAGGTGTAGGCAAACGCGTTAACTGGGTCATTCAGCACGATGGCCTGCCTGAAACTGCGTCGTTAACAGCAGACAGTGCTACAACAACCAGACGCGCTCTGTAGTGACTTGAAATAACATGAACTGTAGGACAGAGCTGGGCTTACTCATCAGAAGAGTTGTCTTTTGCCCGACAGTGGCTGCAGGTCAACACTTTTCAGAGCACCTGCCTTTAATACGCAATGACTAACTGGTTGGTGTTCATATGTTAAGTGTGACCGGCATTTCTTTTCTACGACAATTAAGTCGGCAAAAGGTATCTTATTTTCTCGTGGTCTTATTATTAGCAGCTAAACGTCTTAGGCCGGCGAAGGTAGATGCTACGGTAAAACCGATAGTTCTTTTCTTGTTAGGTTTTTTGAGAAATTCAGAAGAAGACGAATCGATCGCTGGGCCAATACTTTTATTCGCCTGAGATTATAAAGCGCTCGCAGATTCGGCACCAAGTACATAGTCAGAGAGCATTAGCAAATAGGAGTTTGCGTTTCTTATAGGATACAATCATGACTGCAAAAGTACGACCATAATCAAGCGTAATTGTCGTCTTGAACGGAATGCGGCCTCTGACCTGCTGATCTTTCAGCGTAGCGAGGTGGACTCGGGCGTGAAGATTGCCCGGTCATCTACCCCTCCGGTACTGGAATAAGAGGTAACGGTGGCCTGTTCCTTCCCCAAGCGGTACATATTGGGCAAATCGTTGCACTTGCTGATATAATAGTTGCTGGTGAACCATGGCTCAAATAATTCTCGGCTCCTCGCATTGTCACCTCTTGAGAGTATGTGGGCGTCATCAAAGTTGAATGTCTGACCGGGTTGCATCGAAGAAGCTGAAAATTGAGAATTGCCAGCATTTCACCACACTTCTGCCGCGTGTTTGGCAATTCGCGTCTTCAGAAGCCTGTCAGTTTCTCCGACATAATTGGTTTGCTCAAAACTGCACCAACTTCTGTAGACAACTCCAGATGTTTCTTGCCGCCTTAGTGGGTTTTTCGACTTCTTTGTATATTTTGAGTCAGTATATGCACAGCACTCGCGGATCCAGGTGGCACATGGTGCAGCCATCGAAGAAAATACATTTTTCCATCGCCAAGTGACAATAAAAAATCGGGTCTTGGCTATATACAGTCCTGTATGCAATTTTCAAGACCCAATTTTTCTTGGTAGTTTGCCATATATTTTAGGCCAGGTTTTATAAGAAGGCTTTAGAAAGGCTTTTAAATGGGTTGATTTCAGTCTTGAAAAGTATTACTTGCTAATATGTGGTGTTTTACGCCAAAAGAATCGTAGATATGCTTTCATATGTCTGTGTCGTATCGTGCTACCGAGATCGCAAACGCTTTTCTTTCCACACCGACTTTCTGCACATATGCAAGTCGAAAGCTGGTATGTTTTATATAAATACGGACACAATCTGGATATTTATTAACTAAAGGACAGTATTTAGACGTGAGATTCATGAGCGACTATGATATAAAACGTTATATGATGATTTTATTCGACATATAATACAAAGTGCCATTATATATAAGTTAGCGCTATTAAAACGGGACATTATTCAATGTTCTCTCTGTATATAATTACAGCAGCCATTAAAAAGATGAACATTAATTGAGGAACATTTCTTCTTTGCTAAGGAAAACATTATCCGTAGGCGAACGTATTTAAACTGTATGCACTTTTGCGATGAACTTTTTTTCTTAGATAAGTCACTGAAATCACCACATTCAGTTGTATGCGTAGTACTCCCTTAGAGAATATGCAGCGTCGCCACCGAATTTCAGAAGTTGACGTCGCTTTATGGTTTGCACGGCCAGTAAGTCGACAGATGGAGTATGGCAGGTGGTTCATGACGTATTCATCAAAGATTATATATAAGTCTAGTCTGGCGAGTATACGAGCACTTTCGACAAATTCTCGTCAGGCTTTACATTCATAGGGAATCTGGGTTCGAGTTTAAACGTGTTCATCTTTTCGGACGTGTGAGTAGTGGGAATGGGGGTTGGGGTCGATAAGCGAACGGGGCCTATTAAACAGAGCTTGATGGAGCAGTCTAGATGAGTTGGGCGGGAGTGGGGAGATAGGGGGACGGGTGGAGGGAGACAAGCATAGTGGGAATGACTGCATGCTGCTCAGATTTTTGTTCACACATCGCGGGCTTTATCGGCGTGATAGCGGTAGCTTCTGCTGTTGCTAGCAGGCGCTGACCCAGGGACTTCGGATAATTTGGTTGGACCCTGTTACTCACTCGGAAACCTTTGTTGGGATCCACGCGATGTGCAAAATCGACCATATGCGCCGGAATAAAGCTGTTTATGCTTATGCCTTTACCCTTTCTCAGTCAAGGTGGGAGGTGTTTCTTTATTCTTTTGGATACGAGCCAGCGCGAACGATTAACATAACCTGCTCCTCGGGACGAAGTGAAAGAGTCGGTGCACAGTTGCGTGGTCTGAGCTGGTAACCTATCCCTGCCTTCCCCCTGGAGAATTGCATTGGTTGAGGATAATATCTGAACTCTGGCTGCTGGGAGGTTTCTTGAGTCGGGTTGGGCAAAGCATCTGTTCAGCAGTTCACTTGGTGCGCCCCCTCGAAAAAGGACTTAGAGGAATGGTATTTTGTTCAATAGGTGGGGTTGTTTGCAATGGCCGGAAAACGCTGAAGACGGTATTTGTTCATCTTCGAGCATACAGTTGTATCTCAAATTTGGTAAACATCAAATTTGTTTTATTACATAGTGTACAATGCCCAGTCAGACGCAACTTAAAATTAAAACGATGGAATTTGACAAGAACATACCACATATGCTAATATAAAAATATATTACACCTTCTACACAGCGACGCTGTGTATAGTTAAGTGAGCACTTTAATGTTAATTGTGTGTGCTTTTGCAAGTTTAATTTCCCAGGTTGTCCCAAAAACCATATACACTTTTAAAATAATTCTTAAGTTGTTGTTTATTATGATTTGACTATTTCTAAAAGAAACAAGAAAAATTTAAAATGTCATTTCTTTGTTTTTCACTGCATTTAAGTATTCCATTAGCAGCTGAATTGAAAGATGCCATTGAATATGAGCGCAATCGAATACCGAAAGAATTGTTTCATTGTGTTTGCGAGGTCATTGCTTAGCGTTATCACCCCTGTCAGTTTGGAAACATGCACTCAAAAAACAATTAAGTAATACCTGTTATTTTATTTGCAATGTTGAAATAATAGCATGGAGATAAGTATACATTCAGCTGTTATGCAAAATGCATCTACAGTTTTTGAGACACCTTGCATATAATTTAATTATCCCTTTCATCGTGGCAGAGTCTACATTTATGAGAAGAATTTACTTTGTTAAACAATTACCTATTGTTTTTAAACTGTAGACTTAAAAAGTCAAATAAATAATTAAATAAACAATATATTTGAATCCTCGGTGGGATCATAATAATCTAAATGCCCAGCTCCCAATGGGCCTTGTAGTTCAGTTGGCAGAATATTGGCTGTACTTAAGCCTACCTTTGTTGACGTGGGTTCAACTCTTACAGGGGACGCGGATCATACACTATTAGGTCAACTGAAGTACCAAATACTGACACTTCCGCTTATTAATGAATAAAGAATGTTCAGAAAAAATTTCAGAATCGTTTGTTTACTCACCATGGTATTGAACATCACACAGATATTTGTGTACAGTTGTCACAAAACAGGTAATACATTCTAAGTGACATAACCCAAACAATTAATAGTCAGTTTGTGTTGCAAAATATGCATATCAATGCCTGTCGTTCGCGATACTCCGTTCGATAATATTGCTCGAAACTGCAGTCTGGCCAACCTGTTAGGTATCTCCTCCACCGGAAGATGTTTGTCATATGTTGAATTGTAGGATGATTTGGAAAAAAACATTACAAAATGTTAGTTGTGCACACAAACATTATAGCAAAAGAAAAAATAATCTTGTTAATTTTTTTACAGAGGATGGTACCCTAAATGGTTATGCAGGAGTCAGCGAAATGTGCGACCGTCAGATAGATAAAAAGAAGTGCAGACATTTTCTGACGAACTCCTGGAAAACATCTGCAGTTATATTCTTCGATTATCCAATGATATTTAACAGTGGTTACAAGATATATCACGTTTTATTCTTATGCTGCAGATACAACTATTAGATATGTGCAGCTGACCTTATTTTTGATCGACGATGTGTTTTGAAGTGTGCAGGAATTTCTATGTACGGTTCACATGGCCATCTTTAAATGATTAACACTCGCTGATTTACTGGACTACGTCATATAATACTTGCAGGCCATACAGCGTTTTGCTCAGGCGGCTAATTGTAAGCTCACAGCTACCAGGTTTAGTTATGGTGTACCATGTCCTTGGGTTATTTGACTTTGTATTTAGGTGTAGTTTAAGTTTTGAATTCGGTGGGAAATTTTAACATCAGCGTTACTGTTCCCTGTGTGCTAGGTGCGATGCTTAGGTTTTTGTTAACTGCAGACATAGGTTCGATTAAAGGGAGCACAAACCACAGGGCGCGGCATAAGTTTGTACGATTTCCTATAATTTTTTCCGTGTATATCCGGATATGTCAAAGGCGTATATTTTATTATCGTACCTGACTTGCAATTTATGCCCTCAGAAAGACTTGATTTTTTGGGTGAATTGCAAAAACATGTTTTTTCTAACTTACTGAGAGCCTAACGTTATTATGCATACAGTATCTATGCTGTAGGAAATAAATTCTTAGCGAATTTTTCAATGGGTAATGATCAGTTATAATTATAATCGTAACTAAAATTGTCCTTTATCTTTTCTCCTGTGCCCGAGTATTGCCTTACCTAGCATCACATTATTATGGAGGTTTGGACTCCGTTGCGTGTGTATAATCTGCTCCTTCCTTTTCTCCTAATGAAACAGGTGCTAGTTACTAGTGTCAGAAGGAGCAACGGCGCTCACCGGGGGAGGTTTATTTTATTCATCTGATGTTTCGATTTTTTTTCCCATCTATCCATCGCCAGGGCATGAATACTGTTGCTTCTGGGTCTTGTCATATGCCGTTCGTTGCTTCTTGGCTCGCGTGTAGTCTTTGACACCTGACTCCTACAAAGTGAGGTACGCATTCCAAATAGCAACGGAATATGGGTCAAAAATATGTCTGGGCATTTCGCTAGAACCTGATTTGTCCCGAAAAGCTGGCACTGTCGGTGACAAATACTGGCCACACAGAATCCGAAATGGCCAGATCAGCGTCAGTGCCCGTAGGACGGCGGACAAACAGAAGTTTTTTTTAAATCTTACTGGCACGTTAAATACCTAAACCAGTCTAGTCCTTCTCACCAAATTCTCACTTCAAATACATTCAATATTTTGAATCTTATATGACCGCGAATATTGACGTTTGATAATGTAGCGTGTACCGGCTGATTATAGAGTCGGAGTCAACAGTTACATTTTACTTCACATGGAAAACAACTTGCCAAAACACTTCCAAATAACATATTCGTTTGACACGTTACAATGATCCTTAAATCACAACTGGGTAGAAAGCATTGTACCTCTAGCTTCCTATTCACGACTGTCACATTAACAAAAAAAAGAAAGACTTCGTTCGAGCTGCATCGTGATTTTTTGCTCAGAGTAAGTTTTTCTATCAGTTTTTGCTTTGACATCGCCGTGTAATTACTCTAACAAATTTGAAGGATAAACAGTAGGCGGATGGTAATTTTCCGCAAAGTCTAATGTTGTGGGTGGAAACGAATGCGCTTTGAGGTGCCAATGTGTATTCTCAGACACCTTACTCCTTTAAGGTGAGGTAGATTGGACTCAGACTGAATAAGGCCCGATTTTCCTAACCATCGCATTAATGATCCGTGGGCAAGTCTTTTAATGTATGCCTTTTGGTGGACCAGATTGCTCAGCAAAATGACCGCTAAATTGTGTTCAAACAATGTCCTAAACAGCAGGCAGGGATACAGCAGAAAGCTGCACTCTGAGGTGACTTGAAATAACATGGGCAGCAGGTGAGGGCTCGGCTCACTTGGCAGAAAGTTGACTTCTGCGTGAGAGTGATCGCAGGTCAACACTCGCCGGGGCATCTGCCTTCAATACTCCATGATTGACTGGCTGGAGTTCATATGTCAATTCTGACCGGTCGTCGTTTTCTAGGGCAACCAGGTCGGCAATAGGAATTTTATTTTATTGGTGTCTGTTTACTTTTTACTTTAAGGCTGTGCCAAAGACATTTCATGGCATCATCTATGTTAAGCGGGTTTTGTCCGTTTACGAAAAGTGGCGGCCGAAATGCTGCCAAGCAATTACTTAACTTATATGTTTGATATAACCAAGGCCACCGTATGCAGAATTATTAACTGTAACACAATGCCCAGAATGACGAATTCTGGACCAAAACGATCTAAACAGAACAAGATGATGATTTTACATGGCATATACTAAACATATACCATGAGATGCCCAGTAGCACTATTCACAGGGAAAATTTGTCATATTTCTCTCAAACCCTAGTAAGGAACAGAATGCGGGAATTTGGGCTTCATCAGCGGATGGCTACATTAAAGCCATTTTTAAGAAGGAAACAAATATAAAGGAAGGTTTCGTTTTTGGACAGGAATACATTAGTCATAGACTTTTATTTTGAAAAAGAATTTCATTCTCTGATGAAGTACTCGTGTTAGACCGGTCGACAGAATCGGCACATGCGGTCATATGCGGAAAACATTTTCTGAGGAACATACTGCTTCGTTATCAACCTTCAATGACTGTCAAGAGTTTGGCTCACTTCTGCGTAACTTCTGCGTGAGAGTAAACGCAGGTCAACACTTGCCGGAGAACCTGCCTGGTTGACTGGTTGAAATTAATATGTCAATTCTTACTACCAGTAAATTCTTGTGTTGTCTACGGTAACCAGGTCGGCAATAAGTATTTATTTGTGTCCTGTCCTGAGTAGATATTGCTATTTGGTTTTAGGTCATGAAAGTTGCAGCTATCATAAGACCTTTAGGGATTCGTTTAGGCTTCGGGGTATGATATATTTTTCGAGTATAATGCATTACTTAACTCATTATCCTGTCCTAAAACGTACGTCACTTCTCAATATTTGGTAAAGTACGGTATCATTTAACAATCTTTGAAGCCCTACAGTGCGTAAACGCAACAGAAAATTACATGAGTCTGCCAAATATCGCCTGAAAGAGGAATTTAGACATGTGACAGCATATGTGAGAGATTGAAAGTTGCCGATGCTTTTATATTAATTTCAGCCAGGTCATGTGGTATCTGATTGTTTTGAAACTTTGTCCGAAAGGGGTACTATATACAGGGGCTATGCTGCGCTGGCCTGGTATATTTAACAGGGAACAAATGAGGGGTATTCGGAAAGTCAACATACACTTTTTAAGTACGGGTGAATTTCCAAAACCTTATTATATTTGCGCGTCCCTGCTGGTCCTGAAATGATTGCTGATGATACTGACCTGCGGGGAGGTCTTCGAAAGACCAATATGTACAATAATTACTTAAGTCAGCTTGGTAGGTAAATTGATTTTTTTTTAAATTAAGCATGGAAATAACCGCTTACTAATAAATGTTAGGTGGATTGAATTTCAACAATATTACAGTTGTTCGCTCGCCCACAATTCATCCAGTCTGGTTGGGTGATGTTTTTAAGAAATGCACGGTTACATTAACCTTGCCCAAAGTCGGCGAACGTCCCCTAACATACACACGCTCGCCGTCGGCCAAGCAGAGGTTACTGATGATATTAAAACGTACATTGGTGACGTCGCCCAGGGTCAGCGAAAACCACGCACAAGTTTCATAATTTACGTGCCCCCCACCATTCTGTCTCCTTAAAGAATCCTATCTGAAATTTGCATTCGTTCGCAGACACCGATAGTGTACCCAATATTCACAACTTCACTTGGTTTTACAGCTGCAGACAAACAACGAGCAATGTATATTTTGGGGTTTGATCAGTTAAAGTTAGACTCATTCGCCTTGTGGACGGCGTTGGCCACGTAAAAGCTATCTGACACACAATTGTGTTACCTACCACCAATTTATCACAAAGCAACCGATAGTGTTAACTTACGTAAACGGTCCAAAATACCACCCAGAATATGACCAGCTGCGCAGCCGAAAACCAATCAGGTGCACATACACAAAGCTGACTTCTACTGAATTCACTGTCCTCTAAAGAGAGTCTGCATCAGATGCAGGATGCCTGGATGACTCGCAAGGTCCAGTAGACCCAGACGTTGAGGTCTGGACATTAGAAATAAGGTAACTGTCCGACGACATTGGCCCTTTCTGTGGAGGATGCCCGTCATCCTGACGAAATTCACACGTTCAGGCAATTAACCCAACGTGAAAATCTCCATGAAATCAAGTTTTACTATGGAAATGTGCAAAGCCTCTTAAATAAACTTTACAAACCCAAAAAACTTATGGCCTTGCTATGTCCTTATGTTATTGCACTAACTGAAACTTGGCTAACTGAAGTTATACAGCACTTTCAATTTGCTATATAGTGTTGCCAGGTGTTAAGATGTGACTAAACGGAGGGAAGAGAAGGTGGAGTTTCCCTGTATATCAGAAGTGCAGGTTAGTTTATCCGCACAACAGAAGGTGCAAATGAACATGACCAGGAAATGCTGCAGTGTTATGCATTGGTGCCCGAAACTGAAAATGTTACTGTCACCGTTGTATACAGGCCTCCAAGTCAATCTGCAGACAAAATTGAGCTGTTAATCACCCGACTCCATGAAGAGTGTCGGAAACAAGACGGTACTATTATAGGCGATTTCAAAGCCCTGTCGATTAAATGGGATCTGATGAACAGTTAGAGCCCTAGGCAAGGATTCGATCAAATGCTATTAGACATGACGCTGGACGGATTCCTGTTTAAGCATGTACGAACCACGACTCGAAGGCGTGAAGGTCAGCGATCTTCTTATCTGGATAAACTTTTCACCGAAAGTGAGGAAAGTTTTGATGGAATACATTTAGGTCCACCCCTAGGTTCTTCTGGTCATATGAAATTAATGTGATATCAACGGTTATATCTGTCCCTAAAAAAAGCTCAAAGTCATTAAGAAATGTCTGGCGTGGCAAATTTGAGGTAATTTAGAAAAGGTTTGGACCTACTAGATGGATTTAATTATTCCGAGGGCATATCCATAAATTTTGGAATATCTGTGAATCAAACTTGAAAAATTTGGTTGACACAATTGTGAAAAGGCTCGCGGCATTCGACGGGATTCGAACCCGCATGGAAGAGCGGCCTTTTAGCCAAGCCAACGCTCTACCCACTTGAGCTACGAATGTCTCGTCTCACACCGTGAGTTTAATCACACTTGGGTCGATATTACCCGCCCAACTTTGCCACTCACATGGAATCAGCCAATGCGGGACAGAAAAATTGTACTTTTCTCCCAAGAAATGTTCGACTGGCAACAGACCAAGATGGCTGACAAAAGTGGTAAAAAGGTAACCCGAAAAAAAACGCAGGCCTTTGAAGACATTTCTACAAATGGAGCACTGAAAAAACTTCAAGAATTTAGTCAACAGCACAACGTATGCAAGAGGAGCATCAGAATTACGACAGTTGGAAGGGGCACCACAAAACCCAAAACATTTCACGCATACGTCAGAAGTTGTAAAAAGAACCATGACCATATCGCGACCTTAAAGAGAAAAAAAACGACACTATGGGCGGTGGCCCTCAAAAGCCGAGCTTTTCAGAATATTTCCAAGGTGTCTAGAACACCAAGCCACCTCTCCAGCCATACCCTTTCT
Source organism: Ligula intestinalis (assembly GCA_036362985.1). NCBI lineage: Eukaryota > Metazoa > Platyhelminthes > Cestoda > Diphyllobothriidea > Diphyllobothriidae > Ligula > Ligula intestinalis. The sequence continues at coordinate 9,131,510 of JAYGXS010000003.1, forward strand.
CAAATGCCGTCAACAACTCCATTATAAAAACTGATGTACAGCCGAAAGAAAAAGCAGCTACACACATAAACACAAGAGCATGTGGGATACGATGCGGTCCAGGCAGATAATAGACGAGAGAACGTATCCCAAACTGTTTAAGCTAGTTGAATAGAATAAGGCGTGGAAGGCTATAGTGTCAGGTGTCAGGCAAGAGTCGCATTCCGGCAAGTCGATCACCGGCTCTGGAGGTCTGCAGCCGAACAGTGAGTCGTCAGCTCTGGAAGTGAATGAGTGTAAACAAATCGTTTGCGTCTCGGGCACTGGTCTTACCTTGAGAAGTGGTTGGCTAGTGAGAGTAGACCGCATTGAGAAAGCCAGACAGGAGTGACCTTGAACGAAGGCCTTGATTATGGTGTCTTGCGGACGCGTGGTGGTCACGCCAGGCATGACTAAGAGAGTGGGTCGCTACATACCTCTTCTTCTGACATCATTGTCCTCTAAAGAGATTCTTTATCAACATAAGGACGCCTGAACGAGTCGCAAGGTTCAAGATACCCAGAGTAATACAATTGATGAGAAATAGCATAACATATTTTCTGCGATCAACGCTCTCTGTGGTTTAACAGTAACAGACACCGTTCCAATCCTCAGGAAGGGCGAATTTGTCACCAACTGGGCTAACGATGATCTCATCATCAATAGACTTCATGTTCACATAATCATATTAATTGCAGAAAAAAGTATACAATTGGACATTTATACTCCTTGAAGTGCAATATAATATCGTTTTATGGCGTCTTAAACGTGCCATGTTGTGACATAGGAATAAAATCATCACCGACGAACGAAATAGACAGTAGAATGGCAATTTACGGCTATTTAGCCGTCATCAGCTGCCATGCGCAACCACAATTAATGCCTGATCTGAGATTCGTGAACGCCAACTTGTTACTTAGAAGAGCAATGCTCTACCCATTTGACCACAAATTTTTCATCTTACCGGTTTTTATTAGTACTATCCACGGTGACAGTAAGGCGCGCAAGGATTGGAAGCAGGACATATTCGTGCTTGATTGGTGCCTTTCGGGCTCACTCTACAGGCTGACTATGCAGAATTCAGCGGTCGTTCTGACCTGTTTTATTGATAACTTGCTCCACCAGGTCAATTGGAATTTGTCATGGAGATATACTGGAGTCGAACCACGCCTGTTCAAACTGTTTTGATATTTCAGGCAAAACAATCAGCCAGGCCAGTCTGCACAATCGTGTGCCATTGAAATAAAGAAGCCATCGACACACAATGTGTGAACTTAACACTGTCAGCTGAATGAGGAATAAAATGAGAGTTCTATCTGATGAAAAACGGTGACAGCCCTGTTACCTTAGATACACAGGTTGCAGTAGGTTCATTGGTTTTTTCATATGATAACAATTAAAAGCGGTCAAATTTTAATCTACCAAAGTGTAAGCTAAGGACTCGCTGCCAGAATCACACGGCATGCTGGCAGTTTCCGGCGTCTATTGGTGCTTCAGAGAATAAGATGGCGTGGACACGTTACTAGCTTTGCCTTAACATCACACGCTCACCGTGTGGCTCGCTGATGATGTCTAGTAATTGAAAGCTTAAATTTCCTGGTGAAAATTTAAAGATAGTAAGTCACTTTAAGTCACTTTAAGTCACTTTATTAAGGGAAGAAGGCTTTCGCCCTTGAGCTCCCTATTCGTAACCAAAATCGCATTATAGTCCACCGTAACAATAGTACATAATACAAATGTACAAATGTAGGCTTAACATCAGCGATAAGTGTGAGTCAGTTGCAAGGTGCTGCTACTGACACTTTGTTCATTATATCTGCCACAGTTTCTCATCAAATGAGAATCAAGTTTGTGTTTAAAAATGTCAACAGTATCTGAGAGGACCACATCTGCCGGGAGTCCGTTCCACGCTCCAATGACCCTCTGAGAGAAGGCGTTTCGTCGAACATCGATACGGGCCGGTTTCCTCTGTAGTTTAAAAGGATGACCTTGCAGATGGTCAGTCCGAGCCAATTCGAAGAAATCATCAAATTCTAGGGCGCAGTCTTGGCCTCTAACAATTCGGTAGGTTTGTATGAGGTCCCCGCGGAGTTGCCTATAATTGAGAGGGAAAAGATCAAGTTCGGTCAGTCTGTCTTCATAAGGCAGATGACCAAGATTCTTGACCATCTTCGTAGCCCTCGCCTGCAATCGTTCCAGGTGCAGGTAATCCTTCTTGAACCACGGACGCCAGGCCTGGACAGCATAATCCAAGTGGGGCCGAACAAACGCTCCGTAGGTTTTCCTGAAGAGCTCCTTGTCAATGTTGACGAATCCCCGCCTAATAGCAAACAGCACCTGTGTCGCGCGTTTAGCTGCCTTTACACACTGAGTAGATGGTTTAAGTGAGGAATTTATTAGAACACCGAGATCCTTTTGTTCGTTCACATTTGAAAGCGGGTGCCCATCGAGGAGGTATTGAAAGGAATCGTTCTCCTCATCAGTCCTTCTAGTACGGAGTCTTAAAACCACACACTTACTAATGTTGAAGTTTAAAAGCCAACGAGCAGACCAGCAGCTAAGTTGATTGAGACTCTCTTGAAGCGTTTTCCAATCGGCGTCAGACCTGATGGCTCTCCAGAGTTTGACGTCGTCGGCAAACATGATAGCACTGCAACCCAGGTCGTTGACACAGTCATTGATATAGATAAGAAAGAGCAGTGGCCCTAAGACAGAGCCTTGGGGGACGCCACTCAGAACAGATGTAGGGTTTGACTTTGAGTCACCGATTAAGATTTACTGAATCTATAAAATTTCGAGAGCGCTCATCACTTGCAGTCCCTCTAGTGCGTTAAAGATTAACGAATGAGCAATATACGAAATTTAATTGGTACAGAACGGTCACAGGTCAGAGTCACTAAGTCTAGTTAGTAAAGAAAGAAGTTTAAACAAAGTTGACTCAGAAACAGGGGGAAATGGGTTGCGGGAAGAAGATGGCAGGAGAATATAGAAATCTGGGAGACTATGTTTCCAAGGCAAGGCTAGGTTAAGCACATGCTCCAACTGTTTGCATAGATCCGCATTAAAGTGTCTTCTATAGGCTGCCTCCAGGTAGCGCAAAATGCGAAATGTTCGTGCTCGAGCATAAACTCGGAATGAGGTTATATAGTCCATACAATGAGCCGTGTCAAGCAAGTGTTCCGTAATGGAGGAACAAGGGGGTCGGTTTTTCTGCTTGAATATCCAACTAGGCAGATTATCCTTGGCCCTTGCTGCAAATTGCCTTTGCGTTCGCTCTATTTCTTTGCAACGCAATTAAGTACCTGCAACTGATGAGCGCTACCGAAGTGTTATGGATCCAATAAGTCTTGCACTTATTACCATCCTTAAAGATGACTAGTAATCCCGAATTTAAAATGGATGTTTCCTCAGTGTTTGGCATGAATACTTATTATTCGCTGAGCGGTTGCTAATGGGCCATGGATTCAGCGCCTTATTGTATTGCCGAAAGGTCCCAAAGCTTATAGAGGGTCCATTCATTTCTCTACGTTCTTTATTTCCCATTGCTTAAAACTGGTTGCGAAGTTCGACCTGAGACTTATCCTACCTCCCTATAATCCCACTATAGCCTAGAGCTGCGATGCGCTCAAACATCGGCCCGTATTGCTCTCTGAAAATAAGCCCTTCGCCAAGAAAGAGCAACTCGGAATTCTCGACGTAGCACGCCGAATGGGGGACATAATTTTATTCCGTAAACAATCGCAGGTTCGAGAAAACTCTTTCAACTTGTATCACACTTTGCAAATAATACTTGACTTTACTGTTATTTCCGCCTACCAGTTCGCTTCTCCCTGAAACAGCAGATCCTACCCTATCCTTCTTATGTATAACGTTAAACGGCCCCAGAGGTTTTTTTTCGTATGAGATCAGGGAGTCCCACCTAGATACATGCGCATAAACCAAGTATACGACCTTTGGTATTCTAGGTGCAGGGTTCTCACACTTTAATACTTTTGCGACCTTTTTGTGCTGCATACAGTTCCGCTGTTCGCGATGTGATTTCATGTTCACCTATTTTTCAGCTTCAGTTTTATCGTTCGGTCCTTTTTAAGCACACCGTGGTTAATGTAGTGCGCTTTAGTCGGTAACCGGCTCGGATTAATCCGCGCCTTAATGTTTAAAATAAATGTCATACTGCACTGTCCAGTTTTTCGTCCCGATCAAAAGTACAATTTTTGACAAGTAAAAATGAAACCCGAGCTGATTTGGAAGAGGTTTATTCCAATTCATCAGTAATGAAACGATCGTTTTATATAATGGGTGTCCCACAAAAGGTGTACACACTTCAAATAATTGTAATTGATTGAAATTTATTATTCAATTGTATTGTTTTCACTGCATGTTCTTAAACTGACGTCCATTTTATCCAGACACTACTGAAAATGCAAAGCAATGGAATCGCATACACCATAAAACAATTACATTCCTATTTGAAAGCATTCCTAAGCAATTGCTTCTCTCCTTCTCAATTATTTAAAATATAGTAAGAATACAGTAGAAGAACAGTTAAATGATATTGGTCAATAAGTTTGCAGTATTGAAATAATAAAATTATGATATAGCTCAAAGTGACAATTGTTCAAAATGTGTTTGCATTTATTTGACACTTGTACTTGTACTTGTAATGGCATTCATCACGAGCGGGTTGAGTCGGCATCAGTTTTGACGTTGACTGCATTATGAATCACAGCTGTCCAGGCGCGTCGATCTTGCGCCTGTTCAAACGAGAGCACTATCCATTCACGGTTCCACTGGCGTAGACCATAGACGCGTGGGCCGGAGACGGACGACAGATCCTGCTTGACCGTTGCTGTCCAAGTTTTCAGCTGGCCCCCGCGACGTTTGTGCCAGGTGGGGGGAGGCATCGCCACAAGCAGGTCACAAATCAGCTCACCATCATCACGGCGGCAGGCATGCCCGAACCACCGAAGTCGTCGCTGAAGCAGGAGTGGAGGAAGAGCGTCCAGGTGACAGCGTCGGCGGAGATCGGATCAGCAAATTCGGTCGACGCGTCGGTGATGAAGGATGCGGCGTAGGCAGTCATGGTCAAGCACCTCAAAGCGCCTCAGGTCCTCAACACGCATAGGCTACGTATCTCCGCCATAGAGCAGGATAGGTCAAACCACTGCTTTAGTGCGTAAAATCCAACCCCACCTCTACGCTGTTGTGCCACGGAAACTTGTTTTGCTTGGCTCACGGGGCTCTGGTAGGGGACCAAGACCGGGGACCTAGCGCCAATAACCTTTTCTCCACGAAACACGGAATTGACTTTCTTGACTTTCTACACTTTCATGAATCACAACTATACGCAACATACGATCTCTGGTACGGCGTCCACTGGAACCGACGCGCTCCACCCTCTTGGCATCGCGGGACGGGTGGTAAATTTGCGAGCTGATTCCGGATTGCGAATTGCAGGCTGGAATGCTCAAACTCTGAGGGCGACGGCGCCCAACTTTTAACAGCCAAATCCCTTTCTGAATACCGTGTCGGTGTGACGTGTCTCTCTGAGGTCTGCCCACCTGGCACTGGCCACTAACAGCTGCAACTACCTAAACTGACTCTGCGAACCATCTCTACCACAGTGGGGTGTCGGACAACTCTGGACTGTATGGTGTCACTATAGCTTTGGCCGATGAATGTCACTTGAGTCTGCTAGAGTGGGAGGCTGTCTCACCGCGGATCGCTTGTGTCCTTTTGCAAAATGCCCCAGTCAACGTTTCCATCATCTCCGTACATGCGCCTACTCTGGCTGCTGATGACAGCATAAAAAAATGACTTCTACGGTGACATCCAGCGAACAGTTGACCGCATCGCAAGAAGCGACCTACTCGTCATTGCCGGTGATTGGAACGCCCGACCAGGTCTGTGCGACGCTGTAACCCGTCATGTGGTAGGCAAATTTGCTGTCGGAGCGCAGTGTGCCAACGGTGAGCGCCTTGTCAACTGCGCATCGTCTAACCGCCTCGTTGTGTCAAGCACCCGCTTTGATCATCCGCACCACCACCTTGTCACTTGGTACTCAAATGACGGGCATACCCAGGCCCAAATAGATCATATCCTAGTCCGAGCACGCTAGGCCGGCTTGGTCTTGGATTCTCGAGCCTACTGCGGTGCTGATACAGGAAACGTCATGTATCGGACCATGTCCTACAGCGGGCAACCCTTCGCTTGCGTTTGAGAGCTATTCACAGACTCTCTCGACCACAGCTGATCAATGTCGCAAAGCTAAAGTCCTCTGCTGGCGACGCCATCCATGTAGCACTCCAGAACCGCTTCGACGGCCAGTACCCTTACGCTCGAGCGGACCCAGAGCCCGCTTGGCAGTCCCTGAAGGCCGCGATGTCAGAGCTGGCATACACCCTGGCATTGACACTCTGCATATCGATTATATTAGTGTTTATTTTAGGCTTTTTTATTCATTCAGTTATGTTTATTCGCTTTTATGACACAGCAGAATCAACACGTATTTATGACATTTTCGTGATGGCATGGACAGGCGGCGTGACCATGCACACGACAATATTTTAATTACTTTGATAAACTGAAAAACGTATTCTTTAACATCTGCAGAACAAACACATGTTTTATTTATAAATATGCTTTAATACAACCCAGAAGATTATAATACAGAAATCCCACAGCAAATAAAGCCATCTTCACCAAAAAAACGCAATCTGCTCGTCACCATGTTTTCCATATATTTTGCTTTGTAACCAGGCATCCAGTATTGGGAAGCCTGTGGAAAGCCCTTCGTTGAAACGCACCATACGCTCTTAGGCAATCCGCTTTCCAGGAGTATTTTTCCACTGTAATAATTTGATTAAGTTTACTTGCCAGATGTAAAGAAGGCTCTGCTGGAGTAATCGCATCCAGGTGAATTGACGTCCTTACAGTTTGAAATATCGGCAAACCATAAAATTCCCTCCACGACGTCTTACGCACACGTTGGTATCTCACTGTCGCTCGTAGATTTTGCTGCACAAATTCATAAAGGTCCCCTTTTCTGATGTACACAATGTTTAATGTCTGAACAGCTAAATCCTGAGACTAAAAAAAAAGTTATAAAATTGACAGAAAATGTCGAAGAGGCTTTTTATGATGAAGGTTAGCCTTAAGTTGCGTAAACATATTGAAGCCTTGCTGGTTTGCTATTAACTTCAGGAGAATAAAACATGGTTCTTAGCGGACATTCGTCATACCTGATTTGCCTGTCATAACTATGCAATTATATAAGACTATACCTCTTCCATTTTCTACACAAAGAAACTTTGCCTATTTGAGTAATCACCTTTATAATAATTCAATATTTTGTCGAAAATTACCGTTGTCATATTTGTCTAATTAAGTTTGCATTTGCTTCCTCACATAGTTCACGTTTATGCGACAAATTTCACCAAATCGATAAATAAATAAACTTTAATTAATTTGTTTTCTAACTAAATAGAGTACACATGAAATAGAGGATTAAATTATCAATTTGACAGAGCCAGTTAAATAAAAATCGGGGCATTGGCGTCTACACGTTAAAATAATGGTTTCTAATGAATCTCGTAGATCAGTTTGCAGAGTGTTGTCTTTACTCAAGCCTCAGGTTGTTGCCCTGTTTTGCGGTTCTTGCAGAGGCTATCAATGGCTCACCGTTGGTTAATGTAGTTAAATCTGCCTCTAACTTCTTATGATGAATATAGAAAAATCCTCAGAAACTGTCAAAATTGCATATTTACTCACCATTTCATGAAAATTCATGGAGATCTTTGGGTAGAGTATATCGCATTGGAACCCCAAAACAGGTAGCATGCTCTCAGCGTCATAACCCGAACAATTGATCGTCACTGGGTTTTCCAAAATATCTATCTGTATTTCTGTCCTGCCCGACACTTCGTCTTCCGATTGGGCTCCAAACTGCATATTCAGTCGTGCCAATCTGTTGGAAATCTCCTCCGCCGTGAGATGTATGTCATAGGCTGCACAATCGGTGGCTTTAGGGAACATAATTGTGAAATATGTTAGATAATTATGCTTAAAAATTATAGTAAACAAAAATGTTTATCGACTTATATCCAGCAATACCGCAGTTTACTTTAAACATGAACTATGCTGATGGTATACATGACATGCCACGACTACTTGCTTACCTTTATTGGTTAGGCAGGACTCAACGATATGTGCAAAGAGCAGATAGACGATAAGTGTACTATACATGTTGTGCCGAGCACATCGAAAGTATCAGTAGTTATATTACCTAAGCCTCCAATGACATTCTCTTGTAAAACCACAATCTCAGCAATAAGGTGGATTGAGCAGCCATTATTACATCATTGTTTGTGTTCCTCGCCAGTTCAACCAATAGGGTGCCTGTACAAACACGAGTGAGACTGCACCGATGCAATTTGAGTGATCAGCGGGAGAAGCATGTAGCACGTGGCACGGAGCGCGCATTCCAGCTTCACCTTAGTTTATCCAAGGGCTGTGCTATATTCATTTGTCATACAACATGAGGAAAGTCAAAAGCGGTCTCTGCGATCGAGTACCCCAAAAGAAATTGAAGTTAATGAGAATTTCCAAACCTATTTATTGTTATTCTCGTGTTGTCCAAGGAGATGTCGTCGGTGCTGTTACAATCATCTAATTTTCTACTATTATGACTGACAAATCTCACTGTTTGGTGACTTTGAGACCTCGTGAATGCAGTGGAGTTCACGAGTTAAGTGGCGCAACTTACTGTTAGCCTGTAATGCTATCTCATAGCAATCGTGTGAAAAGATTAAAGTTGATTGGGTTAAGCTGTTTGATAGGGCATGGCAATCCTCGGCCGTAATACAGATGACCTAACGCGATATCGTGCAGCTTTTACATATAGTTACATTTAGGCGGAAGGGACAGTTCGTTGTTAAGGATAAGACGATGTTTATAGTTAAATTGAGGCTGAATACCAAATTCACTCGTTTAATTTTTTATGAGTGCTGAACGCAATGCTTAGGTTATCGCATACGTAAACGCAGGGCAGGGCATAGGACTATCACGACTTCTTAGCAGTCATCCCGTGTCTATCCGGATTACTGCAGAAAGTAGTATTGCCTCTCTCGCCAGACATTTTAGTAATGCCCATCACGAATGCTTTGCTATTTCTGGTAAATATAATTTACCTGTTTTGTCAGTACTGAAGGCAGTGAACTTATAGATAACACGTTTTCATCATTAACAGCATGTTGCTAACTACATATTTTCAACTTTCGCGAAATTTATGAACGATATCTGTCGTCAAGGGCGTTAATTATTATGCACTGTTTGTTTCCAAGGAAGATATCGTCAATAATTTGACAAGCATATATGCCCCTTCTTTTCCAATAAAAGAATCTTACAGCTGGCTGCGGATTTGCCCTCTTTAAGTCTGTATGACTGAAGAGTTAACTGACTATGCTTACTGCGAAACTGAAATAACATTGGACAATTATCAGAGAATGAGGTTTTTGAAAGAAGTATCACTAAAGGAGTTTCGATAGAAATAACACATCTGTTAGACCACGGAATCTCTTTCTAATGCAATGATCCACGCAAATGCGTTAGAATCAATAATGTTTTTTGATGTTGTTTAAAATTGTCTTGAATAACGTGGCAAATTGCAACAGTTAATATGGCGTCAGCGTTATGTAAGTGCTGTGTTCAATTCTTGGACTACTGTTATGAAAAAATATATCCGTTAAATGTTATGAGGCAGGTAGTAAACGGCTAGGTAAAAGGCTACTTCTATTGCTGTGAATACGCTCAATGTCTATCCGAGTTTCTACAGGGTAGTACGTTTCCATATCTTGCCTGCACTGTACCACATGCCTTAAGGGAGACTTGTTGGTGATTTTCGCAAACAAGATATTCTCAGTATCAAAGAAAGTTAAATTGTTCATAATCGAACGTTATTTTGTACAGAATATTGCTAATGTTCTAGGGCTTGCCAAATGAACCAATGGTAACGGTTTTTCGTGTATTATTAATTAATTCTTTAATTGAATTTATTATAATTGTTTCTTTCAATTATCGCGCCTTTTTGAGTTGCTTTATATGGTAATTTTGTAATGAAGGTCAATACTTTTTCCTGGTTTCCTTTGCTATTTTTCTTTTAATTTTTTTCCCTGCACCCCAACACTGCTTCAACTGTAAACCCCTCAGGCCACCGGCCCCGTATCACATAAAAAATGAAGGATGAGATTCCGTGGGGCGATCTTCAATAGACTGTAACCGGTTCTTGTAATGGAACACATAAGCTGAAGTTGAGTCAGAAGGAGCAAGGGCGTTCACAAGGAGGGGCTTTTTTTCTTATATGACGTTTCGGATGTGCGTCTCGTCTAGCCATTTTTAGGGAGTTATTAATTTGGCTCCTGGCTATCGCGAGCGTCGCCAAACCATCCAGTTTGAGCCACGCTGTCTGCCTGGCAACTCCAGTTGCTATGCGCAGGTGGCATCAATTGCCTGGTAACTGTCACCCTCACTCCGCTATGCGTTGATACTGCCTGCGTGTACTCGCATAGATAAAGCTGTATTTTCCCGACCACAAGACTAGTGATCCGTGGGCACGACCTTAGGTGTAGGCATACGGGTTAACTAGGTCAGTCAGCAAGATCGCCTGTCTTAAAACTGCGTCGTAAACAGCAGACAGTGATACAACAGAAAGCCGCACTCTGCGGTGACTTGAAATAACATGGGCACCAGGACAGAGCTCAGCTTACTTTTCAGAACAGTTGTCTCCTGACAGACAGTAACCGCAGGTCAACACTTTCCAGAGCACACGCCTTCAATACGCCATGATTGGCTGGTTGGAGTTCATATGCTAAGTCTTACCGGTGGTCATTTTCTACGGCACCTAGGTTGGCAATACGTATTTTATTTTCTCGTGGACTTAGTAATTATAGCTATATGTCTTAGCCAGACGAAGGTTTAAGCAATGGTCAAACTGATACGAGTTATGTTCTGATAACTCTTAAGTAAAATGAAGGGGTGAGACATTTTGTAAGAGAACGACATGATTTTGCACTGAAGTCGCTCAGGATCATGCAACGCTCATGATGAAATTTGGCTTGGTACTTTAGCATATATTTGGTAACACTTTTGTGATTCACTGAATTCCATTAATTCTGCAAAATCTTTTTCGTTCGGAAAATGATCGTTTAAGTTAGGTTTATTAAGAGAAGTGGAAGTTTATTTTCGCGGAAATTGGAGTAGTCTTATATCGAAGGAATTTCCTAGGTTATTACGTATGACAGAACCAAACTTTTTATGAAGGTGCATTATATTATGGAAAAAAGTAAACTGAAGTAAAACGGCATGAAACATATTGTTATCAGAACCGGAAAATGTTGTCCGAAGTTGTTCGGATGGAAGTAAGTTTAGGTTGACGGTATCACATATATTTTCAGAAACAACGAACAATTCCAGTTTTAAATATTTCTTGCTTTTCTTTGAAATTTTGTGCCCTAAAATTCAATAATATATTGGTATAAAAATTTTGTTTAATTGTCCCGATATCTTTGTGCATTGGCTTGAAATAGAAACAGAAACGCGTGGTTTCAGTTCAATTTTTAGTGTGGGGCTGTGCCATAGACAGGTCAAGTCATTATTTATGTGAACCTGATTTTTCGTTTACGAAAAATAGCGGCCGAATTGCTGACGAGTAATTACTTTGCTAGTATGTTTTATTTGAGCAAAGCCACCGTATGCAGAATTATCAACTGTAAAACAGTGTCCATAATAAAGTATCCTGGACCAAAATGATCTACAACAAAACGGGATGACGATCGTATTCGGTAAACACAAAAATATACCTCTATATGCCTGTTAGCGCTATTCACATGGAATATTTGTCGAAGTTTTTTCAGACCCTTGTGAGGAACAGAATGCGGAAATTCGGGCTTCATCAGCGAATGGCTATGTTTTAGCGATTTTAAGGAAGGAAAACTGTTAAGGAACGTGTCCAATTCGCACAGGAATTCATTAGTCACAGACTTTCATTTTGGAAAATAAATTTCTTTCTGTGCTGAAGTACTCTTGTTAGGCAGGTCGACAAAGTCGGCACATTCGGTCATATGCGAAAAGACCATTTCTAAGAAAAAGACTGTTTCGGTATCAACCTTTAAGAACTTTCGATGCTTCATTGTGTGGATGGTGATCAAGATCGGAGAGCGAAAAATCAGGCGTTCAACGAAAGACAATATTTATAGTTTTGTATACGCCAACATTTTTAAAGACGCATTTGGTTATAATGACATTCACAGGCGTCAAGTGGATAATTTCATACGAAAAGACAATGCCCCTGCTCTCCGATCATAGTAGGTGTGAATTTTTATTTATTTAACAACTATCATCTCATTTTTAAAAACTACAGCCAGCCTTTCTGCACGCGCCCCTTGAACAATTTTTTTTTCGCCCAATAGTCTGCACCCAAATCCAATAAAAAATATATTCGCCTTAATCAAGCAAAACTGGTGACAGTCTCCGAAATAACTGTCAGTGAAAATAAATTGGAAATCATTCTAGGCCGAATTATGCTGTTATTAACGCTAAATGACATTCAACAAAATATAAGAATGTATAAATTTATAAAGTTTTTAATCCTAATTTCTTACACTCTTGCCATTTATATAACGACTTAATATCCGTGGCCTCTCTTATAGTCCATTTTCGGATTTGACAGTTTTTGGTAAACATATTAGTTCTTAGATAATAAATGATAGTTCATAAATCGAAATATGCCTCCTTCTAAGGATTAAGGTTTGCTTTCACGCAGTATAACTTGTGGGTCCGTAAGGTTAACGTCTTGAGTGCTACGACAGTTTTCATGAAGACTTGACATTTTTGTGTGATCAGTGGCGACTTCTGCATTAGGCCATTCGTTCTGCAATTTCCTGTAATTCGAAATAGCAGGCACTTTAAGAACTGATGTTGAAACAGGATAGTGGTATTTTTGGGATGAATCTCGGAATCCAGGATGGACAAGGCAGTAAACTCAGCCTAGTAGTCATTCTGGTGGATTCTAAATGATTACTTAAGAAATCCCGCTTGGGCATTCAACTTGCTGTCCCGCATTGGTGGATTCCATGAGAGCGGCAAAGTTTGGCGGGTAATGTTGATCCAAGTGTGATTAAACTCACACTGTGTGGCACGACATTCGTAGCTCAACTGGGTGGAGCGTTGACTTGGCTAACAGGCCAACCTCCTAAGCGGTTTCGAATTTCGCCGAATGCCTTGAGTTTTTCCACAATTGGGTCAACTTAATTAATAAAGTGCGTTATTGCAGTTGTTGGCTGAAAACATAAGAATTGAAGAGAACTCTGGAGTAACCAGCTTATCCAGCAGATGTTGAACATTGAAGCCTTTATCGGTTTCACCCTTGTTGCCACATAAGCAGACAAAATGAAACTTGATTATGCGGAAAGTTTTTTCTACTGACGAAAGTAGTTAGCGGTATGTTTGATAAAAGTTGCATTTAATCAGAGCAAAGCAGCAACAACATGTACTAGCGTTGTGTTGACCATTTAGACGCCCAAGACTCTTTCAAAGTTCGACCGACGAAAGAGGAAACCAAAATGTAGAAAAAGTAGGACACTCAATGTGAGAATGGCAATGTTTTATAGCAACACTAGCGCCCTTTTTTCGGTCACGTAGACCCAGTTTTTAAAGGAATCCCTTTCCGCGTTCTAATGAAAGTCGATATAGAAAAAAAAGATGGTCAGGCCTGTTCAGTGGGTTAACATGGGTCTCTAGAACATGCCTGACACACCAGCCACAAAAACAAGCAACGTCAGTATGTGTGGTGTCACATCACTAAAATATGAAATGAGTAGTAAACAGGATCAAAGTACCGACAGCAATATAGGTATTATTATTTCGATCATGTTCATATAATTGCAAGTTCAAGCGGTCAAATGAACCCTTACCAAATTACTCGCTAAATTCTAAACTGAGCTCACGCTGGTGGCGTCACAAACTAAATGCCCGGTCGAATATAACTCGACAGTTATGTGTATGGACACACCCATTCACACTGACTGTCCGCGTATTCTCGTCACATTTTACTGAAATAGCGGTGGGCAAACTTAAGAGACATTTTTTTGCTGAAATCGCTTAGAATATGGAGAAGTGGGCATATGCATTGAACATCACTCAGAACGATTTATTTTAATCACCAAGACGAGTGCAGAATTAGGCGGTCGGGCAGACGGCTTACCGCTGCATGTGTAGTTCAGGAGCATGAAGTGACTTACTTGTGCTTGATCCTGTTTTTAATTTCTGATAAACGGGATTTAAGTTGAAATTAAATAAGTAGACTTAGAGAGCATTTGACAAATCCGCGGTTTTCAGGCTTTAACCGCGTATTCAAGGTATGGCCTTATGATAGTACGGAAGATTTTCGAGAAACAGGCTTAATCAAAAACCGTGAATGCCCTCTTGATGGCCAACAAAAGTTAAATTGTAGTTTTAGCCACCTCAAAATATTGTGTAGAATATTTTAGGTTTACTGTCCTCCAGATGTCAAGATCCTTCTGCATTTTCGCTTCTTGGAGTGGGATTCCGTTCAGGTGGTAGGGTCACACATCAGGGACGGGATTTAAATTCTCCAGACGCTGCAGAGGGCATTTGTTTGAATTGAAGGACAGTAGCCATCTATGTTAACAATCGTTTCCTCGACAAATATTTTAATGGAAGTGAGGTGCACCGCATCTTTGCATGGTTGTGGGCCGATGAAGTAATTCTGGATTATCAGCAGTCAGTTCAGTGTGCTTTATGATTGCGACCCTCTCCCAGACCTGATTCTTTATACATCCTGCCCAATGAAATTTCCTCTTGCCTCCATTCTAGTGTTACGGCAACACCACATCTTTCATTTCTTTTCATATTAATACCTTCCCTAGAAAATTCTTCAAATCATATATGATATCTGTCAGTTTCTATTCCATCCCAACCGAGCCATTATCTGACGACTTACATATGTCTGCATTCTCCTCAGCTGTCGACGCTTTATATGCAGTTTAGCAAAGATTATAAAACAGCAAAATTGTACAACAGTCAAACATTTCGGTGAAATTGCCAATCCTTCTACTCAGAATTAGTGGTTGCAAACTTTTCCTCTATGCGCAAGATTCCCGACAAATATAAACATGGTGTGCTCTCATTTGTAGAAATCTATGCCACTTGTAAATGAACAGAAGTCCAGAAGCTGCGGTCTGACAAGTATCCATAAAACATGCGTATTTTGTGTAAAATCGAAATTTTTGTGTTATTTATTAATATAGCCCTGCGCTCTCGTGCTCTGTTGTCACTGAAGCATATTTCCCCTCAACTGGCAAAAAATGGCGAAAATGAGCCTCAATGTTTTCTGCTTCCTCCTTTTATCCTTAGTGAACAAACCTCCTTGCATTGGACATCCTTCTCAGAATTTGCGGACATTGCATGACAAGATATGTATGTTTATTAAATAACTGCAGACAAACTGTATTTTCTATGCGAATACATGGTAATTATAACCGGAGAGCATTATGAAAATACATAGTGTGTAGCTGAATTGGCAATGAAGTTGTACATTGTCTACGTGAATTACTGCTCTGTTCTCTGTCTGTAGAAGTCTAATGTGGAATTTAAATTGCATTTTATTTCAATGTTATCTCTAGATGATGTTTCCTTCTTTTGATTGAAATGGCGGAGAGACAGACATTTGTAAATATATTTGATACTATTAAGTCTTTTGTGTCCGTACTAATGATTTCTGATAAACGTGATTTAAATTAAAATTAAATAATTGAACTTAGAAATCCTTTGGCTCACCGCTACAACGCTAGGTTTACAAGCACTTGACATCCTGGCGGTTTATCAACCACCGTCGAACGAGCGACAGTCAGACACTAGTCTGATAGAGAAAGTTGAAACATTTGCCATGTGATCTAATGCCATGATTATTGGAGATGTTGACGCTTCGCATATTGACTCGAACCTCAGTTCAGCGCTCAGGTCAGTACTTAGCTTCCATTGCCGACTGCCACGCACGGCACGGGAGCCTTTCTATTACGACACATCTTATTTTCGACCAGGCTGCGTGAAGTGCAAGAAGCCAACTGGCTGGGCATTGGTATGACGAAAGCGCCTGACAGTTTAGGCCTCGTAATTTTTTTTAATTTCTTCTCGGTAAACGGGATCATGTAGTGGGAGAATCCATTCGTTTCTGTACCTCATCGTAGCGCGACTGTCAGACATAACATATGGTGCAGAAACCCTACTCAATTGAGAACTGAACTGCGCAGGTTAGACTAGAAGGAAGCAGTTGTCGGATGTATCCACGGGAATTGGTCGACGTTTAAAGCCGTATTCCACGGACTAATCCCCAGTTTCTGCTTCATCTCGAAAACGAAAGCCACAAATAGGCCGTAGTGGCTAAAAGTACACTTAAGAGGGAGGTTAATCGTAAACGCAAGCTGTGGCAATCATATTTTAGAAAGAAGATCACCGAGTCGCAAAACAAGTAGAGAGCGCAGAGAAATAGGGTTAAGGGCCCTGTACTAAAAAATCCACTGAAATTTACAGAATGACCTGATATAAGTGCAGTAGGAAATTCAAAGAATTTCTACAACTACATCAGGTGGTCTCCTTAAAATAGGGACCCCAGCCCTCTGTTAAAAACGGATGAAGATGTTTAAGTTTATGAGAACAAAGCAAAGGCTGAGCATCTATCTGGGTCCTTTCAGTCGGTTTTTCCGAGGGAGGCCTAGCTTATCCTTGCCAACTTTAGTGCAGAGGAAATGCCGACCATTGATTCAGTTGAGCACATGGAAGTTACTGTTCGGCAAGAAGTTCTTAAACTCCAAGACACGAAGTCGCCAGGAACGGATGGTATACCTGCAAAACTGTTGAACGAGTTAGCCGAAGAGTTGACAGAACTCCTGCATTTATTTTTCAAGATCTCCCTTACTTTAGGTCAACTGCTATGCGGTTGGAACACAGCGTGGATCTCAACCAAGCACAAAAGTTGGAGGCGGGTGTCCGCAAACAGCTACAGGTCGATAAGCCTTACTTCCATATGTTGCAATATTATAAAGCGGACTGGCAAAAAGGGTTGATTGAATTCTTAGAGCGTCATCGACTTCTTTTTTGACAAACAGCATGCATTTCCTAGAGGACCGTCCTGCTTGACAACTTTGCACTACTGGCTAGAACAATGAGCCAGAGCAGTTGATCAAGGCAATACAGTGCACGCAGTCTTCGTAGACTTTAAAAAGACATTTGACAAAGTGCCTTATCAACGTCTCCTATACAAGCTCAAGCGTATAGGGATAAGAGGCAACCTTTTCCGATTGATCGAAAGCGTTCTGACTGGTCGAACGCAGACCGTATGTCTGGGTGATCAGCGATCGGCGGAGGTGGCGCTTGATAGTGGTGTTCCTTAGGGTTCCGTTCTAGGCCCTATCCTCTTCCTAAGATATATTAACCACTACATAAGCGGAAAAGACTGCGAAACTAGAATGGTTGCCGACGAATTAAAACTCTGGGAGGTCGTCCGCTACAAAGGTGATGAACCAAATCTACAGGCGTATTTGCATCAATACAAGCAATGGTCAAACGAGTGGCTTGCACTATTCAATATCGCCAAATGCAAAATTATGCAGTTCGTAGTACCAACCCTCCGTATGGGAAGGTGGATCACCTTTATTGTATGCCGTCGCAAAACCTAGAGACCAAAAATGATCTGGGGGTGTGGATCACGCCTTCACTTAAATCATCATTCCACTGCTCACAGGTGGCTAACTCGCAATTTTCACCTTTTATCTCATTAATTGTGCCTTTGCTAAGTTCGATGAAATATGCTTAAGTGAAGTCTTTTGGACGATTTTACGATCCCAATTAGATTTTGCCGTACAAGCCTGGAAACCTTGTACATCGAACTATAGAAAAACCGTTGAAAAGGTACAACGACGCGCATTAACTTTGGTGCAAGGCCAACCGTACCTTCCTTATTAGACACGAATGACCAATCTTGACTTATTTCCTCTAGAATACAGACAGCTACGCGGTGACTTTCTACAGACACTTCGCGCGCTGCGGGGTCAAGATTGTTCCCTAGCATCCATTGAATCCTTTGATTTGGCCTCTTCCAGTAGCTTGCACGGACTCCCCCTCAAAATACGTGTGACAGTGTCATAATTGGACTCACGAAAATTCTTCTTTACTAAGTGGTTAATCCAGACATGATGTGCTCTACCTGCGGACATTGTAATGTTCTCATTTGTGGACACAGTTAAGATGAAGTGGGACCACTTTAATATTCACGTCCTATGAATTGAGGACAGGCACGACAGTAATTTCATTTTAAAAATATACTGCTAACAACTTTTAAGTAAGCTGTTTGTTTAGGATAACAACATATACATTTCCCTTCATATAAATCACATCAATGGCCAGCAGCAAGCCTTGTGTCCCTAGGCTACGCGACTATTTAAAGTCCTTCCTTATGGCTGCCCAAGACTCAATGCTGGGGATGGTGGTGGCACCCATGTTTATTCACCTGGCAGACCCCATAACCAACGAGGGCGTACGATGGGGGCATCATCGACACTCGGTGATGTACCCTGACCTCTGCGATCTTCTCTATTCCTCGTTTGACCCTTAGGATATTGATAAAAACCACGATGGGCTCCTCCTGACATGCTCCCAACACTTTTAGCAGCACGCTATCCGATTTTCAAATAATTCTCCCCCTCTCCCTACGGGCGAAAGTTATAATTTAGTATATATAAGGTAGATAAGCAAAGCCTTTGAAAACTCTATTTACAGATAGAAGTTATCAGATTATGCATTTCGTTTGAAGTAATGTAAACATTATATAAATCTTTGTTGTCTTCTAAATGTTTGACCAGAAAGCATAGCAACATCCAGCCTTCTTTCGAATGCGCTGACATTTTCAGCAAGATACACCCAGAAAGAAATTTTTTTATTCTTCCTTGACCCGCTAGGAGAAGAAGTTGACTAGCACTTCTTGTTTGGCATGGTGTTCCTTCAGTTTGCCTCCTCCTCTGACAATTTTAAACACCATGATCATATCTCCTCTGTATTGCCTACAATAGAGAGGGAAAAGTTTGAGCCTATCCATGCGACCTTCATATGGGAGACCTCCTTAGCTGCTGACTAGCTTGGTCGCCCTTCTTTGGACATTCTCAAGCATTGTGTTATCTTTTTTCATCCAGGGACACCACGCAAAATCCTAAAAATCATGTAAATTGCATCAAACCCCCTAGAATTCGGAACAATACCTAAACAGTTTTCACTGTCTGCCGTTTTTATGCAGTTCCATCACTTGCAACCACACATGCTGATCCGTCTCAAAGGAGATTTCAAAGTATTTACCTATATTTCCCTAATAAGCCTGACCTGAGTTGGCTTTCATTTAATTAGCACAATGTCATGCGAAGAACTATACGGGCAACCTGGTGACGATGCGAGTTACTGAACGCGTTATTTTAATCAAAATAATATCTAAGAAAAATAAAGAATATTAATAAAGTTATGGAAAATGTTCAACAGATAGCATAAAAGGGAAACTGGGGAATTGTTAGCAGGAAATTATAGTCGAAAACTAATACAACTGGACCTCTGTGCCCGTTTCTAAGCTGAATCTGTCAACGGTCTGAACCAGTGTAAGGACCAAGTTCAGGGACTGGGTATTCAGCAAACATGGAAATCCCCGTGCGTTTATGAGGTGAAACTACTCAATGGCAACACCAATACCACTACTTCCATCTTGAACTGCGTAGTGAGAAAAGTTGGCCCCCCATGATCGCGTTTGAGCCACCACCTGTTCTGCATCATAATTGCTCAGTACCAATAGGGAGTTCAAAGGTATTTTCCTATATTTCCCTGATAAGCCTGACCTGAGGTGACCTGAAGTGGCTTTCTTTCAATTAGCACAAGGTCTTGCTTGTGTATTAAATTTTATTTAAAAATCCGTTGTAAAAACTTTCAATTCTTTGTACACTCTTGTAACTTATTTTATTGCCATGCAACTCAACTCGGAGAATTTCCTTAATAATTGTTATACAGGAAAAATACAGTGATTCTCAGTGTTTTTTAATTCTTAAAACGCAACATTACAAATATGCACAATTTTGTGACCCATATGGGTCAGGGATGTAAGCGATAGGTTGTGTTTTTCACATATTCTGCCCAGCTCCTTGCAGTTTATTCCACGCTCTCATATGAACCAAATGGCCTTTTCGACTAACATATATGTCAGTATACGTAACCCATACGGGTGCACTTGCTCGTACATGGGTGATGTAAATCAGCCGATAGTATTTTCCTGGATAAATAATTCCTGCACGTCTTGCATGCAGGGCTGGGCAATGTTATGTGAGGTCATTGATGAAGATAATAACTCAGTCAGTCAGTATATTTGAGGGAAAAATAGGCTTGCGCCTCTGAACTCCCTATTTGTCACATCAAAATCTCAAGAATTATAAGCAATGTTAACAAGTTTTTAGTCAGGAAAATATAGACAGTCACATGGCGCAGTGGTGTTTCAAGGTTAATTTGTCACATAGTTCACGTTGTGTTGTAGCATGTGTATATCAAGTCGGTGTTTGAATATCTCCACAGATTGGGACATAACAATTGCCTCGGGAAGGTTATTCCACGGGTCCACGACACGATTCGAGAAAAAAATCTTCCGTACATCCAATCGCCCTTGGGGCACATAGAGTTTGAAGGGATGCCCCTGGAGATTAGTTGTAGTGGCAAGTTGGAAGAAGTCGTCACACATGAGAGCGCAGTCAAAGCCACGCACGATACGGAAGGTTTGTATCAAATCTCCGCGTAACTGCCTATAATTCAAAGGATAGAGATTAAGGTTATTTAGGCGGATCTCATATGGTAGTGAACCTTTTCCTCTTACTAATTTTGTTGAAGGTTAAAAGGCAAGAGTCACCAGAATGAGGGGCTCATTGTTAACAGAATCCTGAAGTGCTGCCTCAGTTGGCAGTGACCATTGGTGAAGACAGGTATGGAAAATTTGTTTAACCGTCTCGATAACTTTGTGCATGGGCTTGAAATAGAAACAGAAACGCGTGGTATTTGTTCACATTGTAGTGTGGGGCTGTGCTATCGACAGGGCAAGTCATTATTCATGTGAACCGGATGTTTCGTTCACGAAAAATGGCGGCCGAAGTGCTGACGAACAATTACTTAGCTAGTATGTTTTAGATGGGCAAGGCCACCGTATGCAGAATTTTCAACTGTAAAACACTACACAGAATGAAGGATCCTGGACCAGTTATACATTTTGTCGTCAAATGTCTGCGAACTTTATATTTTTAAGGATAAAGACAAGATCAGGATGGGAAATTTTGGCCAGATTACCGATTTCCGTAAACTTATGGACAAATATTCTGTTATAAATGCAAGAGGTTACTCTTCCATTTATATTGGAACAGTTTTCAGTATATTTGGTTACTTCTAGCTTCCGTTCTACAAAAGGACATGCGAAAAAAAGTGGCAATCTTCGAGAAAACTGTTGCCCAAAGCCCCGCGACAACTCACTCAAATGTGTCTTATGTTTACTTTACATTGACTGCGCAATCAATGTAGTTGCTGTATACTAATCAAGTCCTAATACGCATCCCTTGCCTAAAACGCTTCAAATATGCGATACATATTTTAACTGGGGTATAGCAGGCAACAGCCCTAAGAGTTTATTGCTCATTTTTTGCAAAAAAGTTTGCAGCTTTGCACAATATAATTTTTTAAAGTTTTAAATAGATAAAAGGGACCAGACCCGCTGGCACTTCATACATTAGCCTGGTATATCCTCATCCCGATTTCGCAAATAGACGAAATGCTGCACAACCAATTATACTTCTCCGATCACAACCATAAGTTTGGACAAGTAGACATTAAACGCTATCTTATTAAAAGGTAAAATGTAACTGAAATTCAGCACACAAGTAGATTATTTTGCTTTGTGTATATACTTATTGCTAATAGAAGCGAACATCCGAGTACGACATGAACATGTGGTCCAACTCGTGAAATTCTGCAGGAAGATGCACTTCATGTTTGAAGGGACAACGTATAAACAGATCATAGAGAAACACATGGGATCGCCAAACTCGGCTCGCATCAATGAAACAGTTCTTAAAAATTAATGGTAATTGTTTACGCAGATTATCGGTCCAAGGTTTGGACTCAATATTTATATGATTCCTTTGTCATTAGTAAGCCAGGGATAGTTCGGGAATTCCAAGATCTCCTGAAGGCTGTTTTCTCTGACATCACGTTTACGATGCAAGCTAAAAACAACAGCCAACTGCCGTTCCTACACGTTCGCGTACATCGAAAACCCAATGGGGGTCTCAAACGAACGGTTAGTAGGAAGACCGCCAATACGCACCACATCCAAAGCTACCATAGGAGGCCCCCGGTATAACATAAACGCAGTTGTGTGCGAACGGCACAAAAACAGGCAGAAACATAATGTAGCAAGACACAGGACAGGACGTTTTAGTAACGATATATCCAGCGTCTCTTCCTGGTCAGCAGGTTCACTCTTTATCGGACGATGTAGACAGGCCCGACCGAATGCAGATCCTGCAGCCAAGCAAGCAAAATAGCGGCGCGGGCCCTTTCATTCATTGACAAAGTTTTGGAGGCAGTCTCCCAGGCTGCCCAAACCGCCTGGTAACCATAACTCGCACTCCGCTGTGCGGTGAAACTCTGTGGGTGTACTCAGACTAGTATTTTTCCGACCACAACAGTAGTGATTCATGGGCACGGCCTATGGTGTATACATACTGGTTAACTAGGTGGCTCAGCACGATGGCCTGTCTAGAAACTCTCTCGAAAACAGCAGACAGTGCTACAACAGCAAGTCGCACTCTGTGGTGACTTGAAATAACATGGGTGACAGGCGAGAGGTGGGCTCACGTAGCAGAACAGTTGACTTCTGCCCGACAGTGACTGCAGGTCAACACTTTCCGGAGCACCTGCCCTCAATACGCCATGATTGACTGGTTGAAGTTCATATGTTAAGCGTGACCGGGGTTTTTTTCTACGACAAACACGTCGGCAATGTGTATCTTATTTTCTTATGGTCTTAGTAATTATAGCTTTATGTCTTAGGCTGAAGAAGGTTAAAGCTACTGGTAAACTAATAGGGAGTTCATTTTTGGTAAATTTTTTGAGAAAATGAGAAAAGACGACTAAATCGCTGGGATAATACATTTATTCGCCTAAGGGTTCGATATTCCTCGCGGATTCGACACCAGAGACCTAGTCAGAGATCAATAGCAGATAGGGTAGCACGTGCACATAATGTTGCAGCACTAATATCATAAGTCATTACTGCAAAATTACGACGATAATCAACTGTAACTGCCTTCTTGAAAGGCATGCGGGCTCTGACCTGCTGACATTTTATCACGCGGGATGAACTGTAGCGTTATTACTCCGTCCTCTGTCCCTCCAGTAGTGATATAGGAGGGCGCAGTCACATGTTCCTTCCCCAAGCGGTATATGCTGGGCAAAGCGTTGCACTCGCTGATAGATTAGGGGCTGATGAACCATGACTCAAATAATTCTCGGCTCCTCCGATTGTCACCTCTTGCGAGAATGTCGGCATCATCAAAGTTGAATGTCTGACCGGGTTTCATCGTAGGAGCAGCAACTTTAGAATTGGAAGCATTTCGCTGCAGTGCTACCGCGTGTTCGGCAATTTGCGTCTTCAGAGGCCTGCCAGTTGCTCAGACATAATTGCTTAGCTCGCAACTGCACCAAATAATGTAGACGACTCCAGATGTTTCATGCCATGCTAGTGTGTTTTTCGGGTACGTTTTATCTTTCGCCTCAGCATATGCACAGTGCGCGCATACTAGGTCGCACATGGTGTATTCAGCGGACATAATACTTTTGTCCATCGCTAAAATGACTATAAAAAATCGGGTTTCTGCTGTATACAGTCCTGCATGCAACTTTCACGATGAAATATAACTTGGTGCTTTAGCATATACATTAGGATAGGTTATTTTAGAAGGCTTTTCAAAGGCTTTTGAAACGCCTTAGTTCGGAAAGTGAAATTGGCAAACATTTTGTTTAAACCGTTTTCCCTCATTAAAGTTAAAACACAGTCCGAAGTTGCTTTACTGGAAATCATGCCAAATTTAACGAATTCCATTTAGTTCCAGCAGTTTTTAAATTTCTTGTTTGCTTATATGTTATTAGGTACGCCTGACCAACAGGATCGTCCTTTCCGTCAATTCCGCTTTCACACTGTCAGGGTGTAGGTGTGACATCGTAATAAAATGTCACGCCAAATTAAATAAAACATTCGGTCGCACGTATTTGGATAATGATGATGTAGAAGAAGACTTGCCGAGCACCGAGTCAATTTATTTATTGTCATGCCCTTTCAAATTTTTACTGGCGTCTGTAAAATACTCTTCTTCCTTATCCATTATTAGGCTGGTTACACGTTGACAATATGCTGCATAGCAAAGCCACTATCACAAATTTAGTATCTACAGAATCCTTGCGTGGTAAATGCCGAGTGTAGTAGGGCTTCTTTTTTTTATAAGATCTGGTTGAGGTCATTTTAACGCAGACCATTGGGAAGTATTTGGCTATCGCATTGAGAGTTCCACTGGCTACAGTTAATTTATTTACGCGCATTGGTCAATATATCCTGAAAGCTGACTTCGCAGCCTGTAATCTAATATATTTTGGATTCAAGGTTTACTCGCCCAAGTAATAAGTGGACTTTCATGTACAAGAAGTTCATTAAATGCTCACGAACATAAACCAATGGACACCGTGCTTAACAAGTCGTACTCCTTATCTGTTATAAGGCTTGTTACAAAGCTACCGCGGGCTGCACAAGGAAAGCTGAACCACAAATTGGGTAACAATATAATCCTCATCATTTTCAGGCCGAGCATATTAATGCTTCTTATTTATATAAGTTTTGACTGAGGTCATTTTAAAAGGATTTGGCTATTGTTTATATTATGCTGCCGGCTAAAACAAATTTATTCGAGCATATAAGTTAATTTTTCCAAGTGTATATCATAAAGGTCATTAGCACTTCATCGAACTGCAGTTCATCAGCGCCTCACCACCTGCCATTTGCTGTCACCGCTGATCGGGTATATATTCACTGAGAAATGTGCGAACACCGATCGATTAGGCTTCCGAACTAAAAAAAGTTCGTGTGGTGGTCAGAGGTCCCCAACGGGTGACCGCCTGCCAGGCCGATGCCGGCCAAGTCATAATAGCAGTAAGTGGGGTATGACAGCATCTGGGGGTAACTTGATACAGAACTGTTTCGGGCTTATTAGCCTTCATCAGCCAAGCATAACCCTGAACACCAGCTAGTCGGACAACACAAACAAACGCACTCACAGACGGCGCAGTTGGTCCACCACTGGTGTCTATCAGATGGGTCATAAGCACTTCATCGAACTGCAGGTAATGAGCGCCTCGTCACCTGCCATTCGCTGTCACTGCTGATCGGGTATATTTCACTCAGGAATGTGCGAACACCGATTGAATAGGCTTCCGAACTAAACAAAGTTCAGGTGGTGGTCAGAGGTTCCCAACGTGTGACCGCCTGCCAGGCCGATTCCGGCCAAGTCAAAAAAGCAGTAAGGGGGGCGTATGACAGCGTCTGGGGGTAACTTGATACAGAACTGTTTCGGGCTTATTAGCCTTCATCAGCCAAGCATAACCCTGAACACAAGCTGGTCGGACAACATAAACAAACGCACTCACAGACAGCGCAGTTGGTCAACCACTAGTGTCTATCATATGGGTCATAAGCACTTCTTGTAACTGCATTTCATCAGCGCCTCGCCACCTTCAATTTGCTGTCACTGTTGATCGGGAATATATTCACTCAGGAATGTGCGAACACCGATCGAATAGGCTTCCGAACTAAACAAAGTTCATGTGGTGGTCAGAGGTCCCCAACGGGTGACCGCCTGCCAGGCCGATTCCGGCCAATTCATAAAAGCAGTAAGGGGGTGGGTATGACAGCGTCGGGGGGTAACTTGATACAGAACTGTTTGGGGCTTATTAGCCTTCATCAGCTAGGCATAACCCTGAACACCAGCTGGTCGGACAACACAAACAAACGCACTTACAGACGGTGCAATTGGTCCACCACTGGTGTCTATCAGATGGGTCATAAGCACTTCTTTGAACCGCAGTTCATCAGCGCCTCGACACCTGCCATTTGCTGTCACTGCTGATCGGGTATATACAATTCCAAATCAACACGGGATGAGGGCCGATACACGGATACACTGCGATTCAGTTTGTCCGTTGGAGGCATAACAAATTGTTTAAGTGTGATTTTATTTTCGACCCAAAATCGAGTTTTTTTCTGGTGAAATTAGCTTATGCACGGCAATATGCTGATTGCATTGCCAATTTAAAAGCAAATTGCTCGAGAATTCACAAGAGAAAACACATGTTGGATTTTAAAATATTCTTTAAAAATACGTATAAAATTATAACACAGGAGGTGCACATCAACAAAAAACACCTTCACCACAGTACGTGGAACACATGTTACTATTATCTTTACTGTGTGACAAACCATCCAACGTCGTGAAGTCGTTGAAAAAGCCTAGGCTAAAGCGCACGCCTTTAAACATTCCGCTTTCCACGAATCCTTTTCCACCGTGATCGATTAATTAAGCTTTTGCCTGATTTAGAGTAAGTTGTGCCAGAGTAATCGCCTCCAGGTAAATTGATGTCCATACAAGTATCATTGCTTTCAAAAAAGTGGAGAAGCTCCTTGTTCGGTTATTCGTAAGCACACGTTTTTCTGAAGCTGTCGCTCGCAGAATATTATCGACAATGTTATAAACATCACCCGTGCTTGAAGACCCAATGTCCAAATGCACGTAAGCTGAAAATAAAAAGATAACGCTTCACGAAAATATAATGAACGCTATGGGGGCAAAATTGCTCGCACCTTTTTCACAACGACGCTGTGCATTTTAACCTAAGCACTATGAGGTTAATTTTGTTTCCTGATACATGTTTACTATGCTCTTTACCTATAATTTACTTTTTTGCATATATTGCTTGCTATTTTGCATAGTCCAAGTTTATGAAAAAAAGTTTCTTTGAAAAACCGTCAGTAAATTTTTTTTTATCAATGTAGGATCTACGTGAAATGAGTACTCTAGTTCATAATTCGCCTGACCCAGTGGTGAAAAAGATCGTGGCCTCTGTTGGATCATATAAACCTTAATCACGGCTTTCGGTAAGCCTCGTTGCTCAGTTAGCAGAAAATTGGCTCTATTTACGTCTTCCCTTGTTTTTCTGGGTTCCATTCCCGCGAAGGCCGCAAATCGTTCACAATTAACTAAATTGGATAACCAAAATATCGTACTCCCTCCTATGAATAATAAAAAGAATTCTAGATAAAATTTCAGAACTCTATGTTAACTCATTAAGGTATCAACATTTACGGAGATCTTTGGGTACAATATGTCGTATTGAGATCCAAATCATGTTCAATTTGTTGTCAGTGGGTTTAGCAAAATATTCCTCTGTATTTATGCTTAAGCCAAAAATTCGTCCACTGACGTAGTACCATACGGTAGGAATAGAAATAGTGCGATTTGTCAGAATTTATCCTGTGTCTATCCGAATAACTAAAAGCCTTATATTTTCATATCCTGCATCACAGGAACCTCATCTCCTCAGCGAGAATTGAATTTTTCGGTGAATTTCGCAACCACGTTTTTCGTACTATCAAAGATTGTGAACTGACTGATAGCCGAATGTCATTATCCATAAAGTACCGTAGAACGTCCTTTGTAGGCTGGCACGATGACAATGTCGCAGTCGGCCTTCAGTGCTATTAATGCAACGCGTTCGTCCTTGGGGAGCATTTACCCCGGTTAATGAGCCATCAGGAGGGACAATACCTGGTGTCAAATAAGTTTCTTCGTCTCCTCCGTTGCATCTGTCTGACTTATGACTGATTCTACAGCTGCGATCATGTAAGCAGGATTAGTATCAGCCGTGTTGAATGCAGTTTCGTGCTGTAGAACTTGTAGTTGCTACTTCCTCTGTTCTTTTGACGACCGGTTGTGTACAAGTACGTCTTTTCTGGATGACTTTGAATTGTGCAGTCTGTGGAATTTGTTCTCCATTGCCGCTTCATGAATTGCTTGTTTGTCGCGGGCTCGTTCAAGCACTTTCTGCTGTAGCAGTTTTGTGCTGTCGTCACCCACGAACTCACAGCATTTCATCTTCTCATGGTCAATTATCTGGCAATATTTGCGTAGTATTGCGTGGCAATCTTGAATGAACAGATGGACCATTCTCTTGCTAGTTTGAAACATAACGCAGCTTGCCGCCTCCGTGTTAAGTGCCGTCCTGTATCTCACACTCTTCGGCAACACGTTAGTGTCAAGATGTCTGTGCAGAAACTTTATCTGCAAACAGGTTAATGGTCTCACGGAGGGATGGATACAACTTCCGCACATCCCACAGTTTTATTCTCAATATGTAAATTTAAGTAGCACGCATATCCCTAGAGTAATCTAGTAATGGTCAAACCTTTTTCATTATCGTTATCTACACAAGTTGGGTGAGGTCATATACTCGACAGTTTAACTTTCGACATGTTTTTGGAAATTATAATACACATTTCTGATAGAGGTTTGGAGGCATATGCCAAATAATAGCTTATACGTGTTAATGAATCTGACTTTTACAAATAACACGGTACAGGGTCTACCCTTAAGTAATTTCAGTCACGAACAAATGCTGGCTACATACAAGATTCATTCTGACCACTTACAAAAGATATATATTGTACAAAGTGGTCACTTAAATAGTATGCATTGTTGAAATTGACTACGACTGGCCTTATAAATGAAATGCGTTTTTTAAAAAAATCAACTAAAATTTATTGCCAGTAGTCGTTTCTTAGAAAATAACCTCTTCTTTAAATTGTATGCTATAAGAAAGGGTGTCTATCGTTTCTAAATATCTTCTTATTATGAGCGTTTTTACGAATATGACGTGTTCATTCATCGTATCCGTCAATTAATTAATGCTACCTATGTAATATGCAGCATAAGAAGATTGTGACATTTTTCTCAAGCCACAGGTAAAAACGTGATTTTCATTTAAGAATATGTACACAGTGCGCTCTTTGTAAACCTTACATTCAAGAGTAGCTGTTAGCAAGTTCAAAAATGTTTGGCAAACATATTGATTCGCCTACAACTACGCTGACCGCAGAGGGGAAAAATGTCACGCCAGCCCACCAGCAGCCAACATCCGGGAGACCAAATGTGGTCAGCAACCAACGGGCAGGTGAAAGTTCACATGTCCAGCACCGATGTATTTTGATGCAGACGGCAAGGTGAACTAAATCATGACCACCAGACTCAACTACCACAAAACGCTGATGATGAACGCAAGAAGGATTCCGAAACGGCAGGCCAAAAGCAATTTGTCCAGGAACCAATATCCGTTTCTTCTCCCTAACCTTTGGGGGATGATGGACGCGAAAACATATCTGGACTCCGAATCCTTCGGCATAAGAATGTAAATTTATAAGAACGGTCAAAAGCAATACTACTATTGCATAGTAATTAAGTAGCTACTTCTTACAGGACATACGTTTTGTTCGTGGTTAGAACTAAGCTTGTTAAAACGCCAGCATCCTATCCTGACTGAAATGACTTCAGAAGGCACTACACGATAATCACTACTTCAGCCTTACTGAGTGCCGATTAGCAAGAATGTATGAATATATTTCGCATATGTCGTAAAGCTACACGTATTTCTCGATGGATTGTAAGTATTATAGTGTAATATTGTCATACAGATACGCCACTACATGACGTTATGTTTGAAAGTATAGAATGGCTGGCCGGACCTGCAAATGTCATAAAGTGGACTTGTTAGTTTATATCAGTTATAGTCAGTTGATGTTTAGCTAATACCTACATGTCCCTACGTATTTTCCCCTGCTATTCACACAAGTGACAGTAGTGCAGCAGCCCACTTCTTGGTCCTTCTATCAACTAATATGTTCAACTAGGAAACGACACAAGTGAATTGCTTTCACTAGAAAAGCGCTTGTTCAATTAATTGAATAGCTAGGGCCACAATTAAATGCAATTGGAATCTCCGAGAATATAAGTACTGATTTTTCCCCAGTTTTTGCAGAAATATGTGTATTCTACCAATCATATACCTGGTGTTTGTACGCATCGCTGAGTCTTACATAACCACAGATGGTAAGTCAGTAGTTGATGCATTTAATGTGCAACATCCATGCAATTAAAATATTACGATAAGCTGCGCTGGTTCCGCAAGAGGAAAGCCGATAACATATTTAAATAGGTTGTCATTTGACACTGCCATACAGGCAATTCACTAATCGTGCTTTATAATTATCTCCTCTGAAGACTTTGAATGCCCAACTGGTGAAATTGTTAGCCTGTTGAAGATATATCTTACATATTGTCTTAAATAAATATGCAGTTTCGAACCACATCATTTGAGATTTTGCCGCAGATGACAGAAATAAAGATAGATATTTTGCAAAATCCACGGACAATCAATTGTTCCGGTTATGACGCTCAGAGCATATTATCCGTTTTGGAGTTTCAGTGCAACATATTGTACCCAAACATCTACGTGACATTCTATAGGCTGGTGAGTTAATATACAATTATGATTTTTTCCTGCTTATTTTTCAATTCAATTCTTCTGTCAAGTTAAGGGAAACATTTTGACGTCTTATATACAAAGCAGACGTTTTTTTATCAAATTGGGCCATAAAAAAACCAAACGATATATATAAGAGGTAATGATTTTAAATCTGAACTTGACGATACACTATGCTTCAAAATGGCAATCGCATGTGTTTATTGCTATCTAAAAAAATAAGAACGAATCGGATATGCTTTAGATGCTTGTTTCACCCACTGAATATGGACCGGCTATGAATAACTGCTTGCAGAAAATTTTCAGTTTTACGATTTTTGTGATACAATAGCATTTAAAGACTACATCCAAGATCTGTAATGCATGAAACGCGTAGAAGTTGAGCAAGCACCCTTAAATTAATAAAAATACTATATTAGCTATACTTTAGTCTTCTAAGATATGTGCGGTACATACCATAATGCTATATTCAATTTAAGGCAGAAATTAAAATGTTTATCCACGATAGCGTAATTTGCTTTAATAAAACATCCCCAACTTCGTACTGCTACTTCAAGTAGGCACAGTCTGTCTGTTAAAACTGTGGACGGTATTTCGTGTCAAAGTATTGGATAGAATCGACCGAGTTATCGGTTATGGCAGACGAATACTTTGAACCTTGTCGTATACTACTAAATATAAAAACAAACCAGCAGTGCTCCAATGGGATGATGCCATCATGAGATTTTCCAATGTAATTAAGTGCAGTTTTACAGTTTTTTTAATTTTAACTCTTTTTATAGGAGCTGTCTGCTCGGATTTGAAAAACCTATTTTCGCAAAGGCAATTCTTTTACATATGTGGAGAAAAATCTGCGAGCGACAGTTTCGTACAGACGCGTACGAACAGATAAACGAAGGATGTTAAGGAGCAAAGCATGTTTATACCTTTATTTACCGGCAGTGCCAACTGTTCGGCCATCAATACATCTGGATGCAATTTCTCCGGCACAGCTTTCTCCATCTCGGGTAGCAGAGCTGAATCAGATGATCGGGGCGGAAAATGACTGGTGGCGATCGGAATGTTTAAGGGCGTACGGTGCCCTTCGACAAACTTACTTTCAACGTCTTCCCAAACCTGCATGTCTTTCAACGGAGGAACTGAAATAGCAAATGTGGTGACAAAACTGTTGTTGGTTAAGAGTGAAAGGTTCTTTGGTTTGCAGTACATCGTTTCGGAATAAAATATTGGGTATATATATAAGCAAAATGTGTTATTTCTTCTGAGGATATTATTTCTTGAGTGTTTGCGTTCCGGGTTCGCTGGCAAAGCGGAACTTATTGTTCCTTGACTAGATCGGTGAAACACCTACATTCATTTATCAATTCCCGATCCTAAATGACAAAGCAGGGAATCCGAAAACTAAAGGAAGTGTGCTAAGCACAATGACCGAAGGTCCCGGGTTCAAATCTTGGGGGTGCCAACCCTCCAAATAGGGTATTTCTGGATAATGACCACTGAAAAGCCACAAATGGCCATTCTGGTCTCTATTTGCTTATTCGGATCTTAATGAAGTAAATAAGGGGTTTTCCAGAAACATCATTATGTGCTTGTGAATTTTCGAGCACGTGACACGTGCTTTTCAGCAGAAAAAATAATGGGGAGTGTCACGTGCCACGAGCTCGAGAATTCTTAAGTACAGGTTGATTTTCTGAAGATGTTGTATTGTGGCCTTTGGTCGGTGGGCGATGTCAATCCTAGTGATTTTAATAGACGGGAGGCTGCCTCCGAAACTTTGTCAATTTATGCAAGGGCCCGCTGCAAATTTGCTTGCTTGGCTGAAGGCTGTGCATTCGGTCGGGCCTGTCTACAGCGTTCGATAAAATTAAGAGTTAACTTGTTGGCCAGGAAGAGACTGTGGAGATATCGTTACTAAATCGTCCGGTCCTGTGGCTTGCAAAATTATGTTTCTGCCTGTTTTTGTGTTGTTCGCACACAACTGCGTTTGTCTTATACCGGGTGCCTGCTATGGTAGCTTTGGATGTGGTGCGTATTGGAGGCCTTCCTATTAACCGCTCGTTTGAGACCCTCATTGGATTTTCGATGTACGCGAACGTGTAGGAACGGCAGTTGGTTGTTGTTTTTAGCTTGCATCGTAAACTGAATGTCAGGGAAAACAGACTTCAGGAGATCTTGGAATTCCGGAACTCTTTCTCGCTTAATAATGTCAAAGGTATCGTCTTAATATCGAGTCTTAAACATGGGCAGATATTTTGCGAACACGATGACCATTAAGTTTTAAAGACTGCTTCTGCGATGAAAGCCGAGAGTGGCGATCCCATCGGCGTTTCCTTGATCTGTTCGAACGTAGTCCCCTCGAATTTGGACTTCGTATTCATGCAGAATATTAAGATTTGTACGAAATGTTTCCGTTTCACCGTGTCATCGTACTGACTCTCTTTTTGACCATATGGTCTATGACTGACACTTACTGCTTATACTGTATATAATATCCAATATAGCTATGTACTATATATTTATAATACTGTAGATACTGTGAGGCGCGATTCAGCTCCAGCTTCTGATGGTGGAAGCCATTACGCTTTAAAAACGCCAGAAAATTATACATATACATAATATGGCGTTTAATTTCTACTTGTCCGAAGTTATAGTTGTGATCAGATAAATATAATTGGTTGTGCAGCGTTTCATCTTTTTGCAAATTCGAAGCGAAGATACAGCAGGCTAATGTATAAAGTGCCAGCGGGCATGGTCCTTTATTTCTATTTAGAACTGGTCCCAGTAAACGTCTGTCCGACTTCTTTTCAATAACCTGGGCCTCACGTATTTTCGACTATTCAGAATGAAATTATGTGTTATTATGAGGTAGCGCATTATTTGTGGAATAAGAAGAGCAAACTTACTTTAAAAAATTATATTGTGCAGAGGTGCAAACTTTCGTGCAAAAATTGAGCAATAAACTGTTACGGCTGTTATCTGCTAAACCCCAATTAAAAATATCAAGTGTATATTTGAAGGATTGCAGGCAAGGAATGCGTATGAGGACTTGATTAGTGTACATTAACTTAATTGATTGCACAGTCAATTTAAAGTTAACATAACACACATTTGATTGAGTTGTCGTGGGACTTTAAGAAACAGTTTGCTCGAAAAGTGTCATTGATATTATTGCCACTTTGCTCTGCATGTGTATTTGTAGAAAGGAAGCTAGAAGTTACCAAATATACTGAAAACTAATCCAATTTAAATAGAAGAGCTACCTCATGCATTTATTAAAGAATATTTGTCCAAAATTTCCCTATCTGATCTTGACTTTGTCTTGAAAAATATAAAGTTCGCAGACACCCGACGACAAAAATTAATAACTTAAACCGTTTTTCAAGATGTAACGTAAAAAAATATGTTAAAATTAATCTAAGGCATATTTATTCGCGACTATTTTGTTGACCCTTATTGTTCTTGGCAATGAGTTGACATTTCTGGGTGATTCTGAAACCACGACACACAGCTGCTTCAGAAAAAAATGTTTAAATGCTCGTTTATATGATAAATTCCCTTAAGATATATCCTATTTCGTAGGTACACGTACACGTACACGAGTGATTTACATCACCCGATAATACTTTCCTGGAAGATTAATTCCTGCATGTCTTGCATGCAGGGCTGGGCAGTGTTATATGAGGTAATTGATGAAGATAATAACTGTTTGCAATCTCGGTTATTCAGGCCCATAAAGAGAAGTTTTGCTGCACTGTATTTACTAGAGGAATTTTCTATCGGGGTAAACGATTTTCCACTTCTGCAGTATATACTGAGTAGATTATATCGGAGGATCCAAACTAGGATTGGAGGATCAACCGCCAGTTGAGGTACTACTGACCCCCATATATATTCATTAACCGTATATGACTATGGTTTATACAGCACCACAAGGCACAATGACGGAAATGATGAGAGAATTGAAAAAAACAGTTCCTACGAGTTATTTATATATGTATCGTAAATATTGTTTTTTTTTGTTAATTTTTTCCCATTGTGATTTTAAACGGAGTTTTAAACTTAAAACCACATTGTCAGTTTGCATGACATGGAGTAAACAAAAATGGAGAAAATGCCTTTTTTTAAAAATGAAAACTTTATTTTAAGTTTACTTAGGGGAATTATAGAACCGAGAGCTATCGTTTATTTTTTAAATGCTATTATACATGCCACCTGGAGGTTTTCTGTTAACGTATCTGCCCACTTCGGTTTTCTTCAAACCGCTCGACAGCTTATATGAGACAGCCCGTGTGCGATTTTGCTTCGCAATTAAAGGACGCAAATCATTGTTTTTAAATTCACTAAGACACTAGCGAATCACGTCTGTGGTTGCTTGGTTATTTGTTTTAGATATTGATTGTTGGCATGTGCTTGATTTGTCCTACTTTCTAGATCTGAATATTGGCGCCTTTGAAACCTGAGGAAATGTTAAGTGATGGTCTTAAGTCATTTACGTGGAAGGCAATTTGTTTTTTCTCCCTTATGATGATTTCTTAATAGAATCTTCCTACACTTAAACGGACTAAAGGCCTAAAAGAAGAAGTCTCGAGAAGCAATCTACGAAAAACGGATACATACCTGTGTTAGGTGCTGGTATTTTTTTCGATTTTCTGAATGCAAAAGGTTTCTGAAACCGGTGATTGCGTACCACGACATTGTTCATCTAGAGCTGTTGATGCATGGGACACAGATCGTGT
Source organism: Ligula intestinalis (assembly GCA_036362985.1). Taxonomy (NCBI): domain Eukaryota; kingdom Metazoa; phylum Platyhelminthes; class Cestoda; order Diphyllobothriidea; family Diphyllobothriidae; genus Ligula; species Ligula intestinalis. The sequence continues at coordinate 9,167,032 of JAYGXS010000003.1, forward strand.
GAAGATGCCCTGTTCACCACAGACCCCTTCGCAAGCTTTACCAACATCTACATTTGGAATTTTGTTGTTGAGGCTGTTGTCAGTCTGAGGCTACTCTGTTTTTGGTTAGGACCTTAGTGAGTACAGACTTTTCAGCTTTTTGAATATCATCACACATTAATTTATAAATCGGGGTAAACTGGTGGATTCAAACGTCTGCGGATGTGGTGCTGAATTATATTCTCAATCGACGTCTGCTGGTCACTGTGGTATAACCGTGTTATTATAACAGGCTGTTATTGCGTAATTTGGGACATAACCTACATAGTAATTAACCCCATTGTAATCACGGGTACTATTAAAAAGACTGTATTTTGCCACAATTTAAACAGATGTGAATTACAGTAGATTACATTTCTGATGAAAGGCTGGGGATTAAAGGGCTAAACGCACACTTGAAGCTATTTGTTTAGTTAATTGGGTAGACTGAAGACGCAAAATGTTGGTTTCTAGAATTGCATTTAGTTCAGATCAGAAAACAGCGTTTGTTGATATACGAGGAATTTCCTACGCTATTGAACACTGCAGGAAAGAACATATTGCGTGTGCATGTTCCATTGTCAAAGAAAATTCATGAAGAGCAGAAACCTTTCTTTAATTATATACGTTCATAAAACGGAACATTTAGTTTTGCCTGCAGGAAATTGAGGACAGTATACTTAGGAGATATTGCATTTATTTTGGGACAACACGAGCAAAATAAGTTTGAAAAAATATATTCTGCAAATTTTTCAAGTTTTGTGACACAAAATTTAGTAATAAACTGTTAAGGTTCTTTGCTCTCCTACAGATAAAATGTATATTTCATATTTGAGGTGTTACAGGCAAGTAATGCGTTTGAGAACTTAAGTTGTAGATGGCCACAAAATTAGTTGTGCAATCGACATGGACTTGGAGACAGTTTACACAGCACACATTTGACATTTGTCACGGGACTTTGCAAAACAGTATTTTTCAAAAATCGCTGTTGATACTATTGCCAATCTGATTTGCATTTTTTATTGTAGAACTTAATCTAAAAATAACGCTTATGCTGAAAACTGTTCTGTTTTAGATAAAAAATTATGCTGTTTCATTAATAACAGAAAAGCTATCCATTCTTGTTAAAGAAATAAATCCAATGGCCAACAAATTCCATTCTGATCTTGACTAAATCATCAAAAAAATTAAATTACGCGGATATTGGTTGCCAAAAGATATAAGTAAAGCTTTTTTCAACAGTTTATTTTTTTTTTTAATTTTTCTGAATCTACCTAAATCATAATCATCCGCAACGTTTGTAGTGGGCGTAAATTTTTACCCAGAAATGAGTTCACATGGTTGTATGGTTTTGAACCTATGACACACAAAGACAGCTGCATAAGACAGCAAATGTTTAAAAGCTAGTTTTTTTACCTAAAAGCTTTTAAGAGATATCTTATTTTGAAGGTTTTGGGAAGCACAGGTACAGAAAAAATAAATACTCCCACTAAATGATCCCTTTTACCGAGAAACAGTTAAAAATGTACGTCTAAACTGTCAGGTGCTTTCGTCATACCCATGCCTAGAGAGTTGGCTTCTTGCACTTCACACAGCCTGGTCGGAAATAAGATGTGTTGTGAAAGAAATGCTTTTGGTACCGTGCGTAGCAATCAGCGATGTTAGCTTATTTCTGACATGGGCGCAGAAGTGAGGTTATATTCGATAGGTGGAGCGTCAAAATCTCCAATAAATATCACAAACATTTCAACTTCCTCAATGATGTCACGAACGGTACCTCTCCATGCGTGGCGATTGGCGGCAGCGAATCTGGAAAGCTCCCTCCAGCGGCAGAGACCAAATATAGAAGGTCCAAGAACTGCTTCTATGTCTTGATGGACGGTGTCTAGCCAGGTCTTCAGTTGCCCTTCTCTTCGACGTTTCCAGGTGGTCGGCGGCGCCGGGTCGAGGGCAGCATAGGTAGGCTCGTGGGGCGGATGATGGAGAACGTGTCCGAACCACCTCAGTTGCCTCTCTTGAATGGGTTGAAATATCCTCGTGATACGATCGCAGCGGATGCGCACTGTTTCATTTGAGATGAAGTCGCTATACTTAACTCGCAGGATCGTCCTCAGGCACTGGTGGTCAAATACCTCAGTCTTCGCTCATCTTCAGCGCGCACAGCCTAGCATTCACATCCATAGAGGAGGCCCGACCGGATGGATGCACGTTATACACGAATCTTCGTGGCGATGGAGATGTCACGTCGGGTCTATAGGCGCTTTCGAAGGATTGAGCAGCATCGATACGGGAGACAATGTCGTCCTTACTCTGCCCATTCGGTAGCAGCCTCGCCCAAGGTATTTAAAGCTGTCTACTTCTTCAAGTTGATGACCATTAATCCCCAGGGGTGCCGTTTCCCGGTCAGGGATGCAGCTCGAGAACAACTTCGGCTTTCCAGAATTTATGGGCATGCCTACCAACATAGCGATCTCATTTAACCGCGACACTACTGACTGTAGACCATCAAAGCTTGAGGCTAAAAGCGCAATATTATCGGCGTAATCACGGTCAGTTAGTCGGCTTCCGGGTGCGAGTTCAACACCGTCCTCTTCATGTAGGGCTTTGCCGAGAATCCAGTCAATGACGTAGTTAAACAGAATAGGCGAAAGAACGCAGCCCTGTCGGACTCCAATCCGGATATTGAATGAATGATAGCGATTGTTGTGGACCAGGACTCGTGCGGTGGTAGACCGAAAGTAGGCCTTCATCATCGCATTGAGTGTGGTCAGCACTCCATCCAGTTCCATTATTCGTCACAGGGACTCACGATGGATGGAATCGAATGCGGCGGCAAAGTCGACGAAGCAAACAGTCGTCGGTTGCTGATAGCTATAGCGGAATGCTAGAGTGCACCTCAGTGTGAACATTTGATCCGCACATCCACGCCCAGCTCGGAATCCGGCTTGGTCGGGTCGTGTCCTATAGTCATATACAGACTAGAATCGCCTGAGCAGAACAACGGCGAAGATCTTTACAGCAACATCGATAAGACTTATGCCATGGTAGTTTTCGCATCTTCTCTTATCTCCTTTCTTGTTGACAGGTACAAGGATACCTGAGCCCCAGTCATCGGGAACGGTCACTTCTCGCCACGCCTGTACAATCACCTCATGGAGCCGAGGAGCCAAGGTTTCGACACAGGACTTGAAGTTTTCTGCAGGAATACCGTCCTCTCCGCACGCCTTGTTGTTGCGTAGCCTCTGCATTGCATCGGTATGTGCGTCTTCGGAAGGGATGTCACACGACACTGCGTAGGCAGGAGAGGATTAAAACTCGGCTGTGGAGGAAAGAGAAGGTGTGATGGGTTGTTCTTCAAAGTTGAATAGGTGCCCGAATTGCTCACGTCAGCGATCGACCTTGGCCGAGTTTGCCAATACAAGCGAACATCCGTGTCCCAGGAAGCAATTGAGAAGAAGAAGGAGACTCGATCGCTGGGACAATATGTTTTTTCGCCTGACGTTTCGATATCCGTCGCGGATTCGTCATCAGAGACATGAGTAGCAGAAAGGTCAGAGCACGCGTGCCGTCCAACAAGCAGTTCACGCATAAGAAGGCAATTAACGTTAATTGTCGCTGTATGCTTGCAGTAATGACTGTGTCCTATAAATAATGCAAACGTCTGTGCATAGTTTACCTTTCTGCTACTCATGTCTCTGATGACGAATCCGCGACGGATATCGAAACGTCAGGCGAATAAACATATTTTCCCAGCGATCGAGTCTCCTTCTTCTTCTCTTGGCCGAGTTGTCGGCAATAAATCATCCATTCACATCGCGAACAGAATCACAGCGTGTCGGGGGCTTACCAATAACCTGGCGTATGAATTGTCACAATCTTCGGGTGTCACCAACATAAGAAGCCTGCTCCCGAGACGTGGCCTTTTCGGACCAATACTTCGGCCGATCATCTCTAGCCGACTTTGCTGTTAGCGCTCGAAGTTGGCGGAAGGAGGCATCATTCCGGGACCTGGCTCGAGTCGTCTCGGCTGATAGCTGCAGGGTTCTTCCGCTGATCCAGTCACTGCGGCGCCGATGAGTGAATCCAAGAATCTTATCAGCTGCCCCATATATGGATGTCTTCAGTGATGGTCATTTGCTACTGCCCTCTTTGTCAGCGTGGGTCATAAGACGGGACTGGATTTCTGTGCTTAGAGACTTGGTAGTGTTGGTTTGCCGGAGCTTTGCAACATCAAGGCGTCTCACACGTGGCAGTTTGGGCACAGATGAGATGTGAACCTTCTGGCGCGTGCGAACGAGAACATGGTCAGACCCGTGGACGTTACCAGTTTCGGCACCTCGCATCGACCTGCTATCGTGGACCCAGCTGCGGAACCGGGTATTTACTAGAATGTAATTGATCTGACTGGTGGTATGGCCATCGTTCGAATACCAAGTCAGTAGATGTTTGTGACGATGCTGAAAGCATGTGTTGATAACAAACAGTCGGTTCTGTTCGGCAAACTGCAGCATCCTCTCACTATTGTCCGTTCGAGATGCAAGTCCAAAACGACCAAGAAGGTGGCTGTTTGTCGGGTCACCGGGCCCAGTCCGGCCGTTCCAGCCCCCGGCAACAATTAGCAGATCTCGACGAGGGAGTCGTTCAGCTAGCTCCTGCAGCTGTGAGAAGAAATTATCTTTATCTTGCTGTTCAGCCGTCGACGTAGGTTAATACACAGATAAGACCGAGATGTTCGTAAAATGGCCTTTTAGTTGGACCTCTGACAAGCAACAAACATCCACGTGACTTATTCATGGAGACTGTGCGCTGTCAGACTTTAAGTACCAGGTTCCACAAATGTTTGCACATTCCAGCATCCAATACCAAGAGTCTGTTTTCTGTTTAGCAGTCCAGTTTGCACATTATTCGCCCGCACCACCGGACAAGGGTTGCGGATAGCGTCGGTTCCCGCGGACGCCGTAACAGTGGTCGTAGTAAAGGTAAGGAGACATCATAAAGTTTTTAGGTATTTTGAATGCAGGCGGGTCCCCAACGGCCGTTTGGATTCTTTGTTTGAGGTTGTCTCCTCTAGCACTTTGGCTCAAGAACATAACCACCAGGCAGTGGTGTTGGTGGCAAGCAAACCTATTTAACGGCGGTTCACGCTCGCCATGTCACAGTGTCGTCATTGGGCCTTGTGGCATTTTATACGGCAGTCGGTGCGCCAGACCTCAGTCCACCGCGCCCTGGTATGACTGTCGCTGCTGCGTCCGCGACTGCTTATTCGCCAGACCCGGGAGCCTGCTTATTTCGCAGCTAACCTTCACTGAAGGCCACGCCACTATCCGCCATCCGTGGACGCGCCAGGTAGCCTGCAGCTTGGCTAACGGGTAACCCTCCTTTCCCGCCTTCCCTAGTGTTGTGGTGGAAAAAAATACTAGTATAACTACAGCCAGGCAGTTTCAACCTACATCGGCGTGCGGGTGACGGTTACCAGACGGTTTGGGCCGCCTGCACTTACAAACAGGAGACGTCAGCTACACAACGCGGCTGAAACTGAATGGGTAGACGACACGCACGAAAGCCAGGCGTCCGAGTAATCATGCTCTAAAAATGGATAGACAAGACGCATTTCCAAGAAATAAAAAGTAATAATAGATTCAGAAAAAAAAACGTTAATTAAATAATTGAATTATTGTTACCACTGGGCTCGCAAAACATAATTATGGGTTTGGCTACCGCGATAAGTACTACAGCCAATCCTCTTACGTTAATAAATTTGCGAGGAATTAATATTTTACAATACATTTGCTGCCTTTGGTACTAAGGAAATTGTGTTTGTGAAAATCAGCATAAATTCAAGCTGTGGGGATGAGGGTTATTGCAGGCACGTTAAGGAATCGTGGAACCCATCTAGCGATTCAGATAGAAATGGAATGAGTTTAGAGAAATCGAAGAAGTCATTTGCCCTACCCTTTCCTAACGCAACTAAACCACATCATTCCTCTTTTTTAAAACATATATGCACCATTCGCGGCTTTACAAGCTAGCAGTTAGTTGTACCGCTTCACTCGTAAAACCCACTGAATTCACGAGGTCTTAAAGGCACCCGACAGTGAGATTTGTTTGTCAAAATAGTAGAGAAATAGACGAATGTCAAAGTACTGACGACATCTTATAATACAACGCGAAAGTAGCACTGATAGATCAGAAAGTGATCATGAGGTGCCATGCCTCTGGAGTATCCATCAATCTCAGAGAAAAAAATTGAGCTTCCTCGCATTGCAGGAAATAAGAAAGTCACAAAGGTTATGAATAAACGTATGTGAGGCTTGAATGCGGTGAATTAATGGTGTAAACCTTATGCAGGTCAATACGCTCCGGGTCTTCCTCACAATAAACTAATTCAAGCCTTGCGCTGTTCTTGCTTTCTCATGCACCATGTTATCACACTTCTTAAACCCATACATACAGAACATATATGTGTTTGCTCTGGCGGCTTATCTACATACTACTATGAATTGACAGTAATGTAGAGTTTAATCTTCTTCCAATAATCACTTAAGTTGTATTGATGCTGCATCGCACGTGTTTGTCATATAAAATGAAGAAAAATAGCAACCGAGAGAAGGAAAAAGTATTTACCTTAATAAAAAGGACTACTTCGATTTCTCTAAATTCATTCCATGTATATCTGAATTGGTAAAGGGTAACAGGTTTCCATATCGTGCTTGCAATATTTCTCATCCCCACAAATAGACTTTTGTCTGAATTTCAGAAACACCATTTCCGTAGTACCAAATGCAGCAAATGTATTGTAAGCTATCAATCCCTCGCGAATACATTCCCGAAAAAAGCATTAGCTATAGGGCTTTTCACGAGGCCAACTCTCAAAATTATGTTATGCGAGACCAGTGGTAACAATTATTTAATTATTTAAGCAGCTATATTTTGACGAATTGAGGTGAATGTTCGCATTCCAGGAACGTTAACATTTAAAGAAGAAGATGAATTTCAGAACACTGGAATAAGCATTTTATTAGCCTGAGCTTTCGGGCTCCTGCAGGAGCCCATCATCAGAGTAGGGAACAAAGCAGCAAAAAATAGGGTAGCTAGTTCTGGCGTGTGCACAAAACAGCCAAAATTTAAACGGGCAGAAGATCAGAAGTCGTGGGGTTTCGCCGTCGATCGCTACTGGGGGCGATATGGATGTGGTGAATGGGAATATGTACGGAAATAAAATCATCAACAAAAAACCAGTCATATTTTATAAGGAAAAGGCTCAATCATAATT
>JAYGXS010000003.1:9177949-9227074 GCA_036362985.1 Ligula intestinalis
CCAGAACTAGCTACCCCATTTGTTGCTGCTTTGTTCCCTACTTTGATGATGGGCTCCTGCAGGAGCCCGTAAACTCAGGCTAATAAAATGCTTATTCCACTGTTCGAAAATTCCTGAACCTCTCAAAATAGTGTTTTTATGTTTAGTTTTTATTTTTCTTTCTAGGACATGTGTATTATCTATCCATTTTTAGAGCATGAATACTCTGGTGCCTAACTCTCATGCGTGTCGCCTCTTCATTCAATTTAAGCCGCGTTGTGTTGCTGGCGTCTCCTGTTGTTAAGCGCAGGCGGCCCAACCGTCTCGTAACCGTCATCCGCACTCCAATATACTTAGAAACTGCCTGTGTGTACTCAGCCTAGTATTTTTCCGACCACAGCAGTAGTGATTCGTGGGCATGGCCTATGGTGTAGGCATACGGGTCAACTAGGTCGCTCAACACGATGGTCTGTCTAGGAAAATTGCCTCCAAAACAGCAGATAATGCTACAACAGAAAGCCGCACTCTGTGTTGACTTGAAATAATAAGACTTGCCGAGCACCTAATCAATTTGTTTATTGTCCTGCACTTTCGAATTTTTACTGGCGTCAATCAGAGACCTTCTTCCTTATCCATTATTAGGGTGGTTACGCGTTTACAATATGCTTCATAGAAAACGAACTTTCACAAGTGCATTATGTACACAATCCTTATGTTGTTAATGCAGAGTGTAGTAGGGTTTTTTTATAAGATCCGGCTGAGAGTGTAACTGGGTACAGTTTATTTATTTACGCAAATTGGTCGAATTCATGCTAAAAGCTGAATTCGCGGCCTGATCATTTATATATATTGTAGTTTATATTTTTCCTCGCAAATGCCACTCATGGACTGTCATATACAGGAAGCAAAGTCGAAGGCAAACGAAAAAAACCAATTGTTCCCGTGCTTAACAAGTCGTCCTCCTAATCTTTGATAAGGCTTGTTACAAATCTACCGCGGGCTGCACCAAGAAAACTTAACCACAAATCCGGTAACAATTTTATCATCATCTTGTACATGCTGATAATATTAATGCTTCTTACTTTTATAAGCTTTGGTCAAGGTCATTTTAAAAAGAATTGGCTCCCCTTTATATTATGACACCGGCTTAAACTAATTTATTTGTGCATATTTGTTAATTCATCCTAAAAGGTAAACTCGAGGCCTGAATTAAATATATATTGCAGTAAACCTTCACTCGTAAATTAAGTGGTATATAAGTAAGTATAAGAGAATAACGCACCAGTTAAGCATTGTGTCCGAAAACATATCTCCAATTTGTGGTCCGTTATTTCAAACAAATTATATTTGTTGGATAAGCCTGACATCGGGTCGTCTTTTCTATTCCTAATGATATCGTGAAGGACTGACCTATCTGCCCTATTTGTGGTTCAGTTTTTTTGGTGCAGCCAGCGGTAGATTTGTAACAAGCCTTATCATAGATAAGGACGACGACATGTTAAGCACGGGATCAATTGGTTTATTTTCGTTAGCGTTTGACAAACTTCTTGTACATGACAGTCCAAGAATGGCATTTGTTAGTTAATCTAAACTACAATATATATAAATGAACAGGCCGCGAATTCAGCTTTTAGCATGAATTCGACCCAATTTGCGCAAAAAAAAATAAACTGCAGCCGTTAACACTCTACATGCGATAGCCAAATACTTCCCAATGGCCTGCGGTAAAATAACCTCAACTGGATCTTATAAAAATAAGGAGCCCTACTACACTCTGCATTTACAATGTAAGGATTGTGTAGATACTTCATTTGTGACAGTGCCCTTCCTTTGTAGCATATTGTAAACGTGTATATAGCCTTATAATGGATAAGGAAGAAGGTCTTTGATTGACGCCAGTAAAAATTCGAAAGTGTAGGACAATAAACAAATTGATTAGGTGCTCGGCATGTCTTATTAATTATTCATCCAAATACCTGCGACCGAAAGTTTTATTAAATTTTGAATGATATAATAATACGAAGGCACACCTTTACCCTGACAATGAGAAAGCGTACTAGATCGAAAGGACGATCCTGTTGATCAGGCGTTCCTTATCACATATAAGCAAATAAGAATTTTTAAAACTGAAATGTCTTCTTGTTTCTGGAAATAAATGTGATTCCTTAACTTTGGCATTATTTCAATTAGAGCAACTTCGGACTGTGTTCTTACTCTCCCGAGGGGAATGGTTAAGCCAAAAATATTGCCTATTTCATTGTATAACCATATATCAAAATGCAATTTCCGAACAAAGGCCTTTCAAAAGCATTTCAAAAGCCTTCTAAAATAACCTGGCCTAATGTATATGCTAAAACCCCAAGTTATATTTCGTCGTTAAAGATGCATGCAGGACTGTATACAGCAAAAACCCAATTTTGTATTGTCATTTTAGCGATAGACGAAAGCATTATCTTCGTTGAATACACCATGTGCCAAACAGTATGCGCGCACTGTGCATATGCTGAGGCAAAAGATTAAAAGTACCCGAAAAACACACTAACATGGCAAGAAACATCTGGAGTCTTCTACAAATTTTGCTGCAGTTGTGAGCTAAGCAATCATGTCCGAGCAACTGGCAGGCTTCTGAAGACGCAAACTGAAGAACACGCGGCAGCAGTGCAGCGAAATGCTTCCAATTCTAAAGTTGCTGCTCGTAGGATGAAACCCGGTCAGACATTCAACTTTGATGACGCCGACCTTCTCGCAAGAGGTGACAATCGGAGGAGCCGAGAATTATTTGAGCCATGGTTCACCAGCCCCTAATCTATCAGCAAGTGCAACGATTTGCCCAATATGTACCGCTTGGGGAACAAACAGGCCGCCGTTACCTCTTATACCAGTAACGAAGGGGTAGATGACCAGGCAATCATCACACTCGCGTCCACCCCGCTAGGCTGAAAGATCGGCAGGTCGCAGCCCGCATGCCGTTCAAGAAGACAATTTCGCGTGATTATCGTCGTATTTTTGCAGTAATTACTGTATCCTATAAGTTCCGTAAACTCATATTTGCTTTGGCTCTCTCACTATGTCACTGGTGACGAATCTGCGAGGGATATTAAACCCCTGGTGAATAATAATATTGTCCCCAGCGATCGAGTCATCTTCATCTGAATTTCTCAAAAGGCCTAACCCGAAATGAACTCCTATCGATTTTATCGTAGCTTTAACCTTCGTCGGCCTAAGACGTATAGCTTTTATAACTTAGACCACGAGAAAATAAGGTACTTTTTGCCGACCTGGTTGTCATAGAAAACAAACGATGGTCAGAATTAATATAACGCTGATGCTATATCAAGTAATACAATTCCCCAATAAATTTAAAACTATTTCGACCATGCATCAATGCTATTTGAGTGATGAGTTGGAGAAGATTAATCTGTACACTACTGTCAATACATAGTTTCATGAAGCTCAGCATCCAGAGCAAAAATATATATGCTTTGTATGTATGAGTTTAAGAAATGTGATAACATGGTGCATGAGTAAACAAGAACAGAGCATAGCTTGATCCATTTTTTTTTTAAGGAAGACCTGGAGAGTTTTTTGAGACCTTTATACTAATAACAGCATTAATTCACCACATTCAAGCCTCAAATGCGCTTATCAAAAGGCTGTGAGACTTTCTCATTTCCTTCTACGCGAGGAAGCTCAATTTTTCCCTAAGAATAAAGCAACCTCCAGAAGCGTGGCACCTAATGATAATTGTCTGATTTATGAGCGCCACTTTCACGTTGTATTATAAGATGTCGTCAGTGCTTTGACATTCGTATATTTTTCTACTATTTGACTAGCAAATCTCACTGTCGGATGCCTTTAAGACCTCATGAATTCAGTGGGGTTCACGAGTTAAGTGGTGCAACAAACTGCCAGCCTGTAATGCCGCGAATGGTGCTAATATGTTTTTAAAAAGAGATATGATATGTGGTTTGGATGCGTTAGTAAAGGGCAGGGCAAAAGACTACTACGATTTCTCTAAATTTTTTTCCATTTCTTTCTGAATTGCTGAAGGCTTCCACGTTTCCATATCGTGCCTGCAATTTTCCTCATTACCACAGCCAGACTTTATGCTGAATTTCACAAACACAATTTCCTTAGTACCAAAGGCAGTAAGATGTTAATCCCTCGCAAATGTATTAACGGAACAGGATTGGCTGTAGGGCTTATCACGGTAGCCAACCCCCCATAATTATGTTATGCGAGGCCAGTGGTAACAAGAAATCAATTATTAAATTAATTAATTTTCTGAATTTATTATTACTTTTTCTTTCTTGGAAATGCGTCTTGTCTATCCATTTTTAGAGCATGAACCCTCTGACGCCTGGCTCTCGTGCGTGTCGTCTATCTATTCAGTTTGTGCCGCGTTGTGTGGCTGGCGTCTCCTGTTGGTAAGCACAGGCAGCCCAAACCGTCTGGTAACCGTCACCCGCACTCCGATGTACGTTGAAACTCTGTGGGTGTACTCAGACTAGTTTTTTTTCCTACCACAACACTACTGATGCGTGCGCACGGCTTTTGGTGAAGGCAAACGGGTTAACTAGGTCGCTCAGTACGATGGACTTTCCTGAAACTGCGTCGTAAACAGCAGACAGTGCTACAACAACCAGACGCGCTCTGTAGTGACATGAAATAACATGAACTGTAGGACAGAGCTGGGCTCACGAAGCAGAAAATTTGACTTCTGCACGACAGTGACTGCAGTTTAACACTTTTCCGAGCACCTGCCTTCAATTCGCCATGATTGACGGGTTGGTGTTCATATTTTAAGTGTGACTGGCGTTTCCTTTCTACGACAACCAAGTCGGCAATAGGTATCTTATTTTCTCGTGGTCTGTTTTATAAAAGCTATACGTCTTAGGCCGACGAAGTTTGAAGCTATGATTAAACCGATAGGACTTCATTTCTGGTTAGGCCTTTTGAGAAATTGAGAAGAAAACGACTAGATGGCAGGAACAATACCTTTTTCGCCTGGAGTGTTATATCCCTCACAGATTCATCACCAGTGACACAGTCAAGTTGCAATAGCAAATAGGAGTTTGTGGTCCTTATATGATATCGTCATTGCTTCAATAATACGACGATTATCAAGCGTAATTGTCTTCTTGAATGGCAAGCGGGCTGCGACCTGCTGATCTTTCAGCGTATCGGGGTGGACTCGGGCATGATGATTGCCAGGTCATTTGCCCCTCCGGTATTGGTTTAAGATGTAACGGTGGCCTCTCAGTTCCCCAAGTGGTATATATTGGGCAAATCGTTGCAATTGTTGATAGATAAGGGGCTGGTGAACCATGACTCAAATAATTCTCGGCTCCTGCGATTGTCACCTCTTGCGAAAATGTTGGCCTCAGCAAAGTTGAATGTCTGACAATGTTTCATCGAAGGAGCCGCAACTTGGGAATTGCCAGCATTTCGCCACACGTGTTAGGCAATTCGCGTATTCAGAAGTCTGTCAGTTTCTCCGACATAATTGCTTTGCTCGCAAATGCACCAAATTCTGTAGACAACTCCAGATGTTGCTTGCCGCCTTAGTGGGTTTTGTATATATGGACTCAGTAAATGCACAGCGCACGTCGTTCCAGGTGGCACATAGTACATATATCGAAGATAATACATTCGTCCATTGCTAAGTGACAAAAAAATGCGTCTCGGCTATATACAGTCCTGTATGCAATTTTCAAGACTAAATTTTACTTGGTAGTTTGCCAATCCCTGCGATTAACATAACCTGATCCATGGGACGAAGTGGTATTCCAATAGCAGCTAAATTGGAAGATGCCATTGAATCTGAACGCACTCGAATACCAAGAGTATTGTTTCATTGTTTGTGTGATAGCATTGCTTAACGTTATCAACGCTGTCAGTTTAGGAACATGCAATCAACAAACAGTAACGTAAAACCTGTAATTTTCTTTGCAATGTTGAAATAATATCACGAAGAAGAATATACATTTTGCTGTTATGCAAAATGCGTATGCAGTTTTTGAGACACCGTGTATATAATTTAATTATCCCTCTCATCGCAGCATAGTCCACATTTATGAGAAAAATCTACTTTGTTAAACAGTTATCTTTTTTTAATTGTATACTAAAAACTTCAAGTAAATAATTTCATTAACAATATATTTGAATCCTCGGTGGGATTTTATTAATTTAAATGCGTAGCTCCCAATGGGCCTCGTGGTTCAGTTGGCAGAATATTGGCTGTACGTAAGCCTACCCTTGTTGACCTGCGTTCAAATCTTACAGGGGACACGTATGATCCACAATTAGGTCAACTGAAATACCAAATACTGACACTTCCGCTCATTAATGAATAAAGAATGTTCAGAGAAAATTTCAGAATCGTATGTTTACTCAAACAATTACTTGTCAGTTTGTGTTGCAAAATATGTATCTCAATGCCTGCCGTTCGCAAAACTCCGTCCGGTGATACGGTTTGAAACTGCAGTCTGGCCAACCTGTTAGATATATCCTCCACCGGGAGATGTTTTTCATATGTTGAATAGTAGGATGATTTGGGAAAAAAAAACATTACAAAACATTATTTGTGCACATTAACATTAAAGCAAAAAAAATTATCTTGATAACTTTTTTACAGAGGATGGTACACGTAAAACGCGTCGAATATATGCTTACCCTTAATGGTTATGCAGGAATCAGCGAAATGTGCGACTGTCAGATAGCTGCAAAGTAGTGTAGACATTTTGTGGCGAACTCCTGGAAAATATCTGCAGTTATATTCTTGGAGTATCCAATGATATTAAACAGTGGTTACACGATATAAAACTTTTTATTATTATTCTCCCGATACAACTGTACGATCTCTGCAGCTGGCGTTATTTTTAATCGACGATGCGTTTTGAAGTGTGCAGGAAGTTCTACATACGGTTCACATGACCATCTTTAAATGATTAACACTCACTGATTTACTGGACAACGTCATATACTACTTGCAGACCATACAGCGTTTTGCTCAGGCGGCTAAGTTTAAGCTCACAGGTACCAGCTTTAGCTATGGTGTGCCATGTACTTGGGTTATTTGACTTTTTATTTAAGTGTAGGTTAAGTTTTCAATTTGGTGGTAAATTGCAACATCAGCGTTACTGTTCCCTGTGTGCTGAGTGCGATGCTTAGGTTTTTGTTAACTGCAGACATAGGCTCGATTTAAAGGAGCACGAACCACTGGGCGCGGCATAAATTTGTACGATTATCTATAATTTATTTCGTGTATATCCAGATAAGTAAAAGACGTACATTTTTCTATCCTACCTAACATGCACTTTGCCCCTCAGTAAGACTTGGTTTTTTGGGTGAATTTTACAGGCATGTTTTATCTTACTACAAAAGGCAGTGAACTAACTGAAAGCCTAACGTCATTATGCATACAGTATCAGATCAGTTAACGGGCTCACAACGGAAAACAATCGTACATTATAATGTTATACGAGGCCGGTAATAACGGCATCCAGATAAGTAAAAGGCGTACATTTTATTACCCTTCCTGACATGCACTATATCCCCTCAGCAAGACTTGGTTTTTTGGGTGAATTTAACAAACATTTTTCTTTCTTATTTCAAAAGGCATTGAACTAACTGATAGCCTAACGTCATTATCCATACAGAATCTGTACTGTAGAAAATTAATCCTTCGCGATTTCATCAATGGGTAATGATCAGTTAACGGGCTCACAACGGAAAACAATCCTGCATTATAATGTTATATGAGGCCGGTTATAACGGCAATTCGCTTTTTATTTTATTATTTAATTAATCCTTTAATTGAATTCATAAGTAATGTTAAGTTTAAATTACCGTACGTTATGGCGTTGCAGTAAACGATACTTTTATAATTATAATCGTAACTACCATTGCCCTTTATCTTTTCTTCCGTGCCCGAGTTTTGCCACACCCGGAAATCACCCTTTACCAGCAGTCTATCATCACATTATTATGGAGGTTTTGATTCCGTGGCGTGTCTATAATCCACTCCTACCGTTTGTCCTTATGGAATAGATGGTAGTTACTAGTGTCAGAAGGAGCAATGGCGCTCACCGGGGGACGTTTATTTTATTCATCTGACGTATGGATTATTTTTCACAGCTATCCATCGTCAGGGCATTAATACTGTTGCTTCTGGGCCTTGCCATATGCCGCTCGTTGCGACTTGGCTCGCGTGTAATTTCAAACACCTGACTCCTTCAAAGTGAGGTACGTATTCCAAATAGCAGCGGAATATCGGTCAAAAAGATGTCTGGGCATTTCGCTAGAACCTAGTTTGTCCTGAAATGCCGACACTGTTGGTGAAAAATAATGGCCACACAGAATCCGATATGTCCAGAGCAGCGTTAGTGCCCGTAGGACGGTGGATAAACATAATTATTTTTTAATCTGCACTAGCACGTTAAATACCTTAACTAGTTCGAGTCTTTCCCACCAAATCCTCACTTCAAATATATTCAATATTTTGGATCTTATACGACCTCGAATATTGGCGTTTTCTAATGAAGCATTGTATAACTCAAGGTAGGATCGGAGGCGACAGTTTCATTTTACTTCAAATGGAAATTACTTGTATTATGAATCGAAACATTGAATAGCAATGGATTGGTTAAAATAAGTATATTAATTGTTCCAGTTTCCTCAGATTCTACATTGGCGTTCTTATTGTATACAATAAAGAAGCAAGTGCACCCTTGATGGGACTGAATTCGGCCAATCACAGTTCCATTTAAATGTATAGTAGCCTTCTGCATATGTCAAAAGCTTGTCGGGTTGCTATTGCCAAAACACTTTCAAATAACATATTCGCTAGACAAGTCACAATGATCCTTAAATCACAACAACTGGCTAGAAAGCATTGCACCTCTACCTTCATGTTCACGACTATCACACAAACAAAAGTAGAAAGAATTCGTTTAAGTTACATCCGAATACTTTTCTCTGTGTAAGTTTTTCTATCAGTTTTTGCTTTGACATCACCGTATAATTACTCTCACACATTTCAAGGATTAACAGAAGGCGGGTAGTAATTTTCCGTAAAGTCTAATGTTGTTGGTGAAAACGAATGTGCTGTGAGGTGCCAATGTGTATTATCAGACACCTTACTCCTTTAAGGTGAGGTAGATTGGACTCAGACTGAATAAAACTCAATTTTCCTAACCATCGCACGCATGATCCGTGGGCATGTCTTTTGATGTATGCCCTTTGGTGGACCAGGTTGCTCAGAAAAATGACCGCTGAATTGTGTTCAAAAAATGTTATAAACAGCAAACAGTGATGAAACAGAAAGCCGCACTCTGCGGTGACTTGAAAAAACATGGGCAGCAGGTGGGAGCTCGGCTCACTTGGCAGAAAGTTGACTTCTGCGTGGGAGTGACCGCAGGTCAACACTCGCCGGAGCACCTGCCTTCAATTCTCCATGATTGACTGGCTGGAGTTCATATGTGAATTCTGACCGGTGGTCATTTTCTACGGCAACCAGGTCGCAATAGGCATTTTATTTTCTTGGTGTTAGTTCACTTTTTAGCGTAAGGCTGTGCCATAGGCATTTCAAGTCATCGTCTATGTAAAGCGAATTTTGTCCGTTAACGAAATATGGCGGCCGTAGGGCTGCCAAGCAATAACTTAGCTTATATGTTTGATATAACCAAGACCACCGTATGCAGAATTATTAACTGTAAAACAGTGCCAGAAGGAAGAATTCTGGAACAAAACGATCAAAACAGAACAGGATGATGATTTTATTCGTCGAACACTAAACATCTACCATAAGATGCCCGTTAGCACTATTCACAGGGAACATTTGCCAAATTTCTCTCAAACCCTAGTGAGGAACAGAATGCGGGAATTCGGGCTTCATCAGCGGATGGCTACATTTAAGCCATTTTCAAGAAGGAAGCATGTTAAGTAAGGTTTCCTTTTTGCACAGGAATAAATTTGTCACTGACTTTCATTGTGGAAAAGAACTTCCTTCTGTGATGAAGTACTCGTGTTAGACAGGTCGACAAAGTCGGCAAATGCGGTCAGAAGCGGAAAGAACTTTTCTGAGGAACATTCTGCTTCGGTATCTACCTTCAAGGACTGTCGAGAGTTCGGCTCACTTCTGCGTGGCTTCTGCGTGAGATTGACCGCAGGTCAACACCTGCCGGACCACCTGCCTTCAATACGCTCTGATTGACTGGTTGAAATTCATATGTCAATTCTGACTACTAGTACATTTTTGTTAGGTGTCCATGGTAACTTTGTCGGCAATTAGTATTTATTTGTGTCCTGGCACGATTATATATTGCTATTTGGTTTTAGGTTAGTAAGGTTGAAGCTGTCGTAAGAATTTTAGGGATTCG
Source organism: Ligula intestinalis (assembly GCA_036362985.1). Lineage (NCBI taxonomy): Eukaryota > Metazoa > Platyhelminthes > Cestoda > Diphyllobothriidea > Diphyllobothriidae > Ligula > Ligula intestinalis. Next base: position 9,188,311 of record JAYGXS010000003.1, read on the forward strand.
TTAAGGCTTAGGCGTATGATACATTTTTTCGAGTATAATGTATCACTTGACTCAGTATACAGTCCTAACACACACGTCAATTCTCAAAATTTGGTAATGTACGGTATCATTAAACAATCTGCGAAGCCCTACCGTGCGTACACGTAATAAAAATAAAATGAGTCTGCCTAATATCGCCTGAAGGAGGAATTAACACATGTAACAGCATATGTGAGAGAGTGAAAGTTGCCGCGGCTTTAATATTAATTTGAAACAGGTCACGTTGCATCTGATTGTTTTGAAACTTTGTCCAAAAGGGGTACCATATGCAGGGGGTTCTGCTGCGCTAGCCTAAAATATTTAACAGGGAACTAATGCGGGATATTCAGAAAGTCAACATACACTTTTTAAATGCGGTGAATTTTCATAACATTATTATATTTGCGCGTCCCCCGTTGGTTTTGTAGTGATTGCTGATGATACTGACCTGCAGGGAGGTCCTCGGAGGACCAACATGTACAATAATCACTTAAGTCAGCTTGGTAAGAAAATTGACTATTTTAAATTAAGCATCGAAATAACCGCTTACCATCAAATGTAAGGTAGATTAAAGTTTAACAATATTACAGTTGTTTGCTCACCCACCATTCATCCAGTTTGGTTGGGTGATGCTTTTGAGTAATGTACCATTAGAGTTGCCTCGCCGAAGGTCGGCGAACGTCCCTCAATATACACATGCTCGCCGTCGGTCAATCAGAGGTAAGTGATGATATTAAAACGTACCTCGGTGACGTCACTCAGGGTCAGCGCACACCACGCACAAGTTTCGTAAGTTATGTGATAATTGCATTCAAATTTTTCTCCCCCCTACCATTCTGTCTCCTTAATCAATCCTCTCTGACTTTTGTATTCGTTCGCAAACAGCGATAGTGTACCTGAAATTCACAGCTTCACTTTCTTTTTCAGCTGCAGAAAAAAACGATCAAGATATATTTTGGGGTTTGATCAGGTTAAATTAGATTCCTTCGCCTTGTGGACGGCGTTGGCCACGTATAAGTTATCTGACACACAATTGTGCTACCTACCACCAATTTATCGCAAAGCAACCGATAGCGCTTGCTGACGTAAACGGTCCAAAATACCACCCAGAATATGATCAGCTGCGCAGCCGAAAACCAATCAGCTGCACATACACTAAGCTAACTTCTACTGAATTCACTGTCCTCTAAAGAGAGTCTGCATCAGATGCAGGATGCCTGGATGACTCGCAAGGTCCAGTAGACCTAGACGGTGTGGTCTGGATATTAGAAATAAGGTAATTGTCCGATGACAAAGCCCTCTCTGTGGAGGACGCCCGTCATCCTGATGAAATTCACACGTTCGGGCAATTAACCCAACGTGCAAATCTCCATAAAATCAATTTTTTTGTGGAAATGTACAAAGACTCTTGAAAAACTTTACAAACTCCAAAATACTTATGGCCTACCTATGTTCTGATGTTATTGCACTAACTGAAACGTGGCTAACTAAAGCTTTACAAGATTTTGAAGTTGGTATAGAGTGTGGTCAGGTGTTAAGACGTGACCAAACGGAGAGAAGAAGGTGCAAATGAACATGACCTGGAGATGCTGCAGTTACTGTCACCGTTGTATACGGGCCTCCAAGTCAATTTGCGGACAAAATTGAGCTGTTACTAACCCGACTCCGTGAGGAGTGTCGGAAACAAGACGGAACTATTCTAGGCGATTTCAATGCCCCGTCGATTAACTGGGATCTGATGAACAGTAAGTGCTCTAGACAAGGTTTTAGACATGACGCTGGATGAATTCCTGTTTAAGCATGTACGAACTACGACTCGAATGCGTGAAGGTCAGTGATCTAGTTATGTGGATCTACGTTTCACCGAAAGTGAGGAAAGTTTTGATGAAATAAATGTAGGTCCACCCCTAGGTTCTTCTGTTCATATGAAATGGATGTGATATTAACGGTTATATCTGTCCCCAAAAAAGCTCAAAGCCATTAAGAAACGTCTGGCGTGGCAACTTTGAGGTAATTAAGTAGACCTTTGGACCTACAAGATGGATGAAATTATTCCGAGGGCATATCCATAAATTTTGGAATATCTTTGAATCAAACCTGAAAAATTTGGTTCACCCAATTGTGAAAAGGCTCGCGGCACTCGACGGAATTCGAACCCCCATAGGGGAGCGGCCTTTTAGCCAAGCCAACGCTCTACCCACTTGAGTTACGAATGTCGCGCCTCACACCGTGAGTTAAATCACACTTAAATCGATATTACCTGCCCAACTTTGCCTCTCACATGGAATCCACCAATGCTGGACAGAAAATGTTTGACCGGCAACAAACCAAGATGGCTGACAAAAGTGGTAAAAAAGGTAACCCGAAAAAAACACAGGTCATTGAAAATATTTCTACAAATGGAGCACCAAAAAAACTTCAAGCATTTACACAACAACACCACGTATGCAAGAGGATCATCAGAAATTCGACAGCTTGAAGGGGCGCCACAAAACCCAAAGCATTTCACGCATGCGTCCGAATTTGTAAAAAGAACCATGACCATATCGCGACTTTAAAGAGAAAAACAACGAAACTGTGAGGGGTGGCCCTCAAAAGCCAAGCTTTTCAGAATATTTCCAGGGTTTCTAGAACACGAAGCCACTCTTCAGCCATACCCTTTGTCAAATGCCGTCAACAACTCGATTATAAACACTGCTGTGCCGCCGAAAGAAAACAAGCTACACACATAAACACAAGGAGCTGTGGGATATGATGTGGTCCAGCCAGATAATAGACGAGAGAACGTATCCCAACATGCTAAAGCTATTTGAATAGAATAAGACGTGGAAGGCCATAGAATCAGGGAGAATTTACTAAGGTAGGAACAAGCATAGTATGTAAGCAATAGGAGAAGTGACTTCCAGACGAGTGCAGTCCAGAGTCACGTTCCGGCCAATCGATCACCGGGTCTGGAGGCCTGCAACCGAACAGTGAGTCGTCGGCTCTGGAAGTGAATGAGCGTAAACAAATCGTCCGCATCTCAGGTACGTGTCTCAGCTTGAGAAAAGTAGGCTAGTGAGAGTAGACAGCCTTGAGAAAGCCAGACAGGAGTGACCTTGAACGGAGGCCTTGACTATGGTGTCTTGCAGACGCGTGGTGGTCACGCCAGACATGACCTAGTCCGCGCGGCGTCCGAGGAAATCAGGACTTAGAGAGGGGGTCGCTACAGACTTCTTCTTCCGACATCATTGTTCTCGTAAGAGAGTCTATATCAAAATAAGGACGCCTGAACGATTCGCGATGCCCAGGATACCCAGAGTAATACAAATGATGAGAAATAGCATAACATATTTTCTGCGATCAACGCTCTCTATGGTTCAACAGTCATAGACACCGTCCCAATCCTCAGGAAGGGTGAATTTGTCACCGACTGGGCTAACGATGATCTGACCATCAATAGATTTCTTGTTCAGATAATCATATTAATTGCAGAAAAGAAGTTTACAATTGGACGTTTATACTCCTTGAAGTGCAATATAAAATCGTTTTATGGCGTCAACAATGTGCCATGTTGTGACATAGGAATAAAATCATGACCGACAAACGAAATAGACAGTAGAATAGCAATTTGCGGCTATTGAGCCGCAACCACAATTAATACTCAATCTGAGGTTCGTAAACACCAACTTCTTTCTGATCAAAAACGGTTACAGCCCTGTTATCTTTGATACACAGGTAGCAGTAGGTTCATTCGTTTTTTCTTATGGTAACAATTAAAAGCGCTCAAATTTTAATTAAGCAAAGTTTAAGCTAAGGACTCGCTGGCAGCATCCTACGGCATGCTGTCAGTTTCCGGCGTCTAGTGGTGCTTGAGGGATTTACTGAATCTATGAAATTTCGAAAGCGCTCATCACCTGCAGTCTCTCCAGTGCCTTGAAGATTAATGAATGAGCAAAATACGAAATTAAATTGGTACAGAACGGTCACAGGTCATAGTCACTAAGGTTAGTTGGTAAAGAAAGAAGATTAAAACAAATTTGAGGGAGAAACAGGTGGAAATGGGTTGCGGAAAGAAAAGGGCAGGGGAATGTGCAAATCTGGGGGCCTGCAGTTACCAAGAAAAGGCTAGGTAAATTCACATGCTCCAACTGTTTGCAAAGATCCGCTTTAAAGTGTCTTCTTTAGGCTGTCCCCCTAGATAGTGCAAAATGCGAGATGCTCGTGCTCGAACATGAACTCGGAATGAGGTTATATAGTCCATACAATGAGCCGTGTCAAGCAAGTGTTCCGTAATGGAGGAATGAGGGGGTCGGTTTTCCTGCTTGAATAACCAACTAGGCAGATTATCCCTGGCCCTGGCTGCCAATTGCCTTTGCGTTCGCTCTATCACTCTTCAACACAATGGAGTGTCTGCAACTGATAAGCGCTACCGATCCATTAAATCTTCCACTAATTACTATCTTTAACGATGACTATTTATCCAGAATTTAAAATGGATGTCTCCTCAGTGTTTGGCATGAATACATATTATTCGTACAGCGGTTAATGGTGAGCAATACGAACTCCAAGCCATGCATTCAGTGCCTTATCGTACTGCCGAAAGTTCCCCAAGCTTATAGAGGGTCCATCCATTTTGCTACGTTCTTTATTTCACATTGCTTAAAACTGGTTGCGGGGTTCGACCTGGGACGTGTCCTACCTCCCTATAATCCCACTATAGCCTAGATCTTCGATGCGCTCTAAATACGGCCCGTAATGCTCTCGGAAAGTTAGACCTTTGCCAAGAAATGGCAACTTGGAATTCTCGACCTAACACGCCGAATTGGGGACATAATGATATTCCATAAACACTCACAGGCTCCAGAAAACTCTTAAAACTTGTATCACAGTTGGCAAACAATATTTGACGTTACTGCTATTTCCACCTACCGGTTCGCATCGCCCTGAAACGGCAGATCCTACCGTATCCTTCTTTCGTATTATGGTAATTGGCCCCAGAGGGTTTTCTTTCCCGTATGAGGACAGGGAGTCCTGCCTTGAAGGGACCTTCATACAACCAACTACAGCTGAACACAAAATTCTACTTCCAGTTAAAATAAGAAGAAACATGCTTGCGTTACGTAAATTGCGCACTCTATTATTTAGAAGGACGTGTTTCAATGGGTAAACCGACGTCGTCAAACCCAATTTATTGCTGTTAATAGGACGCAAACCTTCAACGTACGGCATAACATCAATCATAATACTTCGACCTCTGGAAAGCATTTGCTTTACGGTTTACCTTGGCCTACACTTGTAGGATAACCTTGAAAAATTTGAAATAGCGACAAAAGCTTAGAAACATGCGCCTAAACCAAGTATACGACCTTGGTTATACTAGGTGCAAGGTTCTTACACTTTAATACATTAACGAACTATTTGTGTTGCATAAAGTTCCGCTGTTCTCGATGTGACTTCATGTTCACCTATTTTTCAGCTTCAGTTAAATCAATCGGTCCTTTTTAAACACACCTTAGCTGCAGTAGTGCGCTTTAGTTATTAACCAGTTCAGATTTATCCGCGCCTAAATGTGTAGAATAAATGTCATGCTGCACTGTCGATTTATTTCCTCCCGATCAAAAGTAGGATTTATGACAAGCAAAAATGAAAACTTAGCTTATTAGGAAAAAAGGTTCATGTCAATTCCTCAGTAATGAAATCTTTTTCGTTAGCACGTCAGAGAAAACTATCCTTTTATGTAAAGGGTGTCCCACAAAAGGTGTACACACTTAAAATAATTGTAATTGATTGTAATTTTATGATTTCATTTTATTGTTTTAACGGCATGTTATCAAACCGACGTCCATTTAATCCAGACACTGCTGACAATGCAAAGCAATGAAATCGTACACACCATGTTCTTATTCCATTTCTATTTGAGAGCATTCATTAGCAATGGTTCCTCTCCTTCTCAATTTTTGAAAATATAGTAAAAATACAGTAGAAAAACAATAAAAGGATACCGCTTAATACTTTTGCATTTTTGAAATAAAAATAATAATAATAATAAACCTCACAGTTACAACTAATCAAAATGTGTCTGCATTTTTTTGACACCTGGTATATCGATTCTGATAGTGTGTATTTTGGGCTTTTTAATTCTTTCAGTTATGTTTATTTGTTTTTATGACACAGCCGAATCAACACGTATCCATGGCATTTTCTTGATAGCATGGACCGGCGGCGTAACGATGCACACGAAAATAAGCTTATTACTTTGATAAACTGAAAAACGTATTCTTTAGCATCTGAAAAACAAACAAATGTTTTATTTATAAATATGCTTTAATAAAACCCAGAAGATTATAATGCAGAAGTCTCACAGCGCATAAAGCCACCCTCACCAAAAAATGCAAACTCCTCGTCACAATTTTTCCCATATATCTTCCTCTGTAACAAGGCATCCAGCATTGGGAAGCCTGTTGAAAGCCCTTCGTTGAAGCGGACCATACGCCCTCAGACAATTTGCTTTCCAGGAGAGTTTTTCTGCCGTAATCATTTGATTCAGCTTACTTGCCAGATCTGAAGAAGTCTTTGCCGGAGTTATCGCATCCAGGTGAATTGACGACCATACAGTTTTCAATCTCAGCAAATAATCAAATCGCATCAACGACGTCTTAAGCACACGTTTGTATCTCACTGTCGCTCGTAGATTTTTCTGCACGATTTCAAAAGGGTCACCTCTTCTGATGTACACCATGTTTAATATCGGAAGAGCTAAAACCTGAGAAAAAAATAAAAGAAAAATTGATAGAAAATGTCAAAAAGGCTTTTTTATGATAAAGGTAAGCTTTTATTTGCATAAACCGATTGAAGCCCTGCTGGTTTGCTATTTACTTCGGGAGAATACAACAGGGTTCACAGCGGACATTCTTCACACCCGATTCGCCTGTCCAAACTATGCAATTATCTAAGACTATATCTCTTCCATTTTCTACGCAAAGAGACTATGCCTATTTGAGAAATTACCTTTATGCTTATCGAATATTTTGTCAAAACTTACCGTAGTCATATTTGTCTAATTAAGTTTGTATTTGCTTCCTCAAATTGCTCAGGTTTATGCAACAAATTGCGCCAAATCGATAAATAAATCATCTTTAATAATTAATTTTTCCTAACTAAATAGGGTACAAGCGAAAGAAAGGATTAAGTTATCAATTTTGACAGAGTCGGTTAAAACAAATTGGGGCCTCGGTGGAATTACGTTCAAATAACAGGTTCTAGTGAATCTCGTAGCTCAGTTTGCAGAGTGTTGGCTCTACTCAAGCCTCAGGTGGTTGACCGGGTTTCCAGTACTTGCAGAGGCTACCAAGGGTTCACCGTTGACTGAGGTAGTTCAATCTGCCCCTACCTTTTTATGATGAATATAGAAGAATCCTGAGAAACTGTCAAAATCGCATATTTACTCACCATGTCATGAAACTTCATGGATATCTTTGGGTAGAGTATATCACATTGGAACTCCAAAACAGGTAGCGTACTCCCAGCGTCATAACCCGAACAATTGATCGTTACTGGGTTTTCCAAAATAACTATCTGTATTTCTGTCGTGCCCGGCACTTTGTCTTCCGATTTGGCTCCAAACTGCATATTCAGTCGAGCCAATCTGTTCGAAATCTCTTCCGCCGGGAGATGTGTGTCATAGGCTGCACAATCGGTGGCTTTAGGGAACATAATTGTGAAAAATGTTATATAATTATGCTTAAAATTTATAGTAAACAAAAATGTTTATCGAGCAATACCGCGCTTTACTTTGAATATGAACTACGTGGATGGTATACATGACGTGCCATGACTAGTTGCTTACCTTTATTGGTTAGGCAGGACTCAGCGATATGTGCGAAGAGCAGATAGACGATAAGTGTACTGCGCATGTTGTGCCGAGCACGTCGAAAGCATCAGTAGTTATATTACTAAAGCCTCCAATGACATTCGATTGTTAAACCACAATCTAAGCAATCAGGTGTATTGAGCAGACATTATTACATCCTCGATTGTATCCCTCACCAGTTTAACGAATAGGGTGACTGGAAAAACACGAGTGAGACTGCACCAATGCAATTTGAGTGATCAGCGGGAGAAGCACGTAGCACGGAGCGCGCATTCCAGCTTCACTTTAGTTTATCCAAGAGCTGTGCTATATTCATTTGTCATACAACATGAGGAAAGTCAAAAAGCTGTCTCTACGATCGAGTACCTCCAAAGGAATTGAAGTTATGAGAAGTTCCAGAGCTATCTATTTTTCATTTTCGTGTTGCCCAAGAAGATGTTGTTGGTGCTTTGACATTCATCTAATTTTCTGCTATTATGACTGATAAATCTCACTGTTAGTTGACTGTTAGCCTGTAATGCCATCTTATAGCAATCGTGTGAAAAGGTTTTTTGAGAAGAATAAGAAGAAAAATAAGACTGATATGAAAGTTGATTGTGTTACGCTGTTTGATAGGGCATGGCAATCCTCCGCCGAAATACAGATGACCTGACGCGGTATCGTGCAGCTTTCACATAAAGTTAAATGTAGGGGGAAGGGGTAGTTTACGGTTAAGGATAAGACAATGTTTATAGTTAAATTGAAGCTGAATACCGAATTCACTCGTTTAACGTTTTATGACTGCTGAGCGCAATGCTTAGGTTATCGCATACGTACACGTAGGGCATAGGACTATTACGACTTCTTAGCAGTCATCCCGTGTCTATCCGGATTACTGCAAAAAGAAGTATTGCCTCTCTTGCCAGACAATTTAGTAATGCCCATCAGGGATGCTTTGCTATTTCTGGTAAATATAATTTACCTATTTTGTCAGTACCGAAGGCAGTGAACTTATTGATAACGCGTTTTTATCATTAACAGCATGTTGCTTATTACATATTTACACCTTTCGCGAAATTCATGAACGTAATCAGTTGTCAAAGGCGTCCGTGATTATGCACTGTTTGTTTCCCAAGACGATATCGTCACTACTTTCAAAGCCATTTATGCCTCTTCTTTTCCGGTGAAAGAATCTTACAGTTGGCTGCGGATTTGCCCTCTTTAATTCTCTATGTTTAACAGTTAAGTGACGATGCTTACTGCGAAACTGAAATAACATTTGACCGTTATCAGAGAATGAGGTTTTTGGAAGAATAATAAGTATAGGAGTTTTGATAGCATTAACACATCTGATAGACCACGGGATCTCTTTCTAATGCAATGATCCATGCAATAGCGTTAGAATCGATAATGTTTTCGAGGTAGTTTGAAATCGTCTTGAATAACGTGGAAAATTGCAACAGTTAATATGACATCAGCGTTCTGTAAGTGCTTAGTTCAATTCTTGGACTACTGTAATGCATAGACATACGTTCAATTATAGGGGGTAGGTAGTAAACTGCTGGGAAAAAGGCTACTATTATTTCTGTGAATACGTTCCAGGCCTATCCGAGTTTCTACAGGGTTGTACGTTTCCAAATTCTGCCTGCACTGTACCACATGTCCTAAGGGAGACTTGCTGGTGATTTTCACAAACACTATATTCTCAGTATCAAAGGCAGTGAACTTGTTCATAATCGAACGTTATTTTTTACAGAATATTGCTACTGTGTTATGGCTTGCCACGGGAACCAATGGTAAAGCTTTTTTTGTTTATTAGTGATAAATTCTTTTGTTGAATTTACGATCATTGTTTCCTTTTAATTATCGGGCCTTTTGGAGTTGCTTTATATGGTACTTTTAAAATAAAGGTCAACACTATTTCCTGGTTTCTTTGCTGTTTTCCTTTTGCTTTCTTTCCTGCACCCGAACACTGCTTCACCCATAAAACCCCTCAGGCCACCGGCCCCGTATCCCATAAATATGAAGGATGGGATTCCGTGGTGTGACCTTCAATACACTGTTACCGGTTCTTGGAATGAAACACATAAGCTTAACTTGTGTCAGTTGGAGCAAGGGCGTTCGAAAGTAGGGGTTTATATTCTGGTATGACGTTTCGGATGTGTATCTCGTCTAGCCATTTTTAGAAAGTAAATGCTTTGGCTCCTTAATCTCGCGTGCGTCGTCTACCCATCCAGTTTGAACCACGCTGTCTGCCTGGCGTCTCTAGTTGCTAAGCGCAGGCGGCATCAATCGCCTGGTAACTGTCACCCTCACTCCGCTCTGCGTTGATACTGCCTGCGTGTACTCGCAGTAGATAAAGCTGTATTTTCCCGACCACAACACTAGTGATCCGTGGGCAGGACCTTAGTTGCAGGCATACGGGTTAACTAGATCGGTCAGCAAGATCGCCTGTCTTAAAACTGCGTCCTTAACAGCAAACAGTGATGCAACAGAAAGCCGCACTCTGCGGTGACTTGAAATAACATGGGCACCAGGAAAGAGCTCAGCTTACTTATCAGAACAGTTGACTTCTGACAGACAGTGACCGTAGGTCAACACTTTTCAGAGCACTTGCCTTCAATACGCCATGATTGAGTGGTTGGAGTTCAAAAGTTAAGTCTGACCGGTGGTCGTTTCCTATGGCAACCAGGTTGGCAATAAGTATTTTATTTTCTCGTGGACTTGGCAATTATAGCTTTATGTCTTAGGCAGACGAAGGTTGAAGCTATTGTCAAACCGATACGAGTTTAGTTCTGGTACCTCATAGGGAAATTGAAGGGTCAGACATTTTGGAATAAGATGGCATGATTATGTACTGTAGTCGCTTAGGATCATGCAACGTATATGATGAAATTTGGCTGGGTACTTTAGCATATATTTGGTAACACTATTATGATTCAGTGAATTCATTAAATTCTGCAAAACCTTTTTGTTAGGCAAATGATCGTTTAAGTAAGGTTTATTAAGAGAAGTGGAAGTTTATTTTCGCGGAAACGGGAGTAGTCTCAAATCGAAGGAATTTCCTAGGCTTTTACGTATGACAGAACCAAACACATTTATTTTCAGAAACAACGAACAATTCCAGTTTTAAATTTTTCTTGCTTTACTTTGAAATTGTATGCCCTAAAATTCAATAATAGATTGGTATCAAAAATGTGTTTAACCATCCCGATAACTTTGTGCATAGGCTTGAAATATAAACAGAAACGCGTGGTTTAGGTTCAATTTTGAGTGTGGGGCTGTGCCATTGACAGGTCAAGTCATTATTCATGTGAACGTGATTTTTCGTTTACCAAAATAAGGCGGCCAAAGTGCTGCCGAGCAATTACTTAGCTAATATGTTTAATATAAGCAAGGCCACCGTATGCAGAATTATCAACTGTAAAACAATGCCCATAATGACGGATCCTGAACCAAAACGATCGACAACAAAATGGGATGACGATTTTATTCGTCAAACACTAAAAATATACCATTATAGGTCCGCTAGCGCTATTCACCAAAAACATTTGTCAAAGTTCTCTTAAACTCTAGTGAGTAACAGAATGCGGGAATTTGGGCTTCATCAGCGGATGGCTACGGTTCAGCCATTTTAGGCAGGAAACATGTTAAGGAACGTTTCCTATTTGCACAGGAATACATTAGTCGCAGACTTTCATTTTGGAAAAAAAATCTTTCTGTGATGAAGTACTCTTGTTAGGAAGGTCGACAAAGTCTGCGCATGCGGTCATATGCGGAAAGATTTTTTCTAAGGAATAGACTGTTTTGGTAATAACCTTTAAGAACTGTTGATGCCTCATGGTGTGGACGGCGATCAAGTTCAGAGAGCGAACAATCTGGCGGTCGACGAAATACAATATTCATAGTTTCGTATACGTCAACATTTTTAAAGGCGCATTTGGTTACAATGACATTCACAGGCGTCAAATTCATACCTTTATTCTAAAAGAAAATGCCTCTGTTCTCCGATCTTAAGAGGTATGATTCTTATTTATCTTAAGACTATAATCTTATTTTTAAAGACTACAGCTAGCCTTCCTGCATGCAGCCTGCGAACAATTTTGCTCAGCCCAATAGTCCCCAACCCAATCCAATTAAAAATCTATTCACCTTAATCAAGCAAGTCTAGTACCAGTCTCCGAAATAACTTTTAATGGAAATACATTGGGGATCGTTCTTAATAATTCTATAGACCAAATGATTATTGACAATATTTTTGCATATATGCTCGGCCGAATTTTGCTGTTATAAACGCTAAATGACATTCTAAAAAATATAAGTATTTGAATATTCATTACGTTTTCTAACACTTTTGTCATTTATATAACGACTTAATATCCGTGACCTCTCTGTCAGCCCAGTTTCGGATTTGACAGTTTCGGTAAAACATATTAGTTCTTAGATAATAAATGATACTTCATAAATCTTAATATGCCTCCTTCTAAGAATTTATGTTTGCTTTCACGCAGTATAACTTGTGGGTCCGTTAGGTAAACGCTTTGAATGCTACGACATTTTTAATGCAGACTTGACATTGTTGTGTGATCAGTGGCGACTACTGTATAAGGAAATTCGTTCTGCAAGTTCCAGTAATTCGAAAAAGCAGGCAATTATAAGAACTGATGTTGAAACAGGATAAGGGTTTTTGGAATGAAGGCTACTCTTACTGATAGCCAAGCGTTTCGAATCTTGAACTCCAGGATGAACAAGGTTATAAAGTCAGCCTAGTAGTCATTCTGGTGGATTCTAGATGGTTGCTTAGGAAATCCTGCTTGGGTAGTTAACTTGCTGCCCCGCATTGGTAGATTCCATATGAGCGGCAAAGTAAGGCGGGTAATATCGATCCAAGTGTGATTAAACTCACGCTGTGAAGCGCAAAATTCATAGCTCAGGTGGGTAGTGCGTTGCCTTGGCTAATAGGCCACTCTCCTATGCGGTTTCGAATCCCGCAAAATGCCGCGAGTTTTTTCACAGGTGTTGGCTGAAAACATAAGATTTTAGGAGAACTCTGAAGAAAACGATCGATCCAGCATTTGTTGAACATTGAAGCCTTGAAGGGTTACACCATTTCTGCCACATAAACAGGCAAATTGAAACTTGATGATACGGACATTTTATTTGACTGACGAAAGTAGTCACCGGTATTTTTTGATAAAAGCTGCATTAAATCAGGGCAAACAAGCATCAACATATACTCGCGTTGGGTTGACCATTTAGACGCCCAAGACGCCTTCAAAGTTCGACCGCGGAAAGAGAAAACGAACGCGTTGAAAATATAAGAAAGTCAGTGTGAGAATGGACATGTTTTACAGCAACATTAACGCCGTCTTTTCTTTCACGTTTTTAAAGGAATCCCTTTCCGCGTTCTAATGAAATTCGATAAGGAAAAGAAAGATAGTCAGGCCGGTTCAGTGTGTAAGCACCCATGCGTATGCAGCCTTAGGCTGGTGGTGTGATGTTGTGCCTATGCTGCCTGCTAATACAGGTAGGTTAACATGGGTCTCTAGAACATGTCTGACACACCAGCCACAGCAAAAAGCAACGTCAGCATGCGTGGTCGCACATTATAAGGTTAAGATTTTATCCATGCCCCTGGTCTATCCTAGCTTTTGTCAGCCGAATGAGGGATGACATGAGTATTATACAGGATCAAAGGACCGACAGCAATATAGGTATTGTTATTTCGATCATGTTTATATAATTGCAAATTCAAACGGTCAAATGAATTCTTACCAAATTGTTCGCTAAATTCTAAACTGAGCTCACGCTGGTGGCATCACAAATTAAATGCGCGGTCGGATAGTACTCGACAGTTATGTGTAGAGACACACCCCTGCGCACTGAATGTCCGCGTGTTTTCGTCACATTTTACTGAAATAGCGGTGGGCAATGTTGATAGAGATGTTTGATAAAATCGCTTACAATATGCAGAAGTGGGCATATGCCTTGAACATTACTCAGAACGATTTATTATAATCGCTAAGACGTGTGGAGAATTAGGCTGTCGGGCACATGGCTTACCGCTGCATGTATAGTTTAGGAGCATGAAGTGACTCACTTGTACTTGATCCTGTTTAATTTCTGATTAACTTGATTTCAATTGAAATTTAATAAGCAGACTTAGAGGAAATTTGACTCATCCACGGTTACCAGGCTTTAATCGCGTGCTCAAGGTATGGCCTTAGGATAGTACGGAAGATTTTCGAGAAACAGGATTAATCAAAAATCGTGAATGCCACCTTGATGACGTACAACATTTAAACTGCAGTTTTAGCCGCCCTATAATATTGTGTAGAAGGTTTGAGGTTGACTGTCACCCAGGTGTAAAGATCTTTCTGCATTTCTGCTTCTTAAAGTGGGATTCCGATCAGGTGGTAGGGTCACGCATCAGGGACCGGATTTCGATTTTACAGGTGCAGCAGAGTGCATTTGTTCGAAATGAAGGACAGTAGCCATCTATGTGACCAATCGTTTACTCGACAAAGATTTTCCTGGAAGTGAGGTGCACCACATCTTTGCATGGTGGTGGGCCGATGGAGTAATACTGGATTATCAGCAGTCAGTCCAGTGTGCTTTACGATTGTGACCCTCTCCCAGACCTGATTCTTTAGACATCCTGCCCAATGAAGTTTCCTTTTGCCTCCATATTAGTGTAACGGCAACACCATATCTTTCATTTCTCTTTATATATAACCATCCCTAGAAATTCTTAAAATCCTATATTATATCTGTCAGTTGCTATTCCATCCCAACCGAGCGATTATCTCATGATTTAGAGATGTCTGCATTCTTCTCAGCTGTCGATGCTTTAAATGCAGTTTAGCAAAGGTTATAAAACAGCAAAATTGTACAACAGTCAAGAATTTCGGTAAAATTGCCAATCCTTCTATTCAGAATTAGTGGTTGCGAAGTTTTTCTCCATGCGCAAGGTTCGCGACAAATATAAACATTGCGTGCTCTTATTTGTAGAAATATATGTTACTTGTAAATGAACAGAAGTTCAGAAGCTGTGGTCGGACAGGACATGCGCGTTTTCTTTAAATTCAGAATTTTTGGGTATTTTATTAATATAGCCCTGCGCTCTTGTGCTCTGTTGTTACAGTGGCATATTTCCCCTCAACTGACAAAAAATGGCAAAAATGAGCCTTAATTTTTTCTGCTTCCTCCTTTTACCCTTAGTGAAAAAACCTCCCTGCATTGGACATCCGTCTCAGAATTTGCGGACATAGCATGAGAAGATATGTATGCATATTCAATGGCTGCAGACACACTGTATGTCTTTCGCGAATAAACTGTAATTATAACCACAGAGCATAATGATAATGCATAGTGTGTAGTTGAAGTTGCAGTAAAGTCGTAGGTTATCTAGGTGACATACTGCTCTGTACTCTGTCTTTAAGAGTCTAATGTGGAATTTAGATTGCATTTTATTTGAATGCTATCTCTAGATGATGTTAGCCACTTTTGATTGAAATGGCGGAGAGACAGACTTTTGAAAATAAATTTTTATACTGTTGAGTCTTTTGTGTCCGTACTAATGTTTTCTGATAAACGTGACTTAAATTTAAATTAAATAATTGAACTAAGAGGCCCTTTTTCTCACCACTAGAACGCCAGGTTTACAAGCACTTGACATCTTGGCGGTTTATCAACCACCGTCCAACGAGCGACAGGCAGACACTAGTCTGATAGACGAAGTTGAAACATTTGACATTCGATCTTATGCCATGATTATTGGAGATTTTGACGCTCTGCATATCGACCAGAACCTCAGTTCAGCGCCCAGGTCAGAACTTAGCATCCATCGCCGACTGCCGCGCACGGTACGAAAAGCATTTCTATCACAACACATCTTATCTCCGACCAGGATGCGTGAAGTGCAAGAAGCCAACTGTCTGGGCATTGGTATGATGAAAGCGCTTGACAGTTTAGACGTCGTAAATTGTTATTTTTCTCTCGGTAAAAGGGATCATGTAGTGGGAGTATTCATTCGTCTCTGTACCTAATCGTAGCGGTACCGTCAGACATAACATATGGTGCAGAAACCCTACTCAAATGAGAATCGAACTGCACAGGTTGGACTAGAAGGAAGCAGTTGTCCAATGCATCCAAGGGAATTGGTCGACGTTTAAGGCCGTATTACACGCACAAATCCCCAGTTTCTGCTCCATCTCAAAAACGAAAGCCACAAATAGGCCGCAATGGCTAACAAGTACACTGAAGAGGGAGGTTAATCGTACACGAAAGCTGTGGCCATCATTTTTTAGAGAGAAGATCACCGAGTCCCAAAACAAATAGACGGCGCAGAGAAATAGGGTTAAGGGCCCTGTACTAAAAATCCACTGAAATTTCCAGAATGACCTGATGTAAGTGCAGTAGGAAATCTAAAGTGTTTCTACAACTACATCAGGCGGTCCTTTTGACATAGGGACCCCAACACTCTGTTAAAAACGGATTAAGGTGTTTAAGTTTATGAGAACAAAGCAAAGGCTGAGCATCTTTCCGAGTACTTTCAGTCGCTTTTACAGAGGGAGTCCTAGCTTATCCTTGCCAACTTTAGTACAGAGGAGAGGCCGACCATTGACTCAGTTGAGCACATGGAAGTTACTGTTCAGCAAGAAGTTCTTAAGCTCCAAGACAAGAAGTCGTCAGGGAGGGATGGCATACCTGCAAAGCTGTTGAAAGAGTTAGCCGTGGATTTGACAAAACCCTTGCATTTATTTTACAAGGCCTCTCTTAATTTAAGCCAACTGCCATCCGGTTGGAAGACAGGGTGGATCTCAATCAAACGCAACAGTTGGAGTCGGGCGTCCGCAAAAAGCTACAGGTCGATAAGCCTTCCTTCCATGTGTTGCAATATTATGGAGCGTCATCGACTTCTTTCTGACAAATAGCATGCATTCCCTAGAGGACGGTCCTCCTTGACAACTTTGCATTACTGTCTAGAACAATGGGCCAGAGCAGTTGATCAAGGAAATACAGTGCACGCAGTCTTCGTAGACTTCAAAAAGACATTTGACAATGTGCCTTATCAACCTCTTCTATAAAAGCTCAGGCGTATGAGGATAAGAGGCAACCTTTTTTTCGATTGATCGAAAGCGTTCTGACTGGTAGAACGCAGACCGTATGTCTGGGTGATCAGCGATCGGCGGAGGTGGCGCTTGATAGTGGTGTTCCTTAGGGTTCCGTTATGTGCCGTATCATCTTCCTCAGATTTTACGACCACAACATAAGCAGAATAGACTGCGAAACCGTAATGCTAGCCGAGGAATTAAACCTCTGGGAGTTTTCCCGCAACAAAGGTGATGAACCAAATCAGCAGGCGAATTCGCACCAACACGAGCAATGACCAAAGGAGTGGCTTGTGCCATTCAATATCGCCAAATGTAGCCTTATGCGCTTCGTATTACCAACCCTTCGTATCAGAAGGTGTATCTCCTATATCGCACGCTGTCGCCAGACCTAGAAACCCAGAAGGATCTAGGGGTGTGGATCACACCTTCACTAAAATCATCATCAGTCAGTATCAGTCAGTATATTTGGAGTAAATGACCGAAGCCATGAAAAACTCCATTGAAATGATACAAAGAATGAATAAGTTTTTGTGAAATATGCAAAACTTGTTACAGATCGTTTTTGTTATGCAAAAGTGCAAAGAAATAATTGAAAAAAAATGAATTGTTGAAGAGATGAGGCGTTTGCGGAATGCCAGCATACAAATGTTTATTGAATATCCAGTCTCTGTGATCTTCTAGTGTAAATAAATACGCTATTGAAATCAAACGAGTAGTGTTATTACTTTTAAAGTTATGTCAAATAGGTGTAAGGTGTTAACATATGGTTATCCAAACGTCTCTTGAAGATGTCAACAATGGGTGCATGCACAATAGACCCGGGCAAGGAGTTCCACTGTCGAATGACCATTTGAGAGAAGAAGGATGAATGTTGGTTTGTTTGGCTAAGTTTTTTCTTCAACTGGCAGTCATGTCTTCGGAGGTTCCTTCTTGGGGCCATTTGAAAGTGATCCTCCAATTTGCCATCCAGACCAGTTCCCCTTAGTAACCGAAAATTTGCTATAAGGTCCCCTCTGTCTTGTCTGTAATGGTGGGAAAGAGGTTTAAAGCAGTCAGCCATTGTTCATAGATGGACTGCTTAAGTTCAAGGACCACCTTAGTAGAACGTCTTTGAACACTTTCGAGAATCCGCATGTCTTGCCTGTATGGCATATTCCAGATGCGGCCGCACGCACGTTCCATATACTTTTCCAAAGACATCGGTATTCAGGTTAACGAACTTCCTTTGTATGGCGCCCATGACCGACATTGCGCTCGCTGCGGCTTTGGAACTCTGTGCGGTGACACTAAGATCGTCTTTAATAAGAACACATACGTCTCTTTTCACACTTACGGTTTCAAATGGTTTGCCTTCCAAGATATAATGTCGCGAGAGTGCAGTTCTGCGTCGTCTTGCTGATAGTGTGTGCATTACAACACATTTTGTGGGGTTGAATTTCATGCACCAACTGTTGCTCCAACGTAGATGATGAAAAGGAGCGGCCCAGGAACTGATCCTTGCGGAACTCCACTTTTGACAGGTGCCCACCCTGAGCAGTAGCCACCTGCAGTAAATTTTTGACTACGGTCTCCAAAGAAGTCTTTAATCCAGTTCAGGAGATGCCCTGTTATCCCAACGTCGGTCAGTTTTTGGATGAGTCACTGATGTGGAACTCAATCAAACGCCTTCATGAACTCAAAATAAATAACATCAACTGGGTGTCCTTCATCCATGGATTTTGTCCAGTGTTCTAGCGTTGCGACAAGATTTGATAGACAAGACATCTTCTCATAAAAACCATGCTGGACTGAGCTGATTTGGCGGCCAAATGAATCGATCGATAAAATTAATTTTTTAATTATCCCTTCCATCAGCTTACAGCAGATGCACGTCAAACTAACCAGTTGGTAATTGGTGGGATAGAGTAGTGATCCCCCTCATGGATGGGTACGACATAGAAGTACCCCTGGGATCTCATCTGGTCCAGGTGAATTGGCCGGATCCAACTTCTTTAACTCTGTCAAGACTGTCTGTGGTGTAAATAATAAAGTGTTTTTAATCGAGTTGTTGACGGCTTGAGGCAAAGGGCATGGCTGGAGAGGTGGCTCCGTGTTATAGACACCTTGGAAGAATTCTGAAAAAAATTCGGCTTTTTGAAGGCCACTACTCACAGTTTAATTGTTTTTGACTTTTAAAGTTGCGAGATGGTCACGGTTCTTTGTAGAACTTCTGATGTAGGAGTATAAGGCTTTGGGAATTTGTACCGCCTCTTCCAGGAGTCGAAGTTCCTACGAGGCTCGTGTTGCTCTGATGATTTTTTTGCAGAACTTGCGTTCTTGTCTGTACTCCTGGAGCTTTTTTGATCCTTCGTCTGTTGAAATAGCTTCCACATCTTGTGTTTCTTACGGATCTCCTTTCTTACTGCTTTTGTCAGCCATTTTGTCTGTTGCCCGTCGAACATTTCTTGAGAGGACAGTACGATTTGATCAAGTTTTTCGTTCTTGATTCAAAGATATTCCAACATTCATTTATACCCCCTCGGAATAATTCCGTTCATCTTGTAGGCCCAATCATCAACTTCATTGCCTCAAAGCATCCCCACCAGACATTTCTAAGTGGCTTGGAGCTTCTTTTAGGGACAACTTCCAGCGTTGATTCCCATATCAATGTCATATGATCAGAGGAACCTAGGGGTGGACCTTCATTTATTTCGTCAACACTTTCCTCGCTTATGGTAAAAAGTGGATCCAGACAACTTGATATCTGACCTTCACGCATTCGAGTCCTGGTTCGTACATGCTGAAACAGGAATTCGTCAAGTGTAAAATCTAATAGCATTTGATCGAATCCTTGTCTAGGGCCATTACTGTTCATCAGATCCCAGTTAATCGACGGGGCATTGAAGTCGCATACAATAATGCTGTATTGTTTCCGACACTCTTCACGAAGTCAGGTGAGTAACAGCTGATCTTTTTCCGCAGGTTGATTTGGAGGCCTGTATGCAACGGTTACAGTCACATTTTCAGATTTGGGTACCAATAAGTGACATTGCAGCATCTCCAGGACATTGTCATTCGCACATTCGTCTGTGAGGAGAAAGTCAGCTGTACTACTTATATACAGGGCAAAACCACCACCTATTCTTATTTTTCGGTCACGTCTTAGCACCTGATAACCATCTATTCGAATTTCAGTGTCTTGTATAGCTTCGGTTAGCCACGTTTCAGTTAGTGCTAATACAGCAGGACGTAGCTCGGCCACACATTTTTTGAGTTCGTCAAGTTTATTAAATAGGCTTTGCACATTTTCATAATAAAACTTGATTTTTTGGAGGTTTTCACGTTGGGTTAAATGCCCGGCCGTGTGACTTTTATTAGGAAGACGGGCGTCCTTCACAAAAAAGGGCCTTTGACGTCGGACAATCACCCGATTGCGTATTTCCAGGCCCTTCTCTCCTTGTTCTTTCAAGGTGGCTAAGTCCGCCTTTAAGGCCCTCCATTTTTATCCTCTCCTTTACCGTGTACTCCTGTTGGAAAGAAACCGTCTTGTGGTCGGGGATTTCGCCTGCCGTTCGCTCGAGCAGGAGATCTCTTTGAAGCTTACTCTTAAAAATTAGTTTTAACGTCCTAGGTTTCCTTCCTTGAGAATTGGAGTAGTCCTTTCTATTTATTCGGAAAAGTTTCAGTATCAAAAATTCATCCTCCTCACTAATTACATCCTTTAAGCACTCCCTTAAGGCCTTGGTTCCCTCGTCTATTCTATTCTTTGGACAACCATCAGTTGATTCAGGGAGCCCATGTAGAATAATGCACTGTGTACTATCCACCTCAACTGCGTCTCGAGGAATTTGTTGGATAGTCCGGCTGATTCCAGTAGGGGCCTCGGTGCTATGGCCATGAGGACTTGCAAGGCCAGACAGTTCATTTAGATGAGCGGTTGCTGTGCTGGGTACATCATTCACTTTTGTCCGGAAAATGAGCCTGTAGTTTAATTTGACTTTCAAAAATCAAACGACTGGAGTACTCAGTGGCAAATGCCATTTTCACAAACAAAATGTCATCTCATGATCTTTGGACCACTAAAACTTCCCCCCATAATGTTCAGTGGTCAATAAACAAAATAACTTCCGTCTTTAAAAGATTTAGGTCTTAGCTATTCCAATATTCTCGACTTATCCCCACATGTTAATCAAATCGTACCAAAATCCAACCTACTATGTGGTTTCATAAGCAAAAATTTCACATCAAATACACTTAAGACTTAAGTGTACAAAATGTACGTTTTACCTATTTTAGATTACTGCACAATATTTTTCGGTACCATGTCATCAGATGACAGACAGAAACTAGAAAGAATCCAGAGAAGGTTTACCAGATTTATGTGTAAACGCGATGGCACCCGAGACTCCTATACAATAATGTACAAAAGATATGGTCTTAACCCCCTATGGCAAAAGCGACTCCAAAATGGTTTAAGTTTCCTATATAAAGTGACACATAATCAAAACATCCTCAGCAATAATATGTCAACAAATCAAAACGGTTCTTGTCCCACTAGAAACAACCAGCATATAATTCATAACGTAAAAACTAGGACGGCCCAGCGATCAAATTTCTACACCATAAGATATGCGATCATATGGGATGCCCTACAGAACGATATTCGCAAAAGCCACAGTTTAGCCGAATTTAGAAGAAAGACCAAGCAGTTCTTCTCAAATGATATGATGCATGTATTTCTGAACAAAGTCGGACACTTTGCAAAACGGTTCTTTGACATCCAATTCGGACCAAAAGGGATCTAACAGTCCAGGAGAGCTCCCTCACATTATGGGGAAAACTGGCCACTGCTGGAGACTTTCCAGACAATGGTTTCCAACGCTGATCTAATCAAAGCTTAGGCAAAATTGTGCCTTGTCTCCTTTTCCAGTCCATACAAATAATAATCAACAAAAACAAAAACTAAGAACTAATTTATCGATTCCAATATTCTTTGACTATAACATCTCAATTTTTATAAAAATGAATTATGACAGAAAATAATTTTCGCTACTTTATATTGCTTCCTCTTATAATGTATCAGAAGTATAAATGTTAATCATGTAAATCTCAATCTCACTTACACATTCGACAAACGAAAGGCCAAGTGTCTTCTGCCGATGCACTTGAATGACGATGGTGCTTCGCAATCAGCTTCCAGCTGCCTCGACCCTCCTCAGACATCTGCAACATCCCATCTGATTATCAAACTCCTGCCAATGGACAACGATTGTAATCTTCGTATCGAGCAGACCCATTGTAGCGTCCGAGGCGAGCAGAGTACACTGGTTGCACGGTAACGGATTCGGTTTCGGCGGCTTCTGTTCGACGGACTTCCTATCTTCGAATTCCTTTCCTATATGGGGTTTTTCATCATCATCACAAACAGATGCACTAGAACTGGATTGTCGGCTCATATCCGAAGAATATGAGTGATAATAGGGAAGTTATGTTTATTAAGGAATACAGGTGATCGAGGGGCGTAAGCAAGGGAGCGAGTAAAGGATACTGTTATAATGTAGGGGAGTACAAAATAGAGTATAGAAAAGTCGACGAGGAGGGGACTTAGCGGAGTCGGGAAACGGCGGCGTGCGACGGTCGTGTCCTCCAATCAGCGTCCTGGTAACACGAGAAAAAGGCAGGTGACATTAAGGTTATCTAGTAAAACAAGGGAGGTTCTGTTTGGGTTGTTACATAGCCCCCCTTTTAAGGTAAAGCACTATCCTCAGTGCTTGTGGTGATAGAGGTTGATGGAAATTTGACCTCTAAGGCGATTGGGGGGACCTGGTCGGGTGGGATGATCGTGAGGGCGTCTGGTGTACATATGGGAAGCTGGCCACGTTACGGCTTGAGTTTGTCGAAGTGAGCCGTTAACGAAGAGAGGGTGGGGTCGATGGCGTCGCGGAGAAGTAGGTTTTAGACAAAAAGGTGTCGAGTACGGTGAAAGGTCCACTCCAGGGGTGGTGGAATTTAGCGGAGGTTCCGCGACAATGATTTCGGTTATAATACATCACCAGGTCGCCGGTTCGGTATGGTGTGCCTGATATGCGAGTGTCGAAATGGTCTTTTTGGCAGGTTGCTGATGCCCCTAGTGTGTTGCGTGCAGCATTGTGAGCGCAGCGGATAACCTCTCGGAGCTGGCGGGCGTAGCTATTAGGCGTAGTAGGATCCGGGGAGGGAAGTGGAAAACGGAGGTCGACCGGAAGCCGGACCTCACGACCTGTCTACATATAGTGTGGGGTAAACCCTGTAGAGGCCTGAACGGACATGCGGTAGGCGAGCATACAAAAGGGTCGATGCAGATCCCAGTCGTGTTCGTAGACGTCTTAAGATAACGCAAGCAGAAGGTTATGTATGGTACGCTTCGTCAGTTTGACCAGACCATTACCTTCTGGGTGGTACGGGTTTGTGCGGGTTTTCCGAATTTCGAGTAGGTCACACACGTCCTTGAGGAGTTGTGATTCTAAGTTACTTCCGCAGTCGGAATGGAAGCAAATAGGAGTTCCCCAACGACTGATCCATGTGCGACTGATGGCAATAGCCACCGTGGCGGCTCTTTCGTCAGGTAACGGGATGGCTTCGACCCATTTGGTGAAATAGTCGACCATGACTAATATGTATTCTAACCCTCGATAGGATATAGAAAGCGGGCCGATGATGTCAAGGCCAACTCCTTCACCGGGGAATCCAGTGGTCATGGGCTGTAGGGGTGCTCGGGTGCTGTATTGTGTGATTTCAACGAGGAACAAATTGCGCACCCTTGGCAAAAATGGATGACAGATGAGCGAAACTGTGGCCACCAGAAACGTGAGCGTGTGGCTTTTTCTGTACGGTGTTGGCCAAATTGTCCTTTCTCCGAGTGCAGCTCCGTTAGGACACCTTCGATGAGGCAACCTGGGACTATCGGGCGTAAGTAATGGGAATTTTCGTCTTTATAAAATAGTACTTCTTGTTCGAGCCAGAGGTTCGGCCACTGGTTCAGCAAAAGGCGGGTGTTCATACTAGACCCGCGCATTTCTTGTTCGTTAGGTTTCCACTGTTCTTCAATCAGGTGACCGTAGATGATGGCCGTGTTGGGATCCCTAGCTTGTGCCGTTGACCATTCATAGCGGGTGGTTTCTGCTAAGTTTACGGTGAAGACCGATTCCGGGAGAATGGCTGTGACTGTAGTGTATGTGTTGGGAAAACGGAAAAGTGCGTCGGCGTTGCCGTGTTTAGTGCCCGGATGGAATTCGGGATTGAAATCAAAATCCTGTATGGACTCTTGCCACCGGGTGAGCTGATCCATGGGGTCTTTGAAGGTTTGACGCCATTTCAAAGTGTGGTGATCGGTTTGCAAAATAATACGTTTTCCGATAAGGATGTGTTAAAATTGTTGAAGGAAAACGATAATCGCTAGGAGTTCCCTGCGGAACGTGCTGCAATTGCGTTCAGACTTCGTTAGGGTTTTGGTGGTCAAAACAATAGGGTGCTCGATGCCGTGGGAGTCATTATGTGGCAACACGGCGCCAATGGCAAAACCACTGGCATTGGTGTCCAGTATAAACGCCGGAGCATCTTTTTCGATGTTTGGGAGTGCTAACAGGGGCGCAGAGCAAAGGGCCGATCGAAGGTCGTTAATGTGGTCGCGCATACTCTGGACCATTTGAACACACGATCCTTTTCCGTGAATTTGTGGAGGGCACCGGCGATGATTGCAAACTTTCGAATGAACCGACGGTAATAAGAAGTAAGACCGATGAAACTACGTACCTCTGTTTGGTTGGTTGGCACTGGCCAAGTGCGAATATGTTTTATGCGGTCGCGTAGGGGTGCGATCTGTCTGGGGGATATCTGGTGACCGAGAAATTCCATTTCGGAACAAAGAAAAACACACTTCTTCGGATTCAGCGTGAGACCGGCATCGCGGAGTGCCTCCTGTTTGAATTTCAAATTCTGATTGTGCTCTTCGATCGTATGTCATCTAGGTAAACTATGTATTTATAAGGTATCAAAGGTCGTAGAACCTGGAACATCAGCCGCTGAAACGTCGCTGCCGCGTTGCAGAGACAGAAGGGAAGCAAGGAAAAAACTCAAATAATCCTTGTGGCACCGTTAACACTGTCTTCTGTCGGTCATCCGGGTGTAGTTCGACTTGCCAGTATCCCGACGTAAGATCTAGGGTCAAGAACCATGAAGCCTTGCCGAGTGAGTCTATGGTGTCGTCCAGCCGGAGTAATGGGAATGTGTCACGAACGGTGATTGCGTTAAGGCGATGGTAGTCGATGCACAAGCATAGAGAACCGTCTTGTTTTCGGGACCGAGGTTATCGGCGATGCCCATGGGGACGATGACGGCTTTATAATGCTATTGGCTAACAGTTCATCGAGAAGTTTGTCAACTTTCTCGGGACATCGCATGGAAACGCGACAAGGAAAAGGGTTGCCAGACCGGTTTTGCATCATCGGTGTCAATCGTGTGTTGCACGAGGCGTGTCCGGCCGATGTTACTTATAGACAAGGAAAAAAGTTCAGGGAAAGCGTAAAGGATATTTCTGAGTTGTACATAAGCGGCAGTACCAACCGTGGACGGCTTGGGAAGTTTTTCATCTAAATGTGTAGGGTCTAAAGCTACGGCCGCCATTACCGTGTTGTAAAGGAGTTCGAAATGCGATTTAGGTGCGGCGGTAGGGTTAAGTTCAATGCTTTCGGCCAGCTCCACGCGTTTATCGCGGGTGTGAATAACACCATTATAAACGCTGCAGAAATCTTATCCCAAAACTATAGGCCAGGGGCTATCAGAAGTAACCAGAAAATCGTGGATCACATCGGAACCGCTAAAGGAAAACGGTAAGGAAATAGAGCCGGAGACCGGTATTTAAGTGCCGTTAGCTGCGTGAAAAAGATGGGGCCGTGATAAAGGTCCTATTTGGCTGAAGAGAGATCTCGGAATGCAGGCCGGGGTAATTAGCGAGACATTGGCCCCTGTGTCTACCAAAGCGTCAAAACGGTGATTATCTGTTAAATTGTTACCGTAAATGACGTTTCGGGTGTAGGTTTAACCAAAAAAATATTGGAAGCGAATGACTCACAGTATGCATTATGGCCGCAGTGACGTGCTTGGGTTCCAAAGGCAGCGCAATACGGACATCCATGGTAAAGCCGTTTTCTATGCCATCTGTTGTGAGTCACGCGGTTGTGTCGGCCGAACACGGGGTGAATACCCTCGGTTGTAAGGCGGACGCGGTGTGTTGGCTGGGGGTTGTGGGGCGTCAAGATGGAAGTTATCGAACTGCCGACACTTGGACAAAGCCGCAAGGAGGTCAGTCGGCGTCTGCAGCAGGAAATGGTATGTCACTGTGCGGTTGCGTAGACGCGTGGTGAACCGATACAGGATCATTCGGTTTAACGCTGTTTTGCGGACGTCAGGGAACGCAAGCCGTGCAAAACTCTTCAACTCCAAAAAAACTCATCCGCCGATTGGCGGGGTTGTTCATTCAGGCGATTAAACCGGTCAGCAGCTACACCAGCTGACACCTGGTGGTCAAAAAGCGATTGGAGGATGGTTTTGGTCTCGTTCAAAGTGGACGTTTGGGGTAATTCCTGATGAGAGGGCAAGCTCGCATGCATTAGGGGACATGACATTAAATGTATAGCGTGAGTGATCGGATGGGTCAACGTCTGCGAGAAAAATATCTTAATGAACGAGCCAATGATGCAAATTTTGGCCCGCTTGGAAAACGGCTGGGGCGAGTAACGGGTGAGCACGACGGATGGGGGCCAGTGGCACGCGGTGAATGACGACGTCAGATTTTGAGGTAACCATCGGGGGTGAGTAGCCGTTGGTCCGACGTGCAGTGTTCGATTCCCGGGCCATTTACCTTTTCGTTGACTTGCGACTCTCTGATGCGGTCTATTTCCGTAAATGGTTCTGAAGGATTTTGCTTATGGAGCATGGAAACCTCTACGGTATTCTGTACATTGGCCCTGTTTCGGCTTTCTGTCGTCGCCGACATCGTGCCATGCGTCAAAGTATGCAGATGTGTCTTCAGATTCTCTATCTCTTTTTTCAGGCTTACCATGTCCTTCTGCATGACGTAAAAGATTTGGAAAATATCCGTGTATGTTAAGCTTTCTTTGATGTAATTTGAGTCTATTGAACTCGGAGGACTTCTAGCCCTTTCAGCGGGGCTGATTTCGTCACATCAGCCTTGCGATTTGTGCCCTCGAAATAAAGACTTGGGCTTTTAAGCCAAATTAAATCGGCGTCAAATGTATGCCTCGGTGGTGTTATGGTAACGACGGATATCAGTGAATCAGAAGTTTTGGGTTCGAATTCCTCTGGCGCCGAAACTTTCACATGCTGATCTATACGTTAGATTTTGTCTCGCATAATAGATCGCAGAGAGAGCAAACGATGGTAAAGCTCTATGCAATATGAATAAAGTGTTGAACTGTATGAAAAGGTTATTGAACGACTCAGCCGTTTGTAGAGAGCTGAAATCCGGGAGAATTGTTGACAGAAGAAGATGTCCCGGAGATTTTTCTCTCCTTGACTTACGTCTTGCCGTGTCTTCTGAGGCTGGAGTAATTGTGAAAGCGAATCCAATTGCTAACAACTAAAATCTGTCAGAGTGCTAGGTGGACTGGAATTCCGAAAATAACCTTTCCCACGGAGGACGAGAAATACAAACCGCAATTTGCCTACAGGTGGCCAACTCCGCAATGTCCACCTTGTATCTCATTAAGTGTGCCTTTGCTTAGTTCGACGAAATATGCCTTGGTGAAGTCTTTGGGACGTTTGTACGATCCCAATTGGAGTTTGCCGTAAACGCCTGGGAACCTTGCACATCCAAATATAGAAAAACCCTTGAAAGGGTACAACGACGCGAAACTACGTTGGTGCGAGGCCAAGCGATACGAATGACCAATCTTGACTTATTTCCTCTAGAATACAGACAGCTACGCGTTGACCTAATACATAAAAATTGCGAGCTATACGGTCTGGATTGTTGCCTAGCATCCAATGATTTCTTTGATTTGGCCACTACCAGTAGATTGCGCGGACCTCCACTCAAAATACGTGTGACAGGGTCAAAATTGGACCACGAAAATTCTTCTGCACTAAGAGGGAAATCCAGACGTGAAGTGCTCTACCCGCGGACGTTGTCATGTTCCCATGTGTAGACACAGTTAAAATGAAGTGGGACCAATATAGTATTCACGTCGTCTGAATTAAAGCAGGCACAACAGTTATTACATTCATAAAACCATACCTCTCACAAATTTTCAGTAAGATGTTTGTTTAGGATAACAACATAAACATTTCCTTTAATGCAAATCACATCAATGGCCATCGCCAAGCCTTGTGTTCCTAGGCTACGCGACCATGTAAAGTCCTTTCTAATGGCTGCCCAAGACCGAATGCTAAGGATTGTGGTGGTGCCCGTGTTTATTCACCTGACAGACCCGGTTATCAGCGAGGGCATACGATAAGGGCACCATCGACACTCGGTGATGTTTCCTGATCTCTGCAATCTTCTTTTTTTCTCGTGTGACCCTTATCATATTGATAAAAACCGCGATGGGCTCCTTATGACATGCTTCAAACACTTTCAGCAGCAGGCCATCTGATTTGCAAATACTCCCCCCCCCCTTCTACCCACGGGTGACAGTTTTAGTTAAGTATAATTCAGTATTTATAAGAGAGATTGGCAAAACCTTTAAAAATTATATTTACCAATAGATTTTAAACACCATGATCATATTTCCTCTGTATTGCCCATAAGAGAAAGGGAAAAATGCTGAGCCTATCTACATAACCTTCCTACGGGAGACCTCCTTAGCTGCTGACTAGCTTGGTCGCTCTCCTTTCGACTTGCTCAAGCATTACGTAATCTTTCTTCATCCAGGGAAACCAAGCAAAACCCTGAAAATCCCGTAAATGGCATTCAATTCCCTAAAATTCTGAACAATACCTAAAGAGTTTCTTTCTGTCTGCGCTTTTGAAGCAGTTCAATTACTGGCAAATCCACATGATCTGCACCGTAGCTGATCCGTCCCAAGAGGGATTTAAAAGTATATACGTATATTTCCCTAATAAGCATGACCTGAGTTGGCTTTCTTTTAATTAGCACAATGCCTTGAGAAGAACTATTCGGCAAACCTGCTGGCAATGCGACCAACTAAACGCGTTATATTAATCAAAAGAAATTTTAAGAAAAATAAAGAAAAGCAATAAAGTTATGGAAAATGTTCAACAGATAGCATAAAAGGGAAACTAGGGAATGGTTAGGAGGAAATTATAGTCGAAAACTAATACAACTGGACCTCTGTGCCTGTTTCTGAGCTGGATCTGTCAACGGCCTGAACCAGCATAAGGACCAAGTTGAGGGACTGGGTATTTAGCAAATTAGGCACTGCCCGTGCGTTTATGAGGTGAAACTACTGAATGGCAACACCAATACCAATACTAACATCTTTGCCTGCGTAGTGAGCAAAGTTGGCCCCTTATGCTCGCGTTTGAGCCACCACCTGTTCTGCATCATAGCTGCTCAGTACTAAGAGGGCGTTCAAAGGTAATTACCCATATTTCCCTAATAAACCTGACCTGAGCTGACCCGATTGGTTTTCTTTTAATTAGCACAAGGTTATTGTTTTTTTTTAAATGTTATTTAAAAATCCGTTGTAAAATCTTTTACATTCTTTGGCCACTCTTGTAAATTATTGTTTGCCATACCCCTAAAGTCGGACAATTCCCTTAAAAGATTTCAAAACTGGCGTAGTTCAGTTATTCGCAGTGTATTTTAATTCTTACAAAGCCACGTTAAAAATATGCACAATTTTGCGACCCATGTGAGCGATTGGTTATGTTCATCATATATTCTGCCCAGCTCCTTGCAGTTGATTGCATGCTCTCATATCAACCATATGGCCTTTTCGACTGACATATCTGTCAGTAAACGTAACCCGTACGGGTACACTTGCACGTACACGTGTGATGTAGATCACCCGAAAGTACTTTTCTGATTGATTAATTCCTGCATGTCTTGCATGCAGGGCTGGGCAGTGTTATGTGAGGTCATTGATGAAGATAATATCTGTTTGCAATCTCGGTTATTAAGGCACATAAGGAGAAGTTTTACTGCACTGTATTTACTATAGGAAAGTTCTATCGGGGTAGACGATTGACGTAGAGGCTTGCCTAATTTTTTTATGTTGTTTAGCATCTTTTATTCATAAATGTGGAGCGCTTTTATCTCGGATACCATCGGAGCACCATTTTAAGCGTATCCAGCGTAGAAAACGGGCATATTGAGACGCTTTTCCAGATGAGGTGACAACGGTGCCTTCAACGTATGCTGTTGTTGCCGATGAATTTCGGGAATCCTCGGATCCGGAACCAGAGATGCCTGTTCTCACTGCAGCTATACCTTCTGATGGGTATTTTGGTGTATAAGTTATATGTTTATTTTAGAAATGGGGACAGCACTTAAGTGGAGTAAATACACTTATTGATACTTGCAGTCGATGCCTACCGGCCGAATTCGCACGAAAATGCAGATTGCTGGAACATCTTAAATTTCGGAAGGCTGCTGAGTTTCGGCAGTTTTAACTGTACATAGGCCCCGTGGTTTTCCTCCATTTCATTAACTGTAATCTGTATAATCAATTTTTTGATGTTGTCTATGGCAATTTATTTTTTTGACATCCCCTGTTTTACAAGCATTATGCTGATCTTGGTCGACAAGTGTTGAACAATTTTGTCCACGACTACCCGTTTTTGTTCAAAGGAAACCACGTAGTAGGTAGTTTTCATTCTCTGCTCCACCTGCCTGACGACGTTAGTCTGTTCGAAATGTTAGACAATTTCTCGGCTTTTTCCTTCGAATCTTATTTAAATGATGTCATAAAAGATATTAGTGGATCTTGCTATTGCGCTTCGAGGGTGTATCGCCGCTATTTGCAAAGGCGTAACCTGGAGTCTACATCCACTTCGATTATGTTGCAGGACGACATTAGCGTTCCACGACCCCTTAATTTACCCCGTGGATCTAGAGCAATTTTTCACACGGAATATATATTATCGACAAAATTTCCCGACCATCTTGTACTCATTGGTAATCGGCCATGTCAAATTTTAGGATTTACAACAGACTGTATACTTTATAGATCTTTTATTGACTGCACCAAACTTTTTCACACCCCTCTTTTTCTCCTCAACCATTTTTTAGGTTCAAAGCCTCCACATTGGAAAACACTACGCTCTCTGCTGAACTTAGTGATATTATTTGTAAATATGTCCCATTTTTATTTGACAATGAATTTCATCTCATACCTCTTTCACATACTTTTTCGGAAGAATAAAATTATTATAAACTTTTCCTTTTCCCATTTTGTTAGTTTCGTAAATAACCTGATTATCATTTGCTTTTCATTTAGATGTACTTTGTTGTCGTATTCTGTGCTGAAGCCTAAGTTGAGAAACTTGGTGCTGCTGTCATTGACAGCCCCCGTTCAATCCCCGCATGCCGGGTGGGCGCTGTGGGGAGTTTGCCACTGTGCTCAGAAGACAGCCTGGCTCATTTTCTGCAACGCTTCAAGTCAGAAAAATATTTTTTACAAGTAATGATACGCTTGTGTTCAAATTCATTTCTTACTGCTTTCTAACAGGTTGATGGTTTAATTAAGATTGGCGGACGGAATGAGAAGGACATTATCAGAAGCATTCTATCGCGTATTTTAGAGCCGCCACTTATCTTGCAGTTTACTTATTTAAGGACTGCTAAGAACACAATGTCTTTCATTGGGCGTCCCGTATACGCTGTATTTTGTGGTAGGTTTACATTTAGGTCACGATGTTCAGAGGCCGTCCGACAACATCCGTACTTGCGCCCTAGGCGGGGCTAAACGGAATTTATGAGAGAATTGACAAAAACAGTACCTACGACTTATCCGTATATGCATCGTTAATATTGTTTTTTGTCTTTCTCCCTTATGATGATTTCTTAATAGAATCTTCCTACACTTAAACGGACTAATGGCCTGAAAGTAGAAGTCTCGAGAGGCAATCTACGAAAAGCGGATACATACCTGTGTTAGGTGCTGTTACTTTTTTCGATTTTCTGAATGCAAAAGGTTTCTGAAACCGGTGACAGCGTAGCACGACATTGTGCATCTGGAGCTGTTGATGCATGGGACAAAGATCGTGTGAAGTTGCCCTGTTCACCACAGACCCCTTCACAAGCTATGCCAACATCTACATTTTGCGTTTCTTGTAAAGGCTGTTGTCAGTCTGAGGCTACTCTGTTTTTGGTTAGGACCTTAGTGAGTACAGACTTTTCAGCTTTTTGAATCTCATCACAAATTAGTTTATAAAACGGGGTAAACTGGTAGATTCAAACGTCTACAGATGTGGAAGGGAATTATATTTTGGGTCGCAGTCTGCTGGTCACTGTGGTATGACCGTGTTATAATTACAGGGTGCTATCGCATAATTTGGAGCTTAACCTACACATTATCTATTCCCATTGTAACCACGGGTACTATTAAAAAGACTGTATTTTGCCAAAATTTGAAACAGGTGTGAATTACAGAAGATTACTTTTCTGATGAAAGGCTGGGGATTAAAGGATTAAACGCACAATTGAGGTTGTTTATTTAGTTAATTGGGTAGACTGGAGACGCAAAATGTTGGTTCCTAGAATTTAATTCAGTTGAGATCAGAATACTGGGATAAAATAGAGGCAAAAATGGACAAAATCCAGCGTTTGTTGATATCCGAGGAATTTCCTACGCTTTTGGGCACTGCAAGAAAGAACGTCTTGCGTGTGCATGTTGCATTATAGAAACATTCATGAAAAGCAGAAACATTTTAGATTATATCTGTTCCCAAAATGGAAAATGTTGTGTTGCCTTCATGAAATTGAGGTTATTATTCTTAGGAGATAACGCATTAAGTTTGTGAATACAAGAACAAAATAAGTTCAAAAAAAATATTTTTTTGCAACTGCCAAGTTTTGTGCCATTAAATTGAGAAATAAAATGTGGCTGTCCTTTGCTATCGTCCATATTACATTGATATTTTATGTTTGACGGGTTACAGGCAAGGAATAAGTTTGAGAACTTTATTAGTATATGACAACCAAACTAATTGTACAATGGATATGAAGTTGGAGACAGTCACCATAACACGCATTTGCCGTTGTTATTGCCACTCCGCTTTGCATTTGTTATTGACGAATTGAATCTTAATGCAACCAAATATGCTAAAAACTGTTCCGTTTTAGATAAAAAAATTGGCTCTTTTATTTATAACAGAAGAGCTATCCCAAATTGTATAGGAAATCAATCCCTTGGCCGACATTTTCCATTCTTATCTTGACTTAATCAAAAAAATTAAAGTACGCGGACATCGGACGCCAAAAGATATAAGAAAAGCTTTTTGTCAAGCGGTACTTTTTGCAGAATTTTTCTAACTCAACCTAAAACATATTCATTCCCGACTTTTGTAGTGAATATTCATTTTTCTCGGAAATGAGTTCACATGGTTGGATGGTTTTGAACCTGCGACACACAAAGACAGCTGCACAATACAAAAATCTTTAAAAGCTAGTTATTTTTGTTAAACCTTTTAAGCTTTATCTTATTTTGAAGGTTTTGGGAAGCACATTGGATATAATCATTATTTATGGTCATTTGACTGAAGCCAGTGAAACTTTTAATGCCATAATTATAATTACAAGGAAGACCTAAACCACTTCGTAATCAAAATCTCAAAATAAATACAAAAATATTTCGTGGAGGGCAATTATTCTTAGTGTACAAAAATGGTACGTTTATAATCGCAGCAGTGACAGCAAATGACAGGTGGTGAGGCGCTGATGAAGTGCGGTTCGATGAAGTGTATATGACCCATCTGATAGACACCAGTGGTGGACCAACTGAGCCGTTTGTAAGTGCGGTTGTTTGTGTTATCCGAGCAGCTGTTGTTCAGGGTTATGCTTGGCTGATGAAGGCTAATAAGCCCGAAAGAGTTCTGCATCAAGTTACCCCCAAATGCTGTAATACCCCCCTTTGTACTATTATGACTTGGTCGGGATCGGCCTGGCAGGCGGTCACCCGTTGGGGACCTCTGACGACCACATGAACTTTGTTTAGTTCGGAAGCTTATTCGATCGGTGTTCGCAAATTTCTGAGTGAATATATACTCGATCAGCAGTGACAGAAAATGTCAGATGGTGAGGTGCTGAGGAACTGCGGTTTGATGAAGTGCTTATGACCCATGTGATTTACACCAGTGGTGAAGCAACTTCGCCGTCTGTAAGTGCGTTGGTTTGTGTTGTCCAACCCAGTTGGTGTTCCAGATTATGCTTTGCCGATCAAACAAGATAAGCACCAAACAGTTCTGTATAGAGTAACCCCCAAACGCTGTCATCTTCTCTCTCTGTTATATATGTATATATATAACGATGTGAAAATATGGTTTTCACTTTGCAGATTGACATTTATCGCGAGGGTTCTGAAACTCAACCCCACGATAGAAAAGAGATTACCACATTAGTACAAAAACAGAACGATAACCCATTCTTCATAAATATGCCTCAATTCTGGTCAGAAACATGTCTGTTTGAGTATCAATTGGCGCAGTTTGCATATATTTTAACTGACCTGTTGCATTTGAAACAAGAACTCCGAAGCTTATGTATATTAATTGCTTTTAGAGGGCTTTTCTGCGGTATAACGCGGACTATGTAGGCGAAGGCTGGTATGTCGATGTTTTGTCGGCCGCTCTCCAACACCATCCCGAGTTTGGGCCTCTGATGAAGAAGATCGCGGACCTAGGCCTCAAGCTTCCTTACCTAATAATGCAGGTAAGTCTGTCATTTACGCTGCGCTGACATTAAACTTTAACGTGGCTAAACAGCGTCTAAACCTGCATGAACGCATTTTGGTAGATAGAGAAGTAGAAGGCGTTGTGATTACCGGGATCATATGTTTTCTTGTCTGAGCTTCCAGGCTCTTTCTGGATTTCGTCATGCGAAATTCCGACAGCGAAGTCGAAACAACGGTCTAAAAGAGGGCGATGAACACAACACAGCTTTGCAAGTTTCTTAGCAACCATCTGGCATCATACCAAAGAAGCTGCATTAAAACACTCCTCGAAAGAATCCAGCGTCATTGCAATTACCCGGAAGTAAAAGCACGTAAGGCCCGATATCTCCGCGACCAATTTATGCGGAATTGCTATCCGGCGGACTTCATAAGCCGGTGCCTACGTTCTCGCCCTCCGAAGATCCAACCAGGACCAATCCGTACGATATGGCATGCGCTGCCATACATCAAGGAAGTATCGGATGCGACCGAACGCATTGCAGTGGGAATAGGCGTCGAAATTGCACACCGTTCCAAGGCTACCATGTGCGAATCAAGGACCACTTAAATCTCACTGAGCATTCTGGCGCGGTGTATTGCATATAATGTCAAAAACTGTCCCCGAAACAACACTGGGCAGACACGCCGTACGCTTGGTTCACGCATACACGAATAAAAGCTGGCGGTACGACGGGGTGATGCATTATCACAGGTAACCGGCCATACCTACGAGATCAGTCACAAGTGTAATTTCGCAGTTGCGAGGATAATCGCGCACGTCGGCAACAAAACAGGCCGTGAATTGATTGAAGCCTGGGCCTCCGATGAGAACTTTATCATGCGAATTATCGATCTGGCGCCGTCGTGCATCGCGCTGCGCAGGCACCTCCGGAATGATGGCTCTATCGGTCAACTATCCTCACTCCCCCCCCTCATTTCTGACCACTTCCCCTCTCCTCATAACGGTTGATTGGCCCCTGCGTCCTATAACTGTTGCTTGTCTTTCCTTTACGAATTTCATCTCTAATGATGGACTTCAGAAAGAGCCGGAAAGCCCAAAAGTATGATTCCGGTGATCGCAATGCCTTCTACTTCCCTATCTACACAAATACTTGGGATGCGAAAATTTACCTCAATTCGCACATACTTTGGCGTTTTTTTAACATTAAAAGTCTCAATGGCATGCTGCTGCCCGTAGTTTTATATTAACGTATTTATATTAGGGTGCCAAATAGTTAGTTTAGGGAAGGCGCGCGCGTAAATTAATCGAACAGACTTTTTTGAGCAATCATTCTTTGCCATCCCGTTCTGGCCCGATAGCCAGTATTTGGAATGAATAAACTAAACGTGTGGACTTGGATTTCAACACGGCTTTCCCCCTCTCGCCCTTCATCGCTTCTGATCGTCTCCTCGCCTCCTAATAGCTAAAAGTTATCTGCCTCTTCGTTTTTGTGCCCGTCGCGAATGATTTATGGATTTGATAGCCTTTTTTGCCCCGTCCTTTCAGCCCAGTCCTCTGATGAAACAAAACCAGGAATCAAGTATTTCCCTCAGCCAAATTCAAATCACCGGCCTCCTGGCCAATGCCTTTTACTGCACCTTCCCTGGACGTAGTGGCACTAACGAAAGAACCCCATAGCCTTCTCTTCCTTCCGTAAACTTTAATACTCTATTATGTAACCCGTAAGTTTTTCTAACTAGCTTTTTTAAATGCGTCCGTTGCCTAATTTATAAACTGTTATTTGCATTAGCCTCATCCGACTAGGCCAATTAATTCGTAGCACTTCTGCATTTGTCATTGGACTATCGCGATGCCCAATGCGCCGTGACTTGGCCGGTTGCTCGCTGACGATTGCACTCAAACCTCATAGTGATGAGGTCACTTGTGTGTGGTTACGCACAGGAATTATCCAACAACTCACCGAAGAATAAAACCCCATTGTGCTCTTAAGGTAATTTGGTAGTTTGCAAATAAAAATCAATGCCTAGGGTGACTAAAGACCAGGGCCAGATTTGTGGCTTAGATGTGCAATTCACATCATTAATCTCACCCTCCGGTTCCACGCCTTTCATGTGTCGATTACAATACAAAAGCAAGACGTTGAGAGATGAGTAGGAGCACCGCGTTCGACTCATACCGCACACATGTCCTTTAAACACTAACAAGATGTCAAGAAAGTTTACTGATATTTCAGCAATTTCAGCTGCTATAATAAGAATAGCATCGTCCACATCCATTGCTTGGATTTGGAACAATGTGTTTATGGCAACTTCCCTCAAAGGTTAACTTTAGTAATCCATTTGAGTTATAATGTGGAAATGCGGATATGCTGGTAATTTAACGTGATTTAATTGTATTTGTCTGGTTTTGCCAGTGTTTCGAGCATGCTGGTGCTGCAGCGCCCACTTACAAAGTGCAAAAGGTCATCTGCATTCTCCACTACTTCTCGCGTGTGCTCGCTGAGGACGGCGCCCACGGGTGCGGTCACCTTTTCTCGCCGCTGTCTCAACCCCCCTCCGTACTTCCGATCAACTACTGTCCTGATTGGTTCTGTCCCCTTTGGTAATAGCTCTACGAGTCGCATTGATGATGCCGGAAACGACGGTTTACAGGTGAGTATGAATGCAAATCCCTAAGCGTTTATGACGAATTGCATGCCTGTTTAGACTGCTTATACCTCTTTAGACTACTGATTTGAATGAGTTACGAGCTCTACTGTCCTAAAGCTGCACGCCTATTCAAACTGCTCATAAGTAACATGCTAAACCATTGGAGGATCTCCCTGCAGAAGCATGTGCGCTTATACTGTTTCAGCAGCAAGATTGCCATCTTTACTTGACCGTTGGACACGAAGTAAACGTTACTTGTGTGCTCCAGACAAGGGCCTAACTTGGAGCATCAGTTTTCTGTTTTCTATCATATTGATTCGCTGAGTGAACTAAGTCCGATCAGTTTTACATGTAAATAGGATCCTCAAAAGACTGTCGTTGAGGAAGGTAAGTGTATACCGTCAAAAGCAATGCTATGGAATCTAAACAAAAACTGAGAAAACTTGAGGGGTTTTTGTGTTACTATTCAGAAAATTGAAAATTGCTGCGATAAATGTTTCGCGAACCAGCAAAACCGAATGTACAATATCAGAGAAATAGTCCTCCAGCTGGGAGTATGGAACTTTAGCCTCAATATACATTCTCCTATTATTTGAAACTGACTGATAATATTATGCTTTTCTTCGCTGGCATTTAGGAAGTTCAGTGTGCAGTATTTATGTGGAGTTTTGCAACAAAACTAAAATCACTTTTTACGAATATTTTACCAAACACCCACATGTATCTTAAAAACTGACGTTCAACACTTGAACTGCTATTCTAAGGAGAATGTACCACTTCAGTAAACAGTACTTACTCAAACAATCATCAGTTTTCTAAACTTTGACAACGTTTTATTACAGTCATGGGAGGCAACGCACCCATGGCATCCAAAAGGTTACCCGACTTCTTTACTAAAGGCCGGAGCTGCCTATGTTGTTTCATACTGAAAGTCGCGTTTCCTGAGACATTGACATTTTAATGGTTGGTTCGTAAGACAGTTTTTCGTTGTTTTCGTGTTTGGCCTGGTTGCAACACATTGCACAAAATGTCACAAACCGACCTGACCAATACTAGGAAGCGGATGGTTTAGTGGATTTTGTTTTGTCTGATAATGTCTCATGCCCCTGTGGCTTCCGGCCTCGTTTCGTGGGTCGCAACTACGCTCGATAGACACTGATGATATAGGCAGATAACATTGCCGACAAAGACACGGAGGGTGTTATTGCCATTTCCTTACTTATAAGTCGTTAATAGTTCCGATCTATATTGGCAAAGCAATGAGCGCGCGCTCCAATTCTCAGTGTTTGGATATAAGCCGGACGTCAAAAACGTCTCGA
>JAYGXS010000003.1:9231381-9245867 GCA_036362985.1 Ligula intestinalis
AGACGTTTTTGACGTCCGGCTTATATCCAAACACTGAGAATTGGGGCGCACGCTCATTGCTTTGCCAACAGAGATCGGAAATATTACCGACTTATAAGTCATAAATGGCAATAACACCCTCCGTGTCTTTGTCGTCAATGCTATCTGCCTAAATCATCAGTGTCTATCGAGCGTAGTTGCGACCCACGAGACGAGGCCGGAAGCCACAGGCGCATGAGACATTATCAGACAAAACAAAATGCACTCAACCATCCGCTTCCTAGTGTTGGTCAGGTCGGTTTGTGACATTTTGTGCAATGTGGTGCAACCAGGCCAAACACGAAAACAACGAAAAACTGTCTTACGAACCAACCACTAAAATGTCAATGTCTCAGGTAACGCGACTTTCAGTATGAAACAACATAGGCAGCTCCGGCTTTTAGTAAAGAAGTTGGGTAACCTTTTGGATGCCATGGGTGCGTTGCCTCCCATGACTGTAATAAAACGTTGTCAAAGTTTAGAAAACTGATGATTGTTTGAGTAAGTACTTTTTACTGAAGTGGTACATGCTCCTTAGAATAGAAGTTTCAGGGTTGAACAATAGTTATTAAGTTACATGTGGATTTTGGGTAAAATATTCGTGAAAATTGATTTAAGTTTTGTTGCAAAACTCCATATAAACACTGCCAACTGAACTTCCAAAATGTCAGCGAAGAAAAGCATAATATTATCAAACAGTTTCAAATAATAGGAGAATGTATATTGAGGCTAAAGTTCCATACTCCCAGCTGGAGGACTATTTCTCTGATATTGTACATTCGGTTTTGCTGGTTCGCGAAACATTTATCGCAGCAATTTTCAATTTTCTGAATAGTAACACAAAAACCCCTCAAGTTTTCTCAGTTTTTGTTTTGAGGATCCTATGTACATGTAAAACTGATTGGATTTAGTTTACTCAGCGACCCAATATGATAGAAAACAGAAAACTGATGCATCAATTTAGGCTCTTGCCTGGAGCACACAAGTCACGTTTAATTCGTGTCCAACGGTGAAGAAAGGGTGGCAAACTTGCTGCTAGAACAGCATAAGTGCACAAGCTTCTCCAGGGAGCTTGGACAAGGGATGTTGAACCAGAAGATCAACAGGTTGGTCTCACAGAATATGCTTCAAATTGATCAAAACTAAAGCTATAAAATGACTGTTTCTCAATTGGATTAGCATGGTACTTATGAGCAGTTCGAATAGGCATGCAGCTTTAGGACAGTAGATCTCGATACTCATCTAAATCAGTAGTCTGGAGAGGCATAAGCAGTCTAAACAGGCATGCAATTCGTCGTTAACACTAAGGGATTTGCATTCATCCTAACCTGTAAACCGTCGCTTCCGGCATCCTCAATGCGACTCGTAGAGCTATTACCTAAGGGGACAGAACCAATCAGGACAGTAGTTGATCGGAAGTCCGGAGGGGGGTTGAGACAGCGGCAAGAAAATGTGACCGCACCCGTGGGCGCCGTCTTCAGTGAGCGCACGCGAGAAGTAGTTGGGAATGCAAATGACATTCTGCACTTTGTAACTGTGCGATGCAGCGCCGGAATGGTCGGAAACACTGACGAAACCAAACAATTACAAGTAAAGCCTCTACATTATAACTCAAATGGATTACTTAAGTTCACCTTTGAAGGAAGTTGCCATAAACACATTTTCAAAATCTAAGCAATGGATGTGGAGGATGCTATTCTTATCATAGCAGCTAAAAATTGCTAAAAGATCGGTAAACTTTCTTGACATCTTGTTGGTGTTTAACGAACGTGTGTGCGGTAGGAGTCGAACGCTGCGCTCCTATTTATATCTAGGCGTCTGGTCGTCGACACACGAGAGTCGTGAAAACGGAGGGTGAGATTAATGATGTCAAATGTACAACTAAGCCACAAATCTGGCCCTGGTCGTTAGTCACACTTGGCATTGGGTTAGGTAACGGCTGTGATTGGGTATGTTTGACTGATTACGGGTAGAAAGCCAGATGTATCAGATAACTAAGTCTAATAAAGTAAAATCTAGTCACAACTACGTTCAGACGCAGTTTTTTTGGGAGAAGAAGAATAAGAAGTGGGAGAGCAGAGTGATGGAAAATGTTTTATTCTGCACAGAAGGAAAGGAATCATAGTTAGGAAAGATTTGACTCTCCGACGACTGCAGTTCGATGGCTATGGCGCCAGCATCCGGAGTGTCAGAGTGAACGCAGTCATCACGATCAGCTTTTGTCTGAGTCGGCCTTGAGGGCCAATGACCAGACGGATTGAGGCCAGCCTACTAATGCGGGCGTGTCGTTTGGCGCCAGATTCTCGCAGAGTTTGCGGCTGTCCAAAAGGTAGGTAGAGGCTTGCACTCACGAGATATCATATCTGGCGTGACGCGGAGTTAGAGACGAGAGCCTGCCACTACAAAACTAGCTATCATACTGCCACTTGCGTTTTTTGTCAATGTTCTCTTGCTTATGCTTCTGTGCTATGTAATAAAATGCCTGAACGTTGCCTTTTTAGGAATTGCAAGGAGATTAGGTCAAACAGTTCTTCAATACTAAACGAAGAGTATGTCCCGGAATCTTACTGTGAAACAAGTGACATTCACAATGGGATATCTGGGCCGGTTCGATTCTCACCGTACGTAAAAATCCCGAAAGCCTGTTTTTTTCAGTTTGCTGAGACTGCATCCTACTAGTTGGCCACTGCAGCCTTAATCATACAGTCTCTAACTTTACTCCAATTGCGAACTAGTGCTCTGTACTGTCATCTGGCAGTGTTGAATGAAAACACAACGCGTAACGTGGGTGAATTATACTTAACGCTTGCTTCAGGATTGCTTAGACAGTAATTAAACATTCTTCCTGCTTATCGCTTGTAGA
This sequence comes from Ligula intestinalis, assembly GCA_036362985.1. NCBI lineage: Eukaryota > Metazoa > Platyhelminthes > Cestoda > Diphyllobothriidea > Diphyllobothriidae > Ligula > Ligula intestinalis. The sequence goes on from JAYGXS010000003.1 coordinate 9,234,263, forward strand.
ATGCGGTAATATGCAGCCCGAATCTACACTCTGAACCGATTAACTCAAATCTGTCGCATAGCTCTAGTTTTCATATGAGTTTAAAGTGTTAGGGATTAAGTTGTAGCTTGCTATTACGGATGTTTGCCATCTGCGCTCCCTTGCAGAGGCATTGCTTTATCGTAAACGTTTGTACTCCTGGACGGCCTGTGAAAGTCCCACTCAGTAGGAGTTCCGTATTATGGGTATCCGTAGTTTGAGTTTGCTCAATTCTGTTCAAATGGGCTTTATTAGGGGAAGGAGCACCGGAGTCGCTGTTGGGTACACAGTGAATCCTAAAAAGCATTGATACATAAGGAAAAGGCAAAAAGAGGTTGTTTACCTAATTGCAAGCGAAAAGTGAGCAGCCATCCTTTGATCAGAACGAGTAAATATAAATGACTACTCATAGTTCAAGTAGCATGATTTCATGTGTTCAGCTCTCTCTCTCTCTCTCTCTCTCTCTCTCTCTCTCTCTCTCTCTCTCTGGGATCAGTCCGTTGCTGGAATCAATGAGCCTTGCGCATGCCAAGTTTGCACTTTTGCAGGGGGAAAGATCATTATCCACATGCAGAGCACTTCGTCCTCCAGGCCCCATACGTTGCCAAGATTGACCTCCATCGATCCATACTCCGCTTGGGCGTAGTTTTAGGTGGTGACCGCGCAAAGTGGTCGTGTTAGCCTAGATGTAACTATATCACTGGAAGCACAGCAATAGTCCATCAGTGCTGCAAACAACTTGTCATAACACGTTGCATCCTCACCTTGTTTCGTTGTCAATAATGTGTGTTGGGAAAAAGAAGAAGTCTTCACTAGTCTATGCGATTTCTGTTCACTTTTGATAAGGATTGGTTTTCTTTGGGTCGAGCACGGTCAATATTATCACCGGAGAACGAGCTGACCTGAGACCGGAATTTTGAACCGCCAAGGTGGTAGGAGTTATGAGAAGGTTAGCTGAAGTTGTGCAAACATCTCTTAAATCTGAGAAGCACACAGAAGAAAATATGGTGGAATGTGAATGAGGTTTACATTCAAGAGGTAGGCGGTCGTTGGAGGACGAATATTGTATGCTATTAAAATAAACTGACTTGAGGTGAGTTGCTAAAACTGAGTAAGATGAGTCTTTTTGACAGTTGAAGCCATGAAAATCCACAAACGGTCAACTGAAAGATTAAGTCAATTCAGAAAATATCAATTTATCCAGTCAGTTAGACGTGTAGCGGTCTAAGTAGTGGTTATGCCTAGATCACTACAATCCTCAGGTAGAATCCCATGTTTAAATTTAAAATGCAAGTTGGCAGTGGCCACTGGTGAATCCGGGCCTGAGAGAGTTGACTGTCTGTTGTGTGGGGTGTTAATAGTTGCTTTTACATGACTGCGAAGCGAGTTTAAGTGGTTTTCTATTGGTGTATTGAAAGTTTTCCGAGGGTCTGTCGCCTGAAAATGTCTTTGCTGCATCGGCCGAAGGGTTTCTTAGTCAAGTGGCCCTTAGGCATGCGCGTTAATTTGGACGCACGTGTATACGTGGGTGTGTGCGCACGTATGTGCTTAAGTGAATAAGTTGAGGTCAACTGTCGGAACTGCAGGAACGCCGAAGGACGGGGGACGCTGACGCAGCTGTTATCGGTTAGACAGAAGCAGCTGCGAGGAAAAGCCTCGGGGGTGGTGGAGTCGCCAGTGAAAGAAAGCATTGCAACAGTTGTTTGTGACGACATGACTTTAAAAAAGGAAGGGAGAAACTTGGGTGTCCGCCGCAAACAGACTTCCGACTCGTTTTGTTTGTTTCGGCCATTAGAATTTGATTGTTGTCGGCGGTTGCGGCAATTTTACCGAAAAAAACAAGCAGCGTTTGCCTGCCTGGTCGCATATCATAAGGTTAAGATGTCACCTATGCTCCACGTGTGTTCTAGCTAATGCCATCCGAATGAGGGATGAAGTGAGTGTTATACAAGACCAAAGGGCCGACATTAGTATCGATAATATCGACCCGTTTCTGCTACTGTTTCCTACTCTTGTCTCTGATGATGAATCCGCGACGGATGTCGAAACGTCAGGCGAATAAACGTTTTGTCCCAGCAATCGAATCTTCTTCTTCTTCTTTTCAATATCGATATTGTTATCTCAGTGGTTTTCATAAAAATTGCAAGTTTAAGCGGTAAAATTTAACCTTAACAAATTGCATGGTAATTTTGTTTAAGCTGAGCAGACGTTCGTGGCAAGTGACATCTTAATTGCAGGCAATTTAGTACCCGAAAGCTCCAGGAACTCCCTGTTACTCAAACGCTGTCCAAACTCCGGCCCCCAAAGACTTACAGCAATAAAGAAATGGTCTTTCTTCACAAAAGGGCTCTTTCCGATTTTTAAAGGCACATACACTTTTATAGAAATGTCCACTTTTTTAAAAAATCAGAAAATTCCAAAAAAGTGGAAATTGGATGAATAAGGTAAAATTAAATTTTGCAGGTAGAGGAAGCCCGTTCATGCAAAACCACCAAGTGAATATAGAAACGCAAGTAACATAGCGTTAAAAAATTATTTTGGAAAGTTTTCGGATACATATGCTTCCTTATTAGGTGCTATGTAATGTATGCTTGTTACCGAATAGCCCAAATGTTGAGTATGTATTCTTACAGGTTTTTACGAGAACTGCTAGTTGTTTCTTTCGTTTAAGTATCGATTGAGTAAGGTTGAACTAGGGTAACCCGTTTTCGCTTGATATGGCCCAATAAAAGATCACAGGAGCAATGCATTTCTTAAGGTCACGCGCGGACATGCCGGTTAGTGACTAATAAACATCAAAGAAATTGTCAGGTGCAAGTATTAACGTACCATTTTTGTACGCTAACATTAATTTACTTTCATCTCATGCCACTGTAAATTTTTAAAATTTCGATTATGAATAGGTTAAGATCTTCCGTAAAAGGCTAATGAAAACTTCACAATTTTAACTGGCTTAAGCAAATTGACCATAAATAATTATTATAATCTATGTGCTTACCAAAACCTACGGAATAAGATTAATCTTTAAGTAATTTATCAAACTAACGAGCATTTAAATATTTGTTTCTGATGCAGCTGTGTGTCGTGGTGTTAGAATCCCCCAGAAATGTAAACTCATTGCCAAGAACAATAAGGGTCCACAACAACAGTCGCAAATGAATATGCCTAAGATTGATTGAAACATATTCTTTTTTACTTTACATCATGAAAAATAGCTTTTGTTATAAATGCAACCTATCAAAAATAAAATACATATTTTTAATTATTGTATAGCAGCAGACAGCCCTTACAGTTAACTGCTCATTTTTTGCACAAAAGTTTGCACCTCTGCACAATAAAACTTTTTAAAGTAAGTTCGCTCTTCTTATTCCACAAATAATGCGCTATCTTATAATTACACATAATTTCATTCTGAAAAGTCGAAAATATCTGAGGCCCAGGTAATTGAATAGCAGTCGTAGACCATATGGTCAATAGGAAAGTCAGCACGATAAGACGGTGAAAAGGATGCATCTCGTCCAACTCTGAACATTCTGCATGAAAATGAAGGTTACATTCGAGGGGACAACGTACGAACAGATCAAGGGAACGCCGATGGGATCACCACTCCCGGGTTTCATCGCAGAAGCAGTACTTAAAACTTAACGGCAGTCGTGTTTGCAAAATATCAGCACATGTTTTAGACTCGATATTTAGCCGATACCTGTGGCATTATTAAGCGCGATGTACGATCTCCTGAAGTCTTTTATATTTATTGTATAACATATATTGGGTAGTATATACAGCATTCGTACTACCAGTCAGTCATAGTCAATAGGGGAGACAGTACAACATGAGACATGTCGTCCAAATCTTAAAATTCTGCAGGAAAACGAACTTCATATTTGAAAGGACAGCGTATAAACAGATCAAGGGAACACCCATGGGATCACCGAACTCAGATCGCATCACTGAAGCAGTTTTTAAAAATATAATAGCAATTTTTTTCACAGATTATCGGTCGAAGGTTTGGACTCAATATTGAGATGATGCCTTTGTCATTATTAAGCGAGGAAGAGTTCAGGAATTCCAAGATCTCCTGAAGTCTGTTTTTTCTGACATCCAGTTTACGATGCAAGCTAAAAACAACAAACAACTGCCGTTCCTGCACGTTTGCGTACATCGAAAAACCCATGGGGGTCCCAAAAGAACGGTGAATAGGAAGGCCGCCAATACGCACCACGTCCAAAGCTACCATAGCACCATAGCCTACTCGGTATAACACAAACGCAGTTTCGTGCGAACGGCACAAAAACAGGCAGAAGTATAATGCAGCTAGCCACAGGACCGGACGTTTCAGAAACGATACCCCCAGCATCTTTTCCTGGCCAACGAGTTTTCTCTTAATTTTATCGAAGGCTGTAGACAGTTCCGACTGAATGCAGATCCTGTAGCCAAGCAAGCAAAATTGTGGCAGGCCCTTCCATACATTTACAAAGTTTCGAAGGCAGTCTCTCGTCTATAAAAATCACTGGGGATTTGCATCGCCCACCGACAAGACGCAACAATACAACATCTCGTCATGCAACCGAAGAAACCCCTGCCCCCAAATGAAATCGCAATATCATTTACCGGGTCAAATAAGATTTCTGCGCGATCGACTATGTCGGAGGGATTGCGAATTCGTTGCCTACCTGAATGGCAAAGCACAGGAAGGAAGTAAGGAGAATGGACTCACGTTCGTGATGGCGTACCTCTGCCAAGATGTGGACAAACATTCGCCTTCCAGCATGCAGATATTTTTGGTCGAGGAAACGACCACGTGATCAGGGAAATAATCGAGGCCTGGCACACGGGAACAACCTCCATCTACCGTTGTGTGGCGCTTCTCACATCCTACCAAGCCCTCCGAACGAGGCTCACTGAAGGACGAATTAAACACGAAATTAAACGTAACGTTCATATGGGCCCTCGCGAGCCCTAGATGAACACGCGCGTAGTCCTTCATCAAATAGAACAAGAAATCATCAGCTTAGTTGCTTCAGCAGCTCATTCCGCAGGTGGGAAACTTGATTGACGTGTGAACGCAAACAGGATTGTCCGCCTGGGATGACAGCTAAGATCGATGACAGCTGCACATGGGGCGAACAGGAGAACCCGGCGGGAAGCCACCTGACTGAGATTAATCCGCCTTCAGTCTTCGATGATTGAGCATCCCTCCCATGCCCCGGCCCCCTTCCCTTGCAAGGCTTAAACCGTACTGACTATGACTGTTAATTACCATAAATACTGTGAGGTGCAGTACAACTACACTTCATAGACATATATATACATAAAGTAAAGAAGGGGTTCCTCGGAAAAATCAACATGTACTTGAGAATTTTCGAGCTCGTGACACGTGGTTATCCCCCATATTTCTTCTGATTAAAAGCACGTGTTACAAGCTCAACAATTCACAAGTACATGTTGATTTTTCAAATTACCCATTCTTTACTTTATATACATATACATATATGTTGGCACCCCGGAGATTTGAACCCGGGACCTTCAATCATTGTGCTTGAGACACTTTTTCTAGTCTTTGGGTTCCCTGCTTTGCCGTTTGTGATCGGGAATATGATGAGTGAATGGAGGTGTTGAACCGATCTAGACGAGAAACAATTAAGTTCCGGTTAACCACGGAACCCGGAATGCAAACACTCAAGAAATAACATTCTCAAAAGCAATAACACATTTTTCTTTTATAAATACCCAATATTTTATTCCGAAGCAGTGCACTGCAAACCAAAGAATTTTTTGCCCGAAACCAACAAAAGTTCTGTCACCACATTTGTTATTTCAGTTCCTCCGTTGAAAAACATCCAGGCTTCGGAAGATGTTGAAAGGCGGTTTGTCGACAGGCACCGTACGCCCTTAAACATTCCAATCTCCACCAGTCGTTTTCCGCCCCGATCATCTGATTCAGCTTTGCTACCCGAGACGGAGAAAGCTGCGCCGGAGAAATTGCATCCAGATGAATTGACGTCCGCACAGTTGGCACTGCCGGTAAATAAAGGTATGACCATGTTTTGCTATTTGACATCCCTCGTTTATCTGTACGTACACGTCCGTATGTAACTGTCGCTCGCAGATTTTTCTCCACAAATTTATAAGTATTGTCTTTGCGATAATAGACGGTTGTCCACATCCAAGAGGACAGCTCCTGTAAAAAGAGTTCAAATTAAAGAAAAGACTATAAAAATGTACCTCATTAATTTAAAAAATCTCATGATTGCATAGTCCAATTGGAGCCCTGCTGGTTTTGTTTTTATATTCATAAGTATACGACAAGGTTCAAAGTAATTGCCTGCCAAAACCGATAACTCTGTCAATTCTCTTCAATACTTGCACGTGAAATACCATCCTCAGTTTTCACAACCAGACCCTGCCTACTTAAAAAGACATTTCGATGTTTAAGTAGCATTCTGAAACCAACTTACGCTATCGTGGATAAATATTTTAAATGCTGCCTTAAATTGAATGTATTATTAATGTTTGTACTGCTTATTTCTTAGAATACTAACGTTTAGCTAATAAAATATATTTATTAATATAAAGGTGCTTGCTCAAGTTCTATTCGTTTCATACATTGTAGATCTGGGATATAGTCTTTAAATGCTATTGTATCACAACAATCGTATAACCGAAAATTGTCTGCAAGCAGTTATTCATAGCCGTTCCATATTCAGTGGGTTAACCAAGCATCTGAAGCAAATAAGATTCGTTCTTATTTTTCAGATATCAAAAGCCACATGCGATTGTCATTTTACAGCATAATGTATCGTCAAGTTCAGTACTAAAATCAATACCTCTTTTACATATCGTTCGGTCTTTCTTATGGCCAACTTTTATGAAAAACGTCTGATTTTTAGATCAGACGTCAAAATTTTTCCCTTTACTTGACAGAAGAATAGAATTGAAAAATGTACAGGCGTGAATCTGAATTGTATTTTAACTCACCAGCTTAAAGAACGTCACGGAGATGTTTGGGTAAAATATGTCGCAATGAAACTCCAAAATGGGTAACATGCTCTGAGCGTCATAACAGGAACAATTAATCGTCAGTGGATTTTGCATAACATCTATCTGTATCTCTGTCATCTGCGGCACATTCTTCAATGATGTGGCTCCAAACTGCAGATTCATTCGAGCCAACATGTTAGATATTTCTTCAATAGGGTAAGAATTGTCACCAGCTGGGCATTCCGAGTCTTAAGAGAAGATAATTATGAAGCATAATAAGTGAATTGCCTGTAAGGCAGTATCAAATAACAACCTCTTTTTAACATTGTATTGGCTTTCAGCCAGTGGGACCAGCGTCGCTTATCGTAAAATTTTAATAGCACGGACGTTGCACATTACATGCATCAACTACTGACTTACCCTCTGTGGTTATGCAAGACTCAGCGACGCGTACAAACATCAGGTATATGATAAGAAGACTGCACATATTTTTTTGTAAAAACCAGGGAAAAAATCATTACTTATATTCTTGGAGCATCCAATTGCATTTAATTGTCAGCCCTAGCAGTTCAAGTATTTGGACAAACATTCTTCAAGTGAAAGTAATTCACTTGTGTGGTTTTCTAGTTCAACACATTTGCATTATTGGAGGAACATGAAGTGAGCTGCTGCACCACTGTTACTTTTGTGAATAGCAGGAGAAAATACGTAGGGGCATGTAGGTATGAGCTAAGCATCAACTGAATAAACCAAAAGATCAAACTAGTCGGAGGTCGTCAAAAAGGCAAAGGTTTGCGAAGTATTACTACTCACTCGAAAATTGGCATTAAAACGTTAAGAAAAAGAAATAATACTAAAAAACCCTAAGGTATATTTTCTCCTTAAAAGGAATATAAAACATTTTTGATGGTTTTTTAAGAAAACTAAACATTTTTTAACAAAATTCAAGTTCTTCAGACGTAAAAATAGGTATAAATAAGATGCAATCAACTTAAATCTTTTCTTTATATCAAAAACCACTTTTTATTCAAAATTTTCTAAAAATATTGCCATTCTGTTAGTACACGATAAATGTTTAATAATATCTGCGTTTTCGAACCCTATCGCATAGACGTATAGTCAGCTTGATGAGCTTATATTATCTTTTAAATTGAACGATGCATTATATAAGATGCGGATGTTATCAATTCTGAAGGTGGCAAAAAGAGCCATATTTGGAAATTCTTCGAAACAACAAAACACATTATCAAGCAAAATGAAATCCCGAAATAAAGGTCTGATTTTGTATTGCCTAAGACCAAGAAAAATAACTTCATCTAACGGCTTTCAATAGTTAATGAATATCTATGAAAGGTACGTTTTTAAAATGTAAATGAAAATGGAGATTGTTAAGAAGTTTTTATTTGACGCAAAAATAGATGATACAATGTGACCTTTGTCTTTATAGTCGTGTATTTTTAACAAAAGTTTGTTACTTTTAGTCTCCGTTGTAAGCATCCGAATGCGAAAAAGTAGGAAAATTTTTGATAACGTCCGAAATAGTTTACGCCGTTAAACACAATGTGGTCAATATCCCTTTGACTCTAGTTAGGGCCAAAAGGCAAAAAATATAAGAAAGAAATAGCTCCTTGCTTCTGAAAATAATTGCGATTCCTGGAACTTGGCTTCACTTGCATCCGATCTACTTCAGAGTTAATTTATTCGGTTCTAGGTAGGACATATTCAAGCATTTTGAGTTATTTAAGGATTCCACGGTAGCATAATGCATACAAATAAATAGCTGGATCCTGTCGTCCTTATCAGCATATGGAATTTCTTATATTTTAAGTGACATCCGATTTCATCACAATTAATCCTTATTACTTTCAATAAAATGAACTGTAGAGGCCGTTCTCCATACTAGCATGTATTGTCGGGGTAACGTTCACTCATTAGATCAGAAACCATGAAAAAGTCTGATATTTAGTCACGAGTTTAATTTCTTCATGAAATTTGCAGGACCTCCCAGCCATTCTGTACTTCCAAACATAACGTAATGTAGTGGCATATCTGTATGACAATAAAACAATACAATACTCACAATGCATCTAGAAATACGTGTAGCCTTACGACATATGCAAATATTCAAAAATTATCGCTAATCGGCACTCAGTAAGGCTGCAGTAATGATTGCTGTGTAGTGATTTCTGAAGTCACTATAGTCACGATAGGATGCTGGCGTTTTAACAAGCTTCGTTCTAACCACGAACAAAACGTATGTCCTGTAAGTAGTAGCTACTGAATTTATATGCAATAGTAGTATTGATTTTGACCATCCTTATAAATTTACATTTAAATACCGAAGGATTTGGACGCCAGATATGTTATCGCGTCCATCACCTCCAAAAGGTAAGGAAGAAGAAGAGGGTACGGGTTCGTGGACAAATTATGTTTGGCCTGACGTTTCGGAAAACTTCTCGCTTCCATCAACAGCGTTTTGTGGTAGTTGAGTCTGGTGGTCATGACTTAGTTCACCTTGCCGTCTGCCTCTTAATACATCGGTGCTGGACATGTGAACTTTCACCTGCCCGTTCGTTGCCGACCACATTTGGTCTCCCGGATGTTGGCTGCTGGTGGGCTAGCGTGATCTACTTCCCCTCGGCGGTCAGCGTAGTTTTAGGCGAGTCAATATGCTTGCCCAACATTTTGAACCTGTTGACGGCTACCCTTGAATGTAAGGTTGACAAATAGCGCGCTGTGTACATCCTCCTAAAGGCAAAGCACGTTTTCGCCTACGGCTTGATGAAAATATCACAATATTCTTACGCCGCATATTGCATAGGTAGCATTAATTAATTGACGGATACGATGAATGAACACCTCACAGTCATAAAAATGCTCATAATAAGAATATATTTAGAATCGATAGACACCTTTTCTTTTATTATAACATTTAAAGAAGAGCTCATATTCTACGAAATGACGACTGGTAATAAATTTTCGTTTATATTTTTTAATACAACATATTTGCATTTATAAAGCCAGTGATAGTCAATAACAGCAATGCATACTATTTAAGTGACCACTTTGTAAAAAATATACCTTTTGTAAGTGGTCAGAATAAATTTCATATAAAGCTAGCATTCGATCGTGAATCAAATGACTTAAGGGTAGACCCTTTACCCTGTTATTTGTCAAAATCAGATTCAATATCACCAACTAGCTATTATTTGGCCTATGCCTCCAAACCTCTATCAGAAATGTTTATTATAATCACCGAAAACATGTCGAAAGTTTAACTGTCCAGCATATGTCCTCACCCTACATGTGCGGATAGTGATAAGGAAATAAAATATGAGTCAAGTTATATCTTTCATCAGCGCAGTTTTTATAAATGGGCTTCTCCCAAGTAGTGGCTTAATTTTTTACCTCATCGGGTGCCACGTTAAGTCCGAGAGGTAGGTTTGGGTAAATTTGAAAATGATTTTCTCCGCTGAATCGTTATGATAATGTTTATTTTACTCTGCTGGCCGTTTCATAGACTTTCGCGAAACGCCTCTTCCGTGTCTGCTTTAATATTCACAGCATAGAGTTGCGCCTCTTCACGTTGATGAATTGCGTTCACGTATTTTGTCTTAAATAATTCTTACAATGGTTATTTGTGATCTTAATGTCCTTTATACTCTGCTTACCGTGTCTGCCTAGGCATTCACGAGGAGATGGTTCTACGTCGTAGTACATATATAGATCAGAGATGATGAATCATGTGCAAGTTATTTCGTATTATCATGTGTTTTACATGCGGAGGTTTCAATGGAACCAAGTAAAATGAACAGAACTGGCACCATAATGTGGATACCTTAAAAGAAAATAAATTCTTTCACGAGTCTTCAGCTCAGCGAATTAAAATAGCTGACTTTTGTGGCAAGGGGCATTGACGGGACGGGACAGTAAGGGGACGGTGGGCAGCATTGTTGGGAGAAGGGGATTAACAATGTGGACGCACAGAACTGTTGAGGTAAGGCAGAGGTCGGGAAGGTATGGCTCCCGAACCAGGTGTGGACCGTAAATGGTTGCAGTTAGCGCTCTTGGATGAAATCCAGAGGCTTATTATACTCACGGTTAATTGAAATGTATCTTCAAATGAACTTTATTGCTCTGAGAGTTCTTTCTTGGTCTGCAAGCATTCTTGTCAATCCTTCTTGACCTTCCTGAGGAATTTGAACTGTATTTTCAACTAACTAAAACAATCACAATCAGCTATCTATTAGCTTTAGATAAAAATATTTTTTATTATTTATTAAATGCTGCAAGTCACTTGTATAACCCCTAGACTCACTGGTCCCCTATTACATAAATAGTTTTCGTGGCCAGCCCCAAAATACGCTGTAACCAGATCTGCAAACTGTAACATTACTTTGTGCATTTCTGGCCTTCAACCACGGCCATTTGCTTCAAAATAGTCAATTTATTATGACAAGTTATAGGCGGCAAACTCCTAATGAAGGCAGAAAGAGAACCGACTATAAGTAGTATTTGCTAAGATTTGAGAGATTTGTGTTGCACACGCCAGAGAGCTGCGTGTCAGCGAGTGATAAGGGCACACATACTCCGGAATGGCCAGAGC
>JAYGXS010000003.1:9245967-9267507 GCA_036362985.1 Ligula intestinalis
CGTGTCAGCGAGTGATAAGGGCACACATACTCCGGAATGGCCAGAGCCTAATCAGTGCCTGTAGGACAGGGAAACTAACATTTCTGTTTTCGCTCGCTACTGGCACGGTTAATCTGTCTTTCCATCAAACGTTCCCCCACAATTTCCACTCGAAATATATTCAACATTCGGGCTTTGATATGAGCGCGAATGTTGGCACCACAGAATGTAGCAACGGATTTTTGGTGGCGATAGCTGAATTTTTCTTCAACTTGAAACAAAAATATAATATGGCTCTCAACAGTGGAGAACAGTGGTTGGTTAAACCATGGCTTTTAAGTGTTTAAGCTTCCTCAGATCACACATTACCATTCTGAATGCATACACTGAAGTGAGATGTGCATCTCATATCGAAACTGCAGTTGACCAACTAGAGTTTTATGTTTACCTTTATTGCTTTGCTGAATGTGTTGAATGATTGCACATTGGTAAAACACTACTGGAACATATGTTCGCTTTCCACACCTGGCCGGAATCTTAAATTCTGCAAAAGCTAGGTATCAACAAATGCCAATCTGGTCTCCCGTGCACGACTGCGACGCAAGCCAAATTAGGAAATATTTATTCGGCTGCATCCTAACACCTAAATTGGACATTTGTTCCTATTAGTTTATTCTATAACATCGCTGTCTAAGTATTCTTACAAGCTGCAATGGTACGCAGTGTTCGGCCAATAGTTTTTCGTAAATTCTTATGCTGTTTGTGGAAAATACGGGGTTTTGAAGCGTTAATGTGTACTCCTTGAGAAACCAGAATCTTTTAAGGCAAGTTAGCGTGGACTTAACTGAGACCAATTTGTATTTCCCTGACCAGAGTGCTGGCGATCCATGACCATGTCTGTAGGCGTAGCCATACGGATCAACTAGGTCGATCGATAAAATCGCCTATAAACTGTCTTCAAACTGCGTTGTAAACAGCAGACAGGACAGGACAGGAGAGAAATAAATACCTATTGCTGACCTGGTTGGCTTAGAAATCAAGCATGAACCAATTTTGTTAGCCAGGCAGACTTAACATATGAACTCGTTCCAGTCAAGAATGGCGTATTGAAGGCAGGTGGTCCAGAAAGTGTTGAATTGCAGTCACTGTGGGGCAGAAGTCAACTGTCCCGCTAAGTGAGTCAAGCTCTCACCTGCCACCCATGTTATTTCAACTCACCGCAGAGCGCAGCTTTTTGTAGTATCTCTGTCTGTTATTTACGTAGTTTCAAAACACTGAAACGGTTATTCTTGCTTAATTACCTAGTTCAAATATATGACTACACTGATCACTACTGCGGTGGTCAGGACAATGCAGCCTTATCTGGTATTGAGTCCAAGGTGTCTGCTGTCTGAAAATACACACTAATGCCTCAAAACTCCTTAGTATCAGCCACCAACAACATAGGAATTTACGCAAAATTATAATCCGACTACTGTTAAGCATTCCAAGTTGTGAGATTACCTAAACAGCAATGTCATAGCATAAACTGATGGGAAAAAAATATTCGGAGCAAATGAATAGGATTCAACCACAATGAATCCTTTGGAACCTTTGCTAACGTGCCAGTCGTGAATGTGAAACCATTCGTTCAATAATTGGTACAGAGTGGTTGTGAATTGAGGACTCTTATCACTTGTGGCAGTAAGGATATGCTTCAGCTATATTTAACCGGAAAACTGTTGAAATATGCAGAATACTAGTATAGGTTAAAATAGGACTGTTTCATTACTTTTTACTTTTAAAATGGTACTGTGGGATTTGAGGAAGTTAAAACAATTGATAAACTACTTTTAACCGACTATTGCTTTCCACTGTTGTTAATCCTACATGTTAAATTAATATGTAACTATCACCGTTAGCCCTCTGGTAAGGCGATATGCGTTACCTGATGTAACGCCAATATTTGAAAGAAACAATACCCATAAACGCATTTAAATTATTAATAAAAGCAAAACGAATTCCCGTAACACCCGTCTCGCATAATAGTATTATGTAGGCTTGGTTCCCGTTGTGAACTCTTTAATTGACCAGTACCCATGAAGGAATTCGCAAAAGATTTAATTCCTACAGTAGTGATACTTTATGGATAATGACATTAGGTTATCATAAAGTTCACTGCCGTTGATAGTAAGAAAAACGTGCTTGCGAAATTTACCGAAACATTCAAGTCATGCGGGGGGATGACGTTCATGTGATGCCGGATATGAAAAAAATGGGTCTTAAAGTTATCTAGATAGACATGGAATGGATTCTGAGAAATCGCACTATTTATATTACCACGTCAGTGGACGAAGTTTTTAAATAAACATAAAAAAGCGGTATATTTTGCAAAATCCACTGACAACGAATTGTTCGGGTTATGACAGTCAGACCCTGTTGCTGGTTTTTGAGTTCTAATACGACCTATTGTACCCAAAGATCTCCATAAATTTTTATACCATAATGAGTATACATAGAATTCTGAAATTTTCTCTGGGATTCTTTTTTTCATTTATAGGGAGAAGTACGAGATTTTGGTTATTTAATTTACTCAATTGTCAACGACTTACCAAGAGCCATGAATTAGGTTGATATGATCCCACAAAGGCCGCAACCTTTTTCACCACTGGGTCAGGAGAATTATAAATGCAAGTACTCACTTCACGTAGATTCTACATAGTTAAAGAGAAATTGACTGACTGTTTTTCAAAGAAACTTTTTTCTCATAAACTTGGACTATGCAAAATACCAAGCAATATATGCGATAAACTAAATAATCGATTAAAAGCATAGTAAACATGTATCAGGAAACAAAATTAACCTCATAGTGCCAAGGCTTATACGCAAAGCGTCGTTGTGAAAACGGTGCAAGAGATTTTGCCCCCATAGCGTTCATTGTATTTTGTATATTTATTTGTAGATTTGTATATTTCTATATATTTTTATGTTATATGTTCGTCAAGCTTCATAGTTTTATTCTCAGCTTACGTCCATTTCGACATTGGGTATTTAAGCATGGGTGATGTTTACAACATTGTGGAAAATGTTCTGCGAGCGACAGCTAGATACAAACGTGTGCTTACGGAGAAACGAACGAGGAGTTTCACCTCTTTTTTGAAGACAATCTTAGTTGTATGGACGTCAATTCATCTGGAGGCACAGCCTTCTCTGAATCAGGCGAACAAGCTTGATTAATTGATGACGGTGGAAAACGATTCATGGAAAGCGGAATGTTTAAGCACGTATGGAGCGCTTTAACTCAGGTTATTTTCAACGACTTCACGACGTTGGATGGTTTGTCACACAGTAAAGATAATAGTAACACGTGTGTCAGGTGCTGTGGTGAAGGTGTTTTTTTTGTTTATGTGCGCCTCCTGTTTTATAATCTTCTAGGTATTTTTAAAGTATGCATTAAAATCCATTATGTTCTTTCAAATTGGCAATGCAATCAGCATATTGCCGTGTATAAGCTAATCTCGCCACCAAAAAACTCGATTTTGGGTCACAAATACATACACACTTAAACCATTTGTTATGCCTTCATCAAACAAACTGAATCGTAGTATATCGGGATTGTTTCTACTAACGTAGTAGCGAACGGCCCTGATCCCGTGTTGAATTGAAATTTTCGAACCTAGTTTTGATCGGGGAGAATTAAATCGGCTGTGCCGGCTTCCATTTATTTGAAAGATTAGGGCACAAATACATCCGAGCTGGCTACGTTCTAATGCGGCTAATTGAAGCCTGCGCGTTTAGTCCCTTGGTTGCACTTAAAAGAAATCATGCGATTGTGAAAGGATCAAAAGTTAGAAAGAGAGGACTGTACGCAACAAAAACATGTCGCGTAGTTATTTAATTATAGGAACGATGTAATCGGAGGACATAACGCATCTAGTTGTTTCATGAGCATGCTTTTACAATCAAATCAAAAGTAAAAAGGGTAATTTTAACAGTGTAGCCCAAAGAACATAAAAAGATCAGGTGTTTACAGGGAGTCAAAGTATAATTAAAGAAAGTATCTGACAGTTACACATTGTTTTCCATAAAAGTATGCGGCATCCTTTTACTGATTTTCTTAAATATCCAGTGGCAGATAGGGCAGTCCTTCACGATGTCGTTTAAAATGGAGAAGGTGTCCCGATACCAGGCTTATCCAACACATATAATTTGTTTGTAGTAATATTCCCCAACTTCGATATACGTTTCCACACAAAACGGTTAAGTTGTGCGTTTTTCTTGATTTGTCCTGAGAAACAATCTGATGCATGAAACGAGCTAAGGCAAGCAACCTGTGGGTGTGGAACATTGTTTAATACTTACTTATAAACCACTGAATTAACGAGTGAAGATTAACTGCAACATATATTTAATTCAGGCCACGAGTTTACTTTTTAGTATAATTTAACTAATCTGAACAAATAAATAAATTTTATCTGGCCGCACTATATAAAGGTAACCAAATTCTTTTAAAATGATCTTAATAAAATGACCTCAGTCAAAACTGATATAAATAAGAAGCATTAATATGCTTAGCATGTATAAGATGAGTTTTCTTTTGCTACCGGATTTGTGGTGCAGTCTTCCTTGTGCAGCCTGCGGTAGATTTGTAACAAGCCTAATAACAGATAAGCAAGATGACTTGTTAAGCGCGGGATCCATTGGTTTATTTTTGTGGGCATTCTATGAACTTCTCGTACATGAAAGTCCACTAATTACTTTGAAGAGTAAACCTTAACTCCAAAATATATTAACTTACAGGCCGCGAAGTCCGCTTTCAAGATGTATAAACTAATATGCCTTGATAAATAAAGTGTAGCTGGTTAAACGCTACATGTGATAGCCAAATTCTTCTCAATGGTCTGCAGTTAAATAACCTCAAGCGGATCTTATAAATATAAGAAGCCCTTCTACACTCGGCATTTAAAACATAAGAAGTAACTCCATTTGTGGAAGTGCGTTTGCTATGCAGCATATAGTAAACTTGGTAACAGCCTAATAATGGACTGTATTTTTTATTTCCTGAGGGGAACCGGTTAAGCCGAAATTATTGCCCATTTCAATGCAAACCCATCAATATATAGCCTTTCATAAGCCTTCTTAAATAACCTGGCCTAATATATATGCTAAAACACAAAGTTATATTTCGTCGTGAAATTTGCATGCAGGACGGTATGGACGAATGTATTTTCCTCGGTGAATTCACCATGTGCTATCTGGTATTTCGCACCCTATGCATATGCTGAGGCAAAAGATAAAAGTACTCGAAAAACAAACTAACATTGCAAGAAACATCTGGAGTCTTCTAAAGAATTTGGTGCAGTTTCGGGCAAAACAACTGTGTCTCAAAAACTGACAGGCTTCTGAAGACGCGAATTGCTGAACACGCGGCAGCAGTGTGGCAAAATGCTGCCAATTCTGAAGTGGCGTTTCCTTCAACGTGCCTCGGCCACACATTCAACATTAATGACGCCGACATTCGCACAAGAGGTGATAATCGCGTGAGCCAAGCATTATTTGAGCCATGGTTCACTGGCCCCAAATCCATCAGCAAATGCAACGATTTGCCCAATATATACCGCTTGGGGAACGGACACGCCGCTGTTACCTCTTATACCAGTACCGAAGGGGCAGATGACTGGGTGATCATCACGTCCGAGTGCATCCCACTCCTATTAGTTTATCAGTTGCTTTAACCTTCTTCAGCCTAAGACATAAAGCTATAATTACTGAGACCATGAGAAAATAAGATACCTATTGCCGACCTGGTTGTCATAGAAAAGAAACGCCAGTCAGACTTAACATGTGAACACCAACCAGTCAATCATGGTGAATTGCAGGCAAGTGCCTGGGAAAGTGTTGACCTGCAGTCACTGTCATGCAGAAGTCAAATGTTCTGCTTCGCGAGCTCAGCTCTGTCCTACAGTTCATGTTATTTCAAGTCACTACAGAGCGCGTCTGGTTGTTGTAGCACTGCCTGCTGTTTACGACGCAGTTTCAGGACAGGCCATCGTGCTGAACGACCTAGTGAACCCGTTTGCCTACACCAAAAGCCGTGCCCACGCATCAGTTGTGTTGTGGTATGAAAAACACTAGTCTGAGTACACCCACAGAGTTTCAACGTACATCGGAGTGCAAGTGACGGTTACCAGACGGTTTGGGCCGCCTGCGCTTACAAACAGGAGACACCAGCTACACAACGTGGCTCTAACTGAAAAGGTAGACCACACGCACGAGGGCCAGGCGTCAGACTGTTCACGCTCTACAAGACGAATTTTTGAGAAAGAAAAAGTAAAAAAATCAGAAAAACATAATTAATTAAATAATTGAATTATTGTTACCACCAGCCTCGCATAACAGAATAATGGGGGTTGGCTACCGACATAAGCCCCACAGGCAATCCTGTTTCGTTAATAAATTCGCGAGGGATTAATATCTTACAATACATTTGCTGCCTTTGTTACTAAGTAAATTGTGTTTGTGAAATTCAGCATAAAGTCTGGCATGGGGATGAGGAAAATTGCAGGCACGATATGGAAACATGGAAGCCTTTAGCAATTCAGATAGAAACGGAATAAATTTAGAGAAATCGAAGTAGTCTTTTGCCCTGCACTTTACTAACGCAACCAAACCACATATCATATCTCTTTTTAACAACATATTTGCACCATTCGTGGCATTACAGGCTAGCAGTTAGCTGTACCACTGAACTCGTGAACCCTACTGAATTCATGAGGTCTTAAAGGCACCTGACAGTGAGATTCGTTAGTCAAATAGTAGAAAAATAGACGAATGTAAAAGCACTGACGACATCTTATAATACAACGCGGAAGTAGCACTGACAAATCAGTCAATTACCATTAGGTGCCACGCCTCTGGATGTTACTTCAATCTCAGGGAAAAACATTGAGCTTCCTCGCGTTGTAGGAAATGAGAAAGTCCCACAGCCTTTGGATAAACGCATTTGAGGCTTGAATGCGGTGAATTAATGCTGGTAACAGTATACAGGTCTCAAAATACTCTCCAGGTCTTCCTCACAAAAAAACTACTTCAAGCTATGCTCTGTTCTTGTTTGCTCATGCACCATGTTATCACACTTCTTAAACTCATGCATACAGAGCATATATATTTTTGCTCTGGATGCAAAGCTACATGCAACTTTGCATTTGCAGTAGTGTACAGTTTAATGTTCTCCCACTTGTTAATCAAATTGCATTGATGCATGGTCGAATTAGTTTTAAATTCAGTGGAAAAATTGTATTTCTTGATATAGCATCAGCGTTATATTAATTATGACCATCGTTTTTTTTCTATCACAACAAGGTCGGCAGAAGGTACCTTAATTTCTCGTGGTCTTAGTAAGAAAAGCTAAACCTCTTAGGCCAACGAAGGGTAAAGCTACGAAAAAACCGATAGGAGTTCATTTCGGGTCAGGACTTTTGAGAAATTCAGATGAAAATAACTCGATCGCTGGGGACAATATTTTTATTCACAAGGGGTTTTATATCCCTCGCAGATTCGTCATCACTGACATAGTGAGAGAGCAATAGCAAATAGGAGTTTGCGGTACTTATAGGATACAGTCATTACTTCAAAAATATGACGATAATCAAGCGTAAATGTCGTCTTGAACGGCATGCGGGCTGCGACCTGCTGATCTTTCAGCGTAGCGGGGTGGACACGGGTGTGATGATTGCCTGGTCATCTACCCCTCCGGTACTGGTATCAGAGGTAATGGCGGCCTGTTCATTCCCCAAGCGGTACATATTGGGCAAATCGTTGCACTTTCTGATGGATTAGGGGCTGGTAAACCATGGCTCACATAATTCTCGGCTCCTCCGATTGTCACCTCTTGCGAGAATGTCGGCGTCATCAAAGTTGAATGTCTGACCGGGTTTCATCGAAGGAGCAGCAACTTTAGAATTGGCAGCAATTCGCTGCACTGCTGCCACGTGTTCGTCAAGTTCCATCTTCAGAAGTCTGCCAGTTGCTTGGACATAATTGCTAAGCTCGCAACTGCAGCAAATTCTGTAGACGACTCGAGATGTTTCTTTCCATGTTAGTGTGTTTTTCGGGTACTTTTTTATTTTTTTGCCTCAACATGTGCACAGTGCGCGCATACTAGGTGGCACATGGTGTATTCAACGAAGATAATACGTTCGTCCATCACTAAAATGACAATAAAAAATCGGGTTTTTGCTGTATACAGTCCTGCATGCAACTTTAACGACGAAATATAACTTGGTGTTTTAGCATATACATTAGGTTAGGTTATTTTAGATAGGGCAAATTAAGCAGTCCTTCACAATGTCATTAGGCAAAGAAAACGCCACCCGAAGTCAGGCTAATCCAACTATTATAATTTGTTTGAGTTAACGTACCACAAATTGGAGATATGTTTTCGGACACAATGGTCAACTGGTGCGTTATATTCAATTTATTCTAGTGTAGGCTAGCACTCTATGGGTGTGGAACATTTTTTAACAATAACTTATATACCACTTAATTTACGAGTGTAGGTTTACTGCAATATATATTTAATTCAGGCCTGGAGTTTACCTTTTAGGATAAATTCACTAATATGCACAAATAAATTAGTTTTAGCCGGCAACATTATATAAACGGGAGCCAAATTTCTTTAAATGACCTTGAACAAATCTTATAGAAGTAAGAAGCATTAATATGCTCATGGTGAACAAGATGAGGATTTTATTGTTACTGGATTTGTGGTTCAGTTTTCTTGGTGCAGCCTGCGGTAGATTTGTAACACGCCTTATCATAGATAAGGAGGACGACTTGTTAAGCACGGGATCAATTGTTTTTATTCATTAGCCTTCGACATACTTCTTGTACATGACAGTCCATGAATGGCATTTGCGAGGAAAAATATAAACTAAAATAAATATTAATGAACAGGCCGCAAATTCAGCTTTTTGCATGAATTCGAGCAATTTGCGTCAATAAATAAATCTGTAGCCAGTTACACTCTACATGTGACAGCCCAATACTTCCCAATGGCCTGCGGTAAAAATGACTTCAAGTGGATCTTATTAAAATAAGAAGCCCGACTACACTCTGCATTTACAACGTATGGATTGTGTATATACTGGATTTTTGAAAGTGCCTTTGCTATGCAGCATATTGTAAACCTGTAACCAGCATAATAATGGATAAGGAAGAAGGTCTTTGATGGACGCCAGTAAAAATTCGAAAGTGTAGGACAATCAATCTTATTTATTATTCATCCAAATACCTGCGACCGAAAGTTGTATTAAATTTGGCATGATATAATAATACGTAGCCACACCTATACCTTGACAATGAGAAAGTGGACTAGATGGAAAGGACGATCCTGTTGATCAGGCGTTCCTTATCACATCTTAGCAAATAAGTCTTTTGAAAACTGAAATGTCTTCTTGTTTCTGGAAATAAATGCGATTCCTTAAACATGGCATTATTTCCATTAGAGCAACTTCGGATTGTGTTTTACCTTTTCCGAGGGGAAATGCTTAAGCCAAAATTATTGCCCATTTCACTGTATAACCATAAATCAAAAGGCACTTTCCGAACTAAGGCCTTTCATAATCCTTTCAAAAGCTTTCTAAAATAACCTGAACTAATGTATATGCTAAAACACCAAGTTATATTTTTTCGTTAAAGTTGCATGCAGGACTGTATACAGCAAAAACCCGATTTTTTATTGTCATTTTAGCGATGGACGAACGTATTATCTTCGTTGAATACACCATGTGCCACATAGTATGCGCATCCTATGCAAATGCTGAGGCGAAAGATAAAAAGTACCCGAAAAACACACTAACATGGCAAGAAACATCTGGAGGTGTCTACAGAATTTGGTGCAGTTGCGAGCTAAGCAATTATGTCCGAGCAACTGGCAGGCCTCTGAAGACGCAAATTGCCGAACACGCGGTAGCAGTGCAGCGAAATGCTTCCAATTCTAAAGTTGCTGCTCGTAGGATGAAACCCGGTCAGACATTCAACTTTGATGACGCCGACATTCTCGCAAGAGGTGACAATCGGAGGAGCCGAGAATTATGTGAGCCATGGTTCACCAGCCCCTAATCCATCAGAAAGTGCAACGATTTGCCCAATATGTACCGCTTGGGGAATGAACAGGCCGCCGTTACCTCTGATACAAGTACCGGAGGGGTAGATGACCAGGCAATCATCACACCCGTGTCCACCCCGCTAGGCTGAAAGATAGGCAGGTCGCAGCCCGCATGCCATTCAAGAAGACAATTACGCTTGATAATCGTCGTATTTTTGCAGTAATTACTGTATCCTATAAGAACCGTAAACTCCTATTTGCTTTGGCTCTCTCACTATGTCACTGGTGACGAATCTGCGAGGGATATAAAACCCCTGGTGAATAATAATATTGTCCCCAGCGATCGAGTCATCTTCATCTGAATTTCTCAAAAGGCCTAACCCGAAATGAACTCCTATCGGTTTTATCGGAGCTTTACCCTTCTTCGCCCTAAGACGTATAGCGTTTATTACTAAGACCACGAGAAAATAAGGTACATTTTGCCGACCTGGTTGTCATAGAAAACAAACGATGGTCAGAATTAATATAACGCTGATGCTATATCAAGTAATACAATTTCCAATAAATTTAAAACTATTTCGACCATGCATCAATGCAATTTGTGGGATAAGTGGGAGAAGATAAATCTGTACACTACTGTCAATACATAGTTTCATGAAGCTCAGCATCCAGAGCAAAAATATATATGCTCTGTATGCATGAGTTTAAGAAGTGTGATAACATGGTGCATGAGCAAACAAGAACAGAGCATATCTTGATGCAGTTTTTTGTAAGGAAGACCCGGAGAGTATTTTGAGACCTGTATACTGTTAACAGCATTAATTCACCGCATTCAAGCCTCAAATGCGCTTATCAAAAGGCTGTGAGACTTTCTCATTTCCTTCAACGCGAGGAAGCTTAATTTTTACCCTGAGATTGAAGCAACCTCCAGAGGCGTGGCACCTTATGATAATTGTCTGATTTATGAGTGCTACTTTCGCGTTGTATTATAAGATGTCGTCAGTGCCTTGACATTCGTATATTTTTCTACTATTTGACTAGCAAATCTCACTTTCGGATGCCTTTAGGACCTCATGAATTCAGTGGGGTTCACGATTTAAGTGGTACAACAAACTGCCAGCCTGTAATGCCGCGAATAGTGCTAATATGTTTTTAAAAAGAGATATGATATGTGGTTTGTATGCGTTAGTAAAGGGCAGGGCAAAAGACTACTTCGATTTCTCTAAATTTATTCCGTTTCTATCTGAATTGCTGAAGGCTTCCACGGTTCCATATCGTGCCTGCAATTTTCCTCATTACCACAGCCAGACTTTATGCTGAATTTCACAAACAAAATTTCCTTAGATCCAAAGGCAGCCAATGTATTTTAAGATATTAATCCCTCGCGAAGTTATTAACGGAACAGGATTGGTTGTCGGGCTTATCACGGTAGCCAACCCCCCATAATTCTGTTATGCGAAGCCGGTGGTAACAATAACTCAATTATTTATAAAAAAAATTTTCTGATTTATTATTACTTTTTCTTTCTCGGAAATGTGTCTTGTCTATGCATTTTTAGAGCATGAACCCTCTGACGTCTGGCTCTCGTACGTGTCGTCTATCTATTCAGTTTGTGCCGCGTTGTGTGGCTGGCGTCTCCTGTTGGTAAGCGCGGGCAGTCCAAACCGTCTGGTAACCGTCACCCGCACTCCGATGTACGTTGAAACTCTGTGGGTGTACTGAGACTAGTTATTTTCCTACCACAACACTACTGGTGCGTGGGCACGGCTTTTGGTGAAGACAAACGGGTTAACTAGGTCGCTCAGTACGATGGCCTTTCCTGAAACTGCGTCGTAAACAGCAGACAGTGCTACAACAACCAAACGCGCTCTGTAGTGACATGAAATAACATGAACTGTAGGACAGAGCTGGGCTCACGAAGCAGAACATTTGACTTCTGCACGACAGTGACTGCAGGTCAACACTTTGCAGAGCACCTGCCTTCAAGTCGCCATGATTGACGGGTTGGTTTTCATATTTTAAGTGTGACTGGCGTTTCCTTTCTACGACAACCAAGTCGGCAATAGGTATCTTATTTTCTCGTGGTCTGTTTTATAAAAGCTATACGTCTTAGGCCGACGAAGGTTAAAGCTATGATTAAACCGATAGGACTTCAGTTCTGGTTAGGCCTTTTGAGAAATTGAGAAGAAAACGACTAGATGGCAGGAACAATACCTTTTTCGCTTGGAGTGTTATATCCCTCACAGATTCGTCACCAGTGATACAGTCAAGTAGCAATAGCAAATAGGAATTTGTGGTCCTCATATGATATCATCATTACTTCAATAATACGACGATAGTCAAGCGTAATTGTCTTCTTGAACGGCAAGTGGGCTGCGACCTGCTCATCTCTCAGCGTATCGGGGTGGACTCGGGCATGATGATTGCCAGGTCATCTGCCCCTCCGGTATTGGTTTAAGATGTAACGGTGGCCTCTCAGTTCCCCAAGTGGTATATATTGGGCAAATCGTTGCAATTGTTGATAGATAAGGGGCTGGTGAACCATGACTCAAATAATTCTCGGCTCCTTCGATTGTCACCTCTTGCGAGAATGTTGGCCTCATCAAAGTTGAATGTCTGACAATGTTTCATCGAAGGAGCCGCAACTTGGGAATTGCCAGCATTTCGCCACACTGCTGCCGCGTGTTAGGCAATTCGCGTCTTCAGAAGCCTGTCAGTTTCTCCGACATAATTGCTTTGCTCGCAAATGCACCAAATTCTGTAGACAACTCCAGATGTTTCTTGCCGCCTTAGTGGGTTTTTCGACTTCCTTGTATATTTTGACTCAGTAAATGCACAGCGCGCGTGGTTTCAGGTGCACATGGTGCATATATCGAAGATAATACATTCGTTCATCGCTAAATGACAAAAAAATTGCGTTTCGGCTATATACAGTCCTGTATGCAATTTTCAAGACTAAATTTTAATTGGTAGTTTGCCAGTCCCTGCGATTAACATAACCTGATCCATGGGACGAAGTGGTATTCCAATAGCAGCTAAATTGGAAGATGCCATTGAATCTGAACGCACTCGAATACCAAGAGTATTGTTTCATTGTGTGTGTGGTAGCATTGCTTAACGCTGTCAACGCTGTCAGTTTAGGAACATGCAATCAACAAACAGTAACGTAAAACCTGTAATTTTCTTTGCAATGTTGAAATAATACCAGGAAGAAGAATATAAATTTTGCTGTTATGCAAAATGCGTATGCAGTTTTTGAGACACCGTGTATATAATTTAATTATCCCTGTCATCGCAGCATAGTCCACATTTATGAGAAAAATCTACTTTGTTAAACAGTTATCTTTTTTTAATTGTATACTAAAAACGTCAAGTAAATAATTTCATTAACAATATGTTTGAATCCTCGGTGGGATTTTATTAATTTAAATGCGTAGCTCCCAATGGGCCTCGTGGTTCAGTTGGCAGAATATTGGCTGTACGTAAGCCTACCCTTGTTGACCTGCTTTCAAATCTTACAGGGACACGTATGATCCACAATTAGGTCAACTGAAATACCAAATACTGACACTTCCGCTCATTAATGAATAAAGAATGTTCAGAGAAAATTTCAGAATCGTATGTTTACTCAAACAATTACTTGTCAGTTTGTGTTGCAAAATATGCATCTCAATTCCTGCCGTTCGCAAAACTCCGTCCGCTGATATGGTTTGAAACTGCAGTCTGGCCAACCTGTTAGATATATCCTCCACCGGGAGATGTTTTTAATATGTTGAATAGTAGGATGATTTGGGAAAAAAACATTACAAAACATTATTTGTGCACATTAACATTATAGCAAAAGAAAAATTATCTTGATAACTTTTTTACAGAGGATGGTACACGTAAAACGCGTCCAATATATGCTTACCCTTACTGGTTATGCAGGAGTCAGCGAAATGTGCGACTGTCAGATAGCTGCAAAGTAGTGTTGACATTTTGTGGCGAACTCCTGGAAAATATCTGCAGTTATATTCTTGGAGTATCCAATGATATTAAACAGTGGTTACACGATATAAAACTTTTTATTATTATTCTCCCGATACAACTGTAAGATCTCTGCAGCTGGCGTTATTTTTAATCGACGATGCGTTTTGAAGTGTGCAGGAAGTTCTACATACGGTTCACATGACCATCTTTAAATGATTAACACTCACAGATTTACTGGACAACGTCATATACTACTTGCAGACCATACAGCGTTTTGCTCAGGCGGCTAATTTTAAGCTCACAGGTACCAGAATTAGCTATGGTGTACCATGTACTTGGGTTATTTGACTTTTTATTTAGGTTTAGGTTAAGTTTTCAATTCGGTGGTAAATGGCAACATCAGCCTTACTGTTCCCTGTGTGCTAAGTGCGATGCTTAGGTTTTTGTTAACTGCAGACATAGGCTCGATTTAAAGGAGCACAAACCACAGGGCGCGGCATAAGTTTGTACGATTATCTATAATTTATTTCGTGCATATCCAGATAAGTAAAAGACGTAAATTTTCCTATCCTACCTAACATGCACTTTGCCCCTCAGCAAGACTTGGTTTTTTGGGTGAATTTCACAGGCATGTTTTATCTTACTACAAAAGGCAGTGAACTAACTGATAGCCAAACGTCATTATGCATACAGTATCAGATCAGTTAACGGGCACACAACGGAAAACAATCCTACATTATAATGTTATACGAGACCGGTAATAACGGCATCCAGATAAGTAAAAGGCGTACATTTTATTACCCTTCCTGACATGCACTATATCCCCTCAGCAAGACTTGATTTTTTGAGTGAATTTTACAAACATTTTTTTTCTTACTTCAAAAGGCAGTGAACTAACTGATAGCCTAACGTCAATATCCATACAGTATCTGTACAGTAGAAAATTAATCCTTCGCGAATTCATCAATTGTTAATTGTCAGTTAACGGGCTCACAACGGAAAACAATCCTACATTATAATGTTATACGAGGCCGGTAATAACGGCAATTCGCTTTTTATTTTATTATTTAATTAATGCTTTAATTGAATTCATAAGTAATGTTTAGTTTAAATTACCGTACGTTATGGCGTTGCAGTAAACGATACTTTTATAATCATAATCGTAACTACCATTGCCCTTTACCTTTTCTCCTTTGCCCGAGTATTGCGTCACCCGGAAATCACCCTTTACCAGCAGTCTATCATCACATTATTATGGACGTTTTGATTCCGTGGCGTGTCTATAATCCACTCCTACCGTGGGTCCTAATGGAATAAATAGTAGTTACTAGTGATAGAAGGAGCAACGGCGCTCACCGGGGGACGTTTATTTTATTCATCTGACGTATCGATTATTTTTATCATCTAACCATTGTCAGGGCATTAATACTGTTGCTTCTGGGTCTTGCCATATGCCGCTCGTTGCTCCTAGGTTCGCGTGTAGTCTCAAACACCTGAATCCTTCAAAGTGAGGTACATATTCCAAATAGCAGCGGAATATCGGTCAAAAAGATGTCTGGGCATTTCGCTAGAACCTAGTTTGTCCTCAAATGCCGACACTGTTGGTGAAAAATAATGGCTACATAGAATCCGATATGTCCAGAGCAGCGTCAGTGCCCGTAGGACGGTGGATAAACATAAGTATTTTTTTAATCTGCAATGGCACGTTAAATACCTTAACCAGTTCGAGTCTTTCCCACCAAATCCTCACTTCAAATATATTCAATATTTTGGATCTTATACGACCTCGAATATTGGCGTTTTCTAATGAAGCATACTATAACTCAATGTAGGATCGGAGGCGACAGTTTCATTTTACTTCAAATGGAAATTACTTGTATTATGAATCGAAACATTGGATAGCAATGGATTGGTTAAAATAAGTATATTAATTGTTCCAGTTTCCTCAGATTCTACATCGGCTTTCTTATTGTATACAATAAAGAAGCAAGTGCACCCTTGATGGGACTGAATTAAGCCAAACACAGTTCCATTTAAATGCATAGTAGCCTTCTGCATATGTCAACAGCTTTTCGGGTTGCTATTGCCAAAACACTTTCGAATAACATATTCGCTAGACACGTCACAATGATCCTGAAATCACAACAACTGGCTAGAAAGCATTGTACATCTACCTTCATATTCACGACTATCACACAAACAAAAGTAGAAAGAATTCGTTTGAGTTACATCCGAATACTTTTCTCTGTGTAAGTTTTTCTATCAGTTTTTGCTTTGACATCACCGTATAATTACTCTCACACATTTCAAGGATTAACAGTAGGCGGGTAGTAATTTTCCGTAAAGTCTAATGTTGTTGGTGAAAAATAATGTGCTGTGAGGTGCCAATGTGTATTCTCAGACACCTTACTCCTTTAAGGTGAGGTAGATTGGACTCAGACTGAATAAGACTCAATTTTCCTAACCATCGCACAAATGATCCGTGGGCATGTCTTTTGATGTATGCCTTTTGGTGGACCAGGTTGCTCAGCAAAATGACCGCTACATTGTGTTCAAACAATGTTATAAACAGCAGACAGGGATACAACAGAAAGATGCACTCTGCTGTGACTTGAAATAACATGGGCAGCAGGTGAGAGCTCGGCTCACTTGGCAGAAAGTTGACTTCTGCGTGAGAGTGACCGCAGGTCAACACTCGCCGGAGCACCTGCCTTCAATACTCCATGATTGACTGGCTGGAGTTCATATGTCAATTCTGACCGGTGGTCATTTTCGACGGCAACCAGTTCAATTTGTAGTGTAAGGCTGTGCCATAGGCATTTCAAGTCATCGTCTATGTTAAGCGGATTTTGTCCGTTTACGAAATATGGCGGCCATAGGGCTGCCAAGCAATTCCTTAGCTTATATGTTTGATATAACCAAGGCCACCGTATGCAGAAATATTAACTGTAAAACTGTGCCAGAAGGAAGAATTCTGGAACAAAACGATCAAAACAGAACAGGATGATGATTTTATTCGTCGAACACTAAACATCTACCATAAGATGCCCGTTAGCACTATTCACAGGGAACATTTGTCAAATTTCTCTCAAACCCTAGTGAGGAACAGAATGCGGGAATTCGGGCTTCATCAGCGGATGGCTACATTTAAGCCATTTTTACGAAGGAAACATATTAAGTAAGGTTTCCTTTTTGCACAGGAATACATTAGTCACTGACTTTCATTGTGGGAAAGAATTTCCTTCTGTGATGAAGTACTCGTGTTAGACAGGTCGACAAAGTCGGCAAATGCGGTCATAAGCGGAAAGAACTTTTCTGAGGAACATTCTGCTTCGGTATCTACCTTCAAGGACTGTCGAGAGTTCGGCTCACTTCTGCGTGGCTTCTGCGTGAGATTGACCGCAGGTCAACACCTGCCGGACCACCTGCCTTCAATACGCTCTGATTGACTGGTTGAAATTCATCTGTCAATGCTGACTACTAGTACATTTTTGTGTGTTGTCCATGGTAACTATGCCGGCAATTAGTATTTATTTGTGTCCTGGAATACTTAAATATTGCTATTTGGTTTAAGGTTAGGAAGGTTGAAGCTATCATAAGACTTTAAGGGATTCCTTAAGGCTTAGGCGTATGATACATTTTTTCGAGTATAATGTATCACTTGACTCAGTATACAGTCCTAACACATACGTCAATTCTCAATATTTGGTAAAGTACGGTATCATTTAACAATCTGCGAAGCCCTACAGTGCGTACACGTAACAGAACATTAAATAAGTCTGCCAAATATCGCCTGAGAGAGGAATTCACACATTTAACAGCATATGTGAGAGAGTGAATGTTGTCGCTGCTTTTATATTAATCTGAGCCAGGTCACGTTGCATCTGATTGTTTTGAAACTTTGTCCAAAAGGGGTACCATATGCAGGGGGCTATGCTGCGCTAGCCTGGTATATTTAACAGGGAACTAATGAGGGGTAATCGGAAAGTCAACATACACTTTTAAAGCACGGGTGAGTTTCCATAACCTTATTATATTTTCGCGTCCAATTCTAAAGTTGCTGCTCCTTCGATGAAACCCGGTCAGACATTCAACTTTGATGACGCCGACATTCTCGCAAGAGGTGACAATCGGAGGAGCCGAGAATTATTTGAGCCATACATACATATGCAGCCAAACTTGTTTTCCTCACTTCAAAAACAAGGCTCCCAATTAACCGGCCAAAGGATGCCTTGCCTTTGCACGCCACCACAAACTGTGTATGCGAATTTACCTGCACTTGCGGATGCAAGTACATTGGCCGTACGCAAAGGCAATTGGCAACCAGGGCTGCTGCGCATTTGCCTTCTTGGCTTTTAAAACAGGAGAACAAAGTACCACGCTTATCTTTTACAAAACACTTACTAGACAGTGGTCATTCGGTTGACACTAACACATCTTTCCGCGTTCTTGTTCGAGCACGAACAAACCGAACCTTACGCTACATGGAAGCATCCTACATACGGCGGGAGACACCCGACCTATGTAAGCAACTAGACCATGTAGTCAATCTTCAACTGCCGTGGTAAATACATACCACACCTTTATTTGGTAAATTTCCCCCCCCCCCATTTCTTTGGTCCCAAGTTTAACAGTTGACATAACTTTTGGCCACTTGCCACGTTGATAAGACCTTGCTTTTATCGATTTTGTGTAAATTCAAATTGATGTGTTCTTTTAATATTTCGATGTTCATGCACGGAGCGGAAGCAGCTGAAAAGCGCTCTCGAAATTTATTCGCGCGAATAAATTCTGCTATTCTGTCTTGCTTCAAATTATTACCGGAGAAAAAATCTTTAAATATTTATTTTAATTATGGTATAGCAGGCAACAGCCCTAACAGTTAACTGCTCATTTTTTGCACAAAAGTTTGCACCTCTGCACAATATAATTTTTTAAATAAGTTTGCTCTTCTTATTCCGTTAATAATGCGCTATCTCATAATTACATATAATTTCATTCTGAATAGTCGAAAATATGTGAGGTGCAGTTAATTTAATAGAAGGCGGACATACGTTCTCTGGGACCAGTTTTAAATAGAAAAAGGGGACCAGACCCACTGGCACTTTATAAATTAGCCTGCTATATGCTCGTCCCGAGTTCGCAAATCGATGAAATGCTGCACAACTAATTATATTTCTCCGTAGACAACCATAACTTCGCACAAGTAAAAAATTAAACGCCGTCTTATTGAAAAGGTAAAATTGAACTGAAATTCAGCACACAAGTAGATTATTTTGCCTTGTGTATATACTTATTGCTAATCAAAGTGAACATCTGAGTCCTTGGCATTAATGAGAAAAAGAGGCGATCACAGAAACGATAGCTTTACTTTTTCTGGCGTTTCAAAAGCGTATAGCTTTCGCCATCAGAGATGGGGTCTGAATCGAACCTCACAGTATGTATAGTATAATAAATATATAGTATAAAACATATATTGGATATTATAAACAGTATAAGTAGTAAGTGTCAGTCGTAGACCATATGGTCAATAGGAGAGTCAGTACGATGAGACGGTGAAAAGGAGAGATCTCGTCGAACTCTTAACATTCTGCATGAAGACGAAGTTCACATTCTAGGGGACATCGTCCGAACAGATCAAGGGGACGCCGATGGGATCGCCACTCTAGGGCTTCATCGCAGAACCACTCCTTAAAAATTAATAGCAATCGTGTTTGCAAAATATCTGCACATGTTTAAGACTCGATATTTAGCCGTTACCTGTGGCATTATTAAGCGCAATGTACGATCTCCTGAATTCTGTTATATTTATAGTATGACATATATTAGTTAGTATATATAGCATTCGTACTACCAGTCAGTCATAGTCAATAGGGTAGACAGTACGACACGAGACATGCCGTCCAACGCTTAAAATTCTGCAGGAAGACGAACTTCATATTTGAAGGGACAACGTATAAACAGATCAAGGGGACACCCATGGGATCGCCAAACTTGGGTCGCATCACTGAAGCAGTTTTTAAAAATTAATGGTAATTGTTTGCGCAGATTATCGGTCCAAGCTTTGGACTCGATATTTACATGATTCCTTTGTCATTATTAAGCGAGGAAAAGTTCAGGTATTCCCAGATCTCCTGAAGTCTGTTTTTACTGACATTTAGTTTACGATGCAAGTTAAAAACAACAACCGACTGCCGTTCCTAGACGTTCGCGTATATCGAAAACCCAATGGGGTTCCCGAACGAACGGTTAATATGAAGGCCGCCAATACGCACTTCATCCAAAGCTACCATAGGAGGCACCCGGTATAACAAAAACTCAGTTGTTTGCAAACGGCACAAAAACAGGCAGAAACATAATGTAGCGAGCCACAGGATCGGACGTTTCAGAAACGATACCCCCAGCGTCTCTTCCTCGCCAGCGGATATACTCTAAATTTGATCGAATGCTGTAGACAGGCCCCACCGAATGCAGAGCCTGCCATCGAGCAAGCGAAATTGCGGCAGGCCCTTCCATACATTGACAACGTTTCGGAGGCAGTCTCTCGTCTATAAAAATCGCTGCGGTTTGCATCGCCCACCGACCAGAGGCAACAATACAACATCTCGTCATGCAACCGAAGGAACCCCTGCCCCCAGATGAAATCACAAACATCATTTAGCGGGTCAAAAAAGATTTCTGCGCGGTCGACTATGTCGGAGGGATTGTGCATCGGTTGCCTACCTGAATGGCAAAGCACAGAAAGTAAGTGAGGAGAATGGACTCACGTTCGTGATGGCGTACCGCCACCAAGATGTGGACATACATTCGCCTTCCAGCATGCAGAAATTTTGGGTCGAGGAAACGACCACGTGATCAGGGAAATAATCGAGGCTTCTCACATCCTACAAAGCCCTCCGAACGAGGCTCAATATAGGACGAATTAAACACGAAATTAAACGTAACGTTCATATGGGACCTCCTGACACCCAAGTTGAACACGCGCGTAGTCCTACATCAAATAGAACAAGAAATCATCAGCTTAGTCGCTTCAGCAGCTCATTCCGCAGGTGAGAAATTTGATTGAAGTGTGAGCGCAAACAGGATCACCGGCCTGGAATGACAGCTTAGATCGATGACAGCTGCACATGGGGCGAACAGGAAAACCCGGCGGGAGACCGCTTGACTGAGGTTATTTCACCTCTAGTCGTCCATGATTAAGCATCCCTCCCATGCACCGGCCCCTTCCTTTGCAAATGCCTCAACCGTATTGACTATGACAGTTAATTTCAATGAATACTGTGAGGTGCAGTAAAACTACACTTTATATATATATTGATATATATATATATATGTCTACATGAAGTAAAGAAGGGGTTCTTCGGAAAAATCAACATGTACTAGAGAATTTTCAAGCTCGTGACACGTGACTATCCTTGATATTTCGTCTGATGAAAAGCACGTGTCACGAGCTTGAACATTCACAAGTACATGTTGATTTTTCCGAAGTACCTCTTCTTTACTCT
>JAYGXS010000003.1:9267607-9282852 GCA_036362985.1 Ligula intestinalis
TTTTTCTATATTTGGATGTGCAAGGTTTCCAGGCATTTACGGCAAACTCCAATCGTACAAACGTCCCAAAGACTTCTCCAAGGCATATTTCGTCGAACTTAGCAAAGGCACGCTTAATGAGATACAAGGTGGACATCGCGGAGTTGGCCACCTGTAAGCAAATTGCGGTTTGCATTTCTTGTTCTCCGTGGGAAAGATTATTTTCGGGATTCCAGTCGACCTAGCACTTTGACAGACTTTCGTTGTGAGCAATTGGATTCGCTTTCTCAATATCTAGCCTCAGAAGACACGGCAGGACATAAGTCAAGACGAGCAAAATCTCCGTGACATCCTCTTCTGTCAACAAATCTCCCGGATTTCAGTTGAACACTTTATTCATATTGCATAGAGCTTTACCATCGTTTGCTCTCTATCTCTGCGATCTATTATGCGAGACAAGATCTAACGTATAGATCAGCATGTGGACGTTTCGACGCCAGAGGAATTCGAACCCAAAACCTCTGATTCACTGATATCTGTCGTTACCATAAAACCACCGAGGCATAATTTGACGCCGATTTAATTTGCTTTAAAAGCCCAAGCCTTAATTTCGAGGCCACAAATCGCAAGGTTGATGCGACGAAATCAGCCCCGTTAAAAGGGCTAGAAGTCCTCCGACTTCAATAGACTCAAATTACATCAAAGAAAGCTTAACATACACGGACATTTTCCAAACCTTTTCCGTCATGCAGAAGGACATGGTAAGCCTGAAAAAAGAGAACCTGAAGACACATCTGTATACTTTGACGCATAGCACGATGTCGGCGACGACAGAAAGCCGAAACAGGGCCAATGTAAAGAATACCGTAGAGGTTTCCATGCTCCACAAGCAAAATCCTTCAGAACCATTTGTGGAAATAGACCTCATCAAAGAGTCCAAAGTCAACGAAAATTTAAATGGCCCGGGAATCAAACACTGCACGTCGGACCAATGGCTACTCACCCCCGGTGGTAACCTCAAAACCTGACGTCGTCATTCACCGCGTGCCACTGGCCCCCATCCGTCGTGCTGACCCGTTACTCGCCCCAGCTGCTTTCCAAGCAGGCCAAAATTTCCATCATTGGCTCGTTCATTAAGATATTTTTCTCGCAGACGTTGACCCATCCGACCACTCACGCTATACATTAAATTTCCTGTCCCCTAATGCATGCGAACTTGCCCTCTCATCAGGAATTACACTAACTTCCACATTGAACGAGACCAAAACCATCCTCAAATCGCTTTTTGACCACCAGATGTCAGCTGGTGTAGCTGCTGACCGGTTTAATCGCCTGAATGAACAACCCCGCCAATCGGCAGATGAGTTTTCTCTGGAGTTGAAGAGTTTTGCACGGCTTGCGTTCCCTGACATACCCAAAACAGCGTTAAACCGAAAGATCCTGTATCGGTTCACCACGCGTCTACGCAACCGCGCAGTGACAGACCATTTCCTGCTGCAGACGCCGACTGACCTCCTTGCGGCTTTGTCCAAGTGTCGGCAGTTCGATGACTTCCATCTCAACGCCCCACAACCCTCAACCAACACACCGTGTCCGCCTTAGAACCGAGGGTAATCACCCCGTGTTCAGCAGACACAACCGCATGACTCACAACAGATGGCACAGAAAACAGCTTTACCAGTCCGTTTTCTTGACCACAACCACGGATGTCCGTATTGCGCTGCCTTTGGAACCCAAGCACGTCACTGCGGCCATAATGTATACTGTGAGTCATTCGTTTCCAATATTTCTTTGGTTAAACCTACACCAGCATCGTCATTTACGGTAACAATTTTAACAGATAATCACCGTTTTGACGCTTTGATAGACACAGGGGCCAATGTCTCGCTAATTACCCCGGCCTGCATTCCGAGATCTCTCTTCAGCAAAATAGGACCATTGTCACGGCCCCGTCTTGTTCACGCCGCTAACGGCACTCAAATACCGATCTCCGGCTGTATTTCCTTACCGATTTCATTCAGCAGTTCCGATGTGATCCACGATTTTCTGGTTACTTCCGATAGCCCCTGGCCTATAGTTATGGGATAAGGTTTCCTCAGCGTTCATAATTGTGCTATTCACACCCGCGATAGACGCGTGGAGCTGGCCGAAAGCATTGACCTTCACCCTACCTCCGCACCTAAATCGCATTTTGAACTCCTTTACAACACGGTTATGGCGGCCGTAGCTTGAGACCCTACACATTTAGACGAAATACTTCCCCCGCCGTCCACTGTAAGTACTGCCGCTTATGTCCAACTCAGAAATATCCTTTACGCTTTCCCTGAACTTTTTTCCTTGTCTACAAGTAACCTCGGCCGGACACGCCTCGTGCAACACACGATTGACACCGGCGATGCAAAACCGGTCTGGCAACCCCCCCACCCGTCGGGTCTCCGTGCGATGTCGCGAGAAAGTTGACAAACTTATCGATGAACTGTTAGCCAATAGCATTATAAAGCCGTCATCGTCCCCATGGGCATCGCCGATAACCTCGGTCCCGAAAACAAGCCGGTTCTCTATGCTTGTGCATCGACTACCATCGCCTTAACGCAATCACCGTACGCGACACATTCCCATTACCCCGGCTGGACGACACTTTAGACTCGCACGGCAAGGCTTCATGGTTCTCGACACTAGATCTTAAGTCGGGATACTGGCAAGTCGAACTACACCCGAATGACCGACAGAAGACAGCGTTCACGGTCTCACAAGGATTATTTGAGTTTTATACACTTCCCTTCGGTCTCTGCAACGCGGCAGCGACGTTTCAGCGGCTGATGTTCCAGGTTCTATGACCTCTGATACCTTATAAATGCCTAGTTTACCTAGATGACATACGATCGAAGAGCACAATCAGAATTTAAAATTTAAACTGGAGGCACTCCGCGATGCCGGTCTCACGCTGAATCCGAAGAAGTGTGTTTTTCTTCGTTCCGAAGTGGAATTTATCGGTCACCAGATGTCCACCAGACACATCGCACCCCTACTTGACCGCATAAAACACATTCGCACTTGGCCAGTGCCAACCAAGCAAACAGAGGTACGTAGTTGCATCGGTCTCGCTTCTTATTACCGTCGGTTCATTCAAAATTTTGCAATCATCGCCGGTCCCCTCCACAAATTCACGGAAAAGGATCGTGTGTTCAAATGGTCCAGAGAATGCGCGACCGCATTAACGACCTTTGACCGGCCCTATGCTCTGCGCCTGAACGCAATTAAAGCACGTTCCGCGGGGAACTCCTAGCGATTATCGTTTTGTTTCAACAATTTAAACACCGCCTTATCGGAAAACGTTTATTTTGCAAACTGATCACCACATTTGAAATGGCTCCGAACCTTTAAAGACCCCATGGATCTGCTCACCCGGTGGCAAGAGTCCATGCAGGATTTTGATTTCAAACCAGAATTCCGTCCGGGCACTGAACATGGCAACGCCGACGCACTTTTCCGTTTTCCCAACACCAACACTACAGTCGCAGCCATTCTCCCAGAATCGGTCTACGCCGTAAACTTAGCAGAAACCACCCGCTATGAATGGTGAACGGCACATGCTAGGGATCCCGACACGGCTATCATCTACGGTCACCTGATTGAAGAACGGCGGAAACCTAGCGAACAAAAACTGCGCGGGTCAAGTATGAGCGCCCACCTTTTGCTGAACCAGTGGCCGAACCTCTGGCTCGAACAAGAAGTACTATTTTATAAAGCCGGAAATTCCCATCACTTACGCCCGATAGTCCCAGGTTGCCTCATCGAAGGTGTCCTAAGGGACCTGCACTCGGAGTAAGGCCACTGTGGCCAACACCGTACAGAAAAAGCCGCACGTTCACGTTTCTGGTGGCCATAGTTACGCTCATCCATCATCAATTTTTGCAAAGGGTGCGCAATTTGTTCCTCGTTAAAATCACACAATACAGCTCCCGGAGCACTCCTACAGCCCACTACCACTTGATTTTTCCGGTGAACGAGTTGGCCTTGACATCATCGGCCCGCTTTCCATATCTTATCGAAGGTTAGAATACATATAAGTCATGGTTGACTATTTCACCAAATGTGTCGAAGCCATCCCGTTACCTGACCAAAGAGCCGCCACGGTGGCTAGCGCCATCAGTCGCACATGGATCAGTCGTTGGGGAACTCCTATTTGCTTCCATTCCGACAGCGGAAGTAACTTTGAATCACAACTCCTCAAGGACGTGTGCGACCTACTCGAAATTCGGAAAACCCGCACAAACCCGTACCACCCAGAAGGTAATGGTCTGGTCGAACAGACGAACCGTACCATACATAACCTTCTGCTTGCGTTCCCTAAAGACGGCTACGAACACGACTGGGATCTGCATCAACCCTTTTGTATGCTCGCCTACCGCATGTCCGTTCAGGCCTCTACAGTGTTTACCCCACACTATATGTAGACAGGTCGTGAGATCCGGCTTCCGGTCGACCTCCGTTTTCCACTTCCCACCCCGGATCCTACTACGCCTAATAGGTATGCCCGCAAGCTCCGAGAGGGTATCCACTGCGCTCACAATGCTGCACGCAACACACTAGGGGCATCAGCTACCTGCCAAAAAGACCATTTCGACACTCGCATATCAGGCACACCATACCGAACCGGCGACCTGGTGATGTATTAGAACCGAAATCATCCTCGTGGAACCTCCGCTACATTCC
The DNA here is from genome assembly GCA_036362985.1 of Ligula intestinalis. Taxonomy (NCBI): domain Eukaryota; kingdom Metazoa; phylum Platyhelminthes; class Cestoda; order Diphyllobothriidea; family Diphyllobothriidae; genus Ligula; species Ligula intestinalis. The sequence continues at coordinate 9,272,303 of JAYGXS010000003.1, forward strand.
ACCACCCCTGGCGAGGACCCTTCACCGTACTTGACACCTTTTCCTCTTCAACCCTACTACTCCGCGACGCCATCGACCCCACCCTCCCTTCGTTTACGGCTCACTTCGAAAAACTCAAGCCGTACCGTGGCCAGCTTCCCATATATACACCAGACACCCTGACGATTGTCCCATCCGACCAGGTCCCCCCAGTCGCCTTAGAGGTCAAATTTCCATCACCCTCTATCACCACAAGCACTGAGGATAGTGCTTTACCTTAAAAGGGGGGCTATTTAACGACCCAAACCGAACCTCCCTTGTTTTACTAGATACCCTTAATGTCACCTGCCTTGTTCTCGTGTTACCAGGACGCTGATTGGAGGACACGACCGTTGCACGCCGCCGCTTCCCGACTCCGCTATGTCCCATCCTCGTCGACTTTTCTATGCTCTATTTCGTACTCCCCTTCATTATAACATTATCCTTTACTCGCTCCCTTGCTAACGCCCCTCGATCAACTGTATTCCTTAATAAACATAACATCCCTGTTATCACTTACATTCTTCGGATATGAGCCGAACATCTAGTTCTAGTGCGTCTGTTTGTGATGATGAAGAACCCCATATTGGAAAGGAATTCGAAGACAGGAAGTCCGTTGAACAGAAGCCGCCGATACCGAATCCGTTAACGTGTAACCAGTGTACCCTGCTCGCCTCACACGCTACAATGGGTCTGCTTGATACGGAGATTACAATCGTTGTCCATTGGCAGCAGTTTGATAATCAGATGGGACGTTGCAGATGTCTGAGTTGGGTCGAGGCAGCTGGAAGCTGATTGCGAAGCACCATCGTCATTCAAATGCATCGGCAGAAAACACTTGGCCTTTCGTTTGTCGAATATGTAAGTAAAATTGAGATTTACATGATTAACATTTATACTTCTGATACATTATAAGAGGAAACACTATAAAGTAGCGAAAATTATTTTCTGTCATAATATTTTTTTATAAAAATTGAGATGTTATAGTCGAAGAATATTGGCATCGATAAATTAGTTCTTAGCTTCTGTTTTTGTTTATTTTTATTTGTAAGGACTGGAAAAGGAGACAAGACACAATTTTGCTTAAGCTTTGATTTGATCAGCGTTGGAAACCGTTGTCTGGAAAGTCTCCAGCAGTGGCCAGTTTTCCCCAAAATGTGCGGGAGCTCTCCTGGACCGTTAGATCCCTTTTGGTCCGAATTGGATGTCAAAGAACTGGTTTGCAAAGTTTCCTTCTTGGTTCAGAAATACATGCGTCATATCATTTGAGAAGAACTGCTTGGTCTTTCTTCTAAATTCGGCTAAACTGTGGCTTTTGCGAATATCGTTGTGTAGGGCATTCCATATGATCGCATATCTTATGGTGTAGAAATTTGATCGCTGGGCCGCTATGAATTATATGCTGGTTGTTTCTAGTGGGACGGGAACCGTTTTGATTTGTTAACATATTATTGCTAAGGATGTTATGATTATGTGTCACTTTAAATAGGAAAGTTAAACCATGTTGGAGTCGCTTTTGTCATAGGGGTTCAAGACCATATCTATTGTACATTATTGTATAGGAGTCTCGGGTGTCATCGCATTTACACAGAAATCTGGTAAAACTTCTGTGGATTCTTTTTAGTTTCTGTCTGTTATCTGATGACATGGTACCGAAAAATATTGAGCAGTAATCTAAAATAGATAAAACGTACATTTTGTACAGTTAAGTCTTAAGTGTAATTGATGTGAAATTTTTACTTATGAAACCACATAGTCGATTGGATTTTGTACGATTTGTTTAACATGTGGGGATAAGTCAAGAGTATTAGAATAGCTAAGACGTAAATCTTTTTAAGACGTTAGCTCTTTTATTTATTGACCACTGAACATTATGGGGGGAAGTTGTAGTGGTCCAAAAATCATGAGATGACATTTTGTTGGTGAAAACGGCATTTGCCACTGAGCACTCCACTCGTTTAGTTTTTGAAAGTCTAATTCAATTATAAGCTCATTTTCCGGACAAAAGTGCAGGATGTACCCAGCTCAGCAACCGCTCATATAAATGAACAGTCTGGCCTCGCAAGTCCGCATGGCCTTAGCACCGAGGCCCCTACTGGAATCAGCCGGACTATCTAACAAATTCCTCGAGACGCAGTTGAGGTGGATAGTACACAGTGCATTATTCTACATGGGCTCCCTGAATCAACTGATGGTAGTCCAAAGAATAGAATAGACGAGGGAACCAAGGCCTTAAAGGAGTGCTTAAAGGATGTAATTAGTGAGGAGGATGAATTTTTTATACTGAAACTTTTCCGAATAAATAGTAAGGACAAATACAATTCTTAAGGAAGGAAACCCAGGCCAATAAAACTAATTTTTAAGAGTAAGCTTCAAAGAGATCGCTTGCTCGAGCGAACTGCAGGCGAAATCCCCGACCACAAGACGGTTTCTTTCCAACAGGAGTACACGGTAAAGGAGAGGATAAACATGGAGGGCCTTAAATGCTGACTTAGCCACCTTGAAAGAACAAGGAGAGAAGGGCCTGGAAATACGCAATGGGGTGATTGTCCGACGTCAAAAACCCCTTTTTGTGGAGGACGCCCGTCATCCTAATAAAGTCACACGGCCGGGCAATTAACCCAACGTGAAAACCTCTACAAAATCAAGTTTTATTATGGAAATGTGCAAAGCCTATTTAATAAACATGACGAACTCAAAATACTTGTGGCCGAGCTACGTCCTGCTGTAATAGCACCTACTTAAATGTGGCTAACCGAAGCTTTACAAGACTCTGAAATTCAAATGGATGGTTATCAGGTGCTAAGACGTGACCGAAAAATAAGAATAGGTGGTGGTGTTGCCCTGTATATAAGTAGTACAGTTGACTTTATCCTCACAGACGAATGTGCGAATGACAATGACCTGGAGATGCTGCAATGTCACTTATTGGTACCCAAGTCTGAAAAGGTGACTGTTACCGTTGCATACAGGCCTCCAACTCAACCTGCGGAAAAAGATCAGCTGTTACTCACCCGACTTCGTGAAGAGTGTCGGAAACAAGACAGCATTATTGTATGCGACTTCAATGCCCCGTCGATTAAATGGGATCTGATGAACAGTAACGGCCCTAGACAAGGATTCGATCAAATGCTATTACACATGACACTTGACGAATTCATGTTTCAGCATGTACGAACCAGGAATCGAATGCGTGAAGGTCAGAGATCTAGTTGTCTGGATCCACTTTTTACCACAAGCGAGGGAAGTGTTGACGAAATAAATGAAGATCCACCCCTAGGTTCCTCTGATCATATGACATTGATATGGGAAGCAACGCTGAGATTTGTCCCTGAAAGAAGCTCCAAGACACTTAGAAATGACTGGTGGGGATGCTTTGAGGCAATGAAGTTGACGATTGGGCCTACAAGATGAAAGGAATTATTCCGAGGGGGTATAAATGAATGTTGGAATATATTTGAATCAAGAAGGAAAAACTTGATCAAGTTGTACTGTCCTCTCAAGAAATGTTCGACGGGCAACAGACAAAGATGGCTGATAAAAGCGGTAAAAACGAGATCCGTAAGAAACACAAGCTGTTGAAGATATTTCAACAGACGAAGGATCAAAAAGCTCCAGGAGTACAGACAACAACGCAATTCCTGCAAGAAAATCATCAGAGCAGCACGAGCCTCGTATGAACTACGACTTCTGGAAGAGGCGGCACAAATTCCCAAAGCCTTTTACTTCTACATCAGAAGTTCTACAAAGAACCGTCACCATCTCGCAACTTTAAAAGGCAAAAACAACGAAACTGTGAGTAGTGGCCTTCAAAAGCCCGAATTTTTTTCAGAATTCTTCCAAGGTGACTATAACACGGAGCCACCTCTTCAGCTACGCCCTTTGCCTCAAGCCGTCAACAACTCGATTGAAAACACTTTATTATTTAACCACAGACAGTCTTGACAGAGTTAAAGAAGTTGGATCCGGCCAAGTCACCTGGACCAGATGAGATCCCAGGGGTACTTCTACGCGAACTATCTGAGGAATTAGCGGAACCACTCAGTATAATTTTTCAAAAATCGCTCGAAGCTGGTAAACTACCTGAAACATGGAAGTTGGCAAATGTCGTACACATCCATAAGGGGGATCACGACTCTATCCCACCAACTACCGACTGGTTAGTTTGACGTGCATCTGCTGTGAGCTGATGGTAAGGATGATAAAAAAATGATTTTATCGATCCATTCATTTGGCCGCCAAATAAGCTCAGTCCAGCATGGTTTCTATGTGAGGATGTCTTGTCTGTCAAATCTTATCACAACGCTAGAACACTGGACAAAATCCATGGATGAAGGACACCCAGTAGATGTTATTTATTTTGACTTCATCAAGGCGTTTCATTGAGTTCCACATCAGTGACTCATCCAAAAACTGACCGACTTTGGGATAACAGGGCATCTCCTGAACTGGATTAAAGGCTTCCTTGGAGACCGTAGTCAAACATTTACTGCAGGTGGCAACTGTTCAGGGTGGGCACCTGTCAAAAGTGGAGTTCCGCAAGGTTCAGTTCTTGAGCCGCTTTTTTTCATCATCTACGTTGGGGCAACAGTTGGTGTATGAACCTCAACCCCACAAAATATGTTGTAATGCACATACTTTCAGCAAGACGACGCAGAACTGCACTCTCGTGACATTATATCTTGGAAGGCCAACCACTTGAAACCGTTATTGTGCAAAAAGACCTAGGTGTTCTTATTAAACACGATCTTAGTGTCACCGCACAGAGTTCCAAAGCCGCAGCGAGCGCAATGTCGGTCATGTGCGCCATACGAAGGACGTTCGTTAACCTGAATACCGATGTCTTCGGAAACGTATGTGGAACGTGCGTGCGGTCGCATCTGGAATATGTGATACAAGCTTGATGGCCCTGGCTTCAGAAAGACATGCGGAATGTCGAAAGTGTTCAAAGACGTTCTACCAAGGTGGTCCTTGAACTTATGCAGTCCATCTATGAACAGTGGCTGACTGCTTTAAACATCTTTCCCTCCATTATTGACAAGACAGAGGGGCCCTTATAACAAATTTTCGGTTACTAAGGGGAACTTGTCTGGATGTCAAATAGGAGGATCTCTTTCAAATGGCCCCAACAGACACCTCCGAAGACATGACTGCCAGTTGAAGAAAAATCTAAGCCGAACAAACCAACGTTCATCCTTCTTCTCTCAAAGGGTCATTCAACAGTGGAACTCCTTGCCCGAGTCTATTGTGCATGCACCCATGGTTGACGTGCTCAAGAGACGTTTGGATAACCATATATTAACACATAACACCTATTTGACATAACATTAAAAATAATCAGGCTACTCGTTTGATTTCAATAGCGTAATTATTTACACTAGAAGATCACAGAGACTGGATATTCAGTGAACATTTGTACGCTGCCATTCCGCAAACGCCTCATCTCTTCAGCAATTCATTTTTCCAATTATTTCTGTGCACTTTTGCACAATAAAAGCGATCCGTAACAATGTTTGCATATTTTACAAAATTGTATGCATTCCTGTACCATTTCATTGGAGTTTTTATTGGCTTCGATCATTTGCTCCAAATATACTGACTGATACTGACTGATGAAGATTTTAGTGAAGGTGTGATCCACACCCCTAGATCCTTCTGGGTGTCTAGGTCTTGCGACAGCGTGCGATACAGGTGATACACCTTCTGATACGAAGGGTTGGTAATACGAAGCGCATAAGGTTACATTTGGCGATATTGAATGGCACAGGCCACTCGTTTGGTCATTGCTCGTGTTGGTGCGAATTCATCTGCAGATTTGGTTCATCCCCTTCGTTGCGGACAAACTGCCAGAGTTTTAATTGGTTTGCTAGCATTACGGTTTCGCAGTCTATTCTGCTTATGTAGTGGTCGTAAAATCTGAGGAAGAGGATACGGCACAGAACAGAACCCTTAGGAACACCACTATCAGGCGCCACCTCCGCCGATCGCTGATCACCCAGACATACGGTCTGCTTTCGACCACTCAGAACGCTTTCGATCAATCAGAAAAGGTTGCCTCTTATCCTCATACACCTGAGCTTGTATAGGAGACGTTGATAAGACTCATTGTCAAATGTATTTTTGAAGTCTACGAAGACTGCGTGCATTGTATTTCCTTGATCAACTGCTCCGGTCCATTGTTCTAGACAGTAGTGCAAAGTTGTCAAGCAGGACCGTCCTCAAGGGAATGCATGCTGTTTGTCAGAAAGAAGTCGATGACGCTCTAAGAATTTAATCAACTCTTTTTTGACATTCCACTCCATAATATTGCAAGACATGGAATCTACCAATGCGGGACAGCAAGTTGACTACCCAAGCAGGATTTCCTAAGCAACCATCTAGAATCCACCAGAATGACTACTAGGCTGACTTTATAACCTTGTTCATCCTGGAATTGAAGATTCGAAACGCTTGGCTATCAGTAAAAGTAGCCTTCATTCCAAAAACCCTTATCCTGTTCCAACATCAGTTCTTATAATTGCCTGCTTTTTCGAATTACTGGAACTTGCAGAACGAATTGCCTTATACAGTAGTCGCCACTGATTTTACAACAATGTCAAGTCTGCATTTAAAATGTCGTAGCACTCAAAGCGTTTACCTAACGGACCCACAAGTTATACTGCGTGAAAGCAAACATAAATTCTTAGAAGGAGGCATATTTAGATTTATGAAGTATCATTTATTATCTAAGAACTAATATGTTTTACCGAAACTGTCAAATCCGAAACTGGGCTGAGAGAAAGGTCACGGATAGTAAGTCGTTATATAAATGATAAAAGTGTTAGAAAATAGGATAAAAATACAAAATGAGAAAACGTAATGAAGATTTAAATGCTAATATTTTTTAGAATGTCATTAAGCGTTTATAACAGCAAATGTCGGACGAGCATAGATGCAAAAATATTGCCAACGATGATTTGCTCTACAGAATTATTAAGAACGATCCCCAATGTATTTCCATTAAAAATTATTTCGGAGACTGGTACTAGTTTTGCTTGATTAAGGTGCATAGATTTTTAATTGGATTGGGTTGAAGACTATTGGGCTGAGCAAAAATTGTTCGCAGGCTGCATGCAGGAAAGCTGGCTGTAGTCTTAAAAATAAGATGATAGTCTTAAGATAAACAGGAATCATACCTCCTCAGATCGGAGAACAGGGCATTGTCTTTTAGAATAAATGTTTCCTTTTGACGCCTGTGAATATCATTGTAACCAAATGCATCTTTAAAAATGTTGACGTATACAAAACTATAAATATTATCTTTCTTCGACCGAGTTTTGCTTGATTAAGGTGAATAGATTGTTAATTGGATTGGGTTGAAGACTATTGGGCTGAGCAAAAATTGTTCGCAGGCTGCATGCAGGAAAGCTGGCTGTAGTCTTAAAAAATAAGATGATAGTCTTAAGATAAACAGGAATCATACCTCCTCAGATCGGAGAACAGGGCATTGTCTTTTAGAATAAACGAATCCTTTTGACGCCTGTGAATGTCATTGTAACCAAATGCATCTTTAAAAATGTTGATGCATACGAAACTATAAATATTATATTTCTTCGACCGCCAGATTGTTCGCTCTCCGAACTTGATGACCATCCACACAATGAGGCATCAACAGTTCTTAAAGGTTGATCCCAAAACAGTCTATTCCTTAGAAAAGTTCTTTTCGCATAAGACCGCATGCGCCGACTTTGTCGACCAGCCTAACAAGAGTAATTCATCACAGAAAGAAATTTTTTTCCAAAATAAAAGTCTGCGACTAATGTATTCCTGTGCAAATAGGAAATGTTCCTTAACATATTTCCTTCCTAAAACGGCTAAACCGTAGCCATCCGCTGATAAAGCCCAAATTTCCTCATTCTGTTACTCACTAGGGTTTGAGAGAACTTTGACAAATGTTCCCGGTGAATAGCGCTAGCGGGCCTATTATTGTAAATTTTTAGTGTTTGACGAATAAAATCGTCATTTCGTTTTGTTGTCGATCGTTTTGGTTCAGGATCCGTCATTATGGGCATTGTTTTACAGGTGATAATTCTGCATACGGTGGCCTTGCTTATATTAAACATATTAGCTAAGTAATTGCTCGGCAGCACTTTGGCCGCTTTATTATGGTAAACGAAAAATCAGGTTCACATTAATAATGACTTGACCTGTCAATGGCACAGCCCCACACTCAAAATTGAACTTATACCACGCGTTTCTGTTTCTATTTCAAGCCTATGCACAAAGTTATCGGGATGGTTAAACAAATTGTTGTAACCAATCTATTATTGAATTTTATGGCATAAAAGAAAAAGAAAAAAAAGAAAAATTTAAAACTGGAATTGTTCGTTGTTTCTGAAAATAAATGTGATACCGTTAACCTAAACTCACTTCCATCCAAACAACTTCGAATAACATTTTCCGGTTCTGAAAGATATTTGTTTCATGCCTTTTTAATTAAGTTGAATTTCTTCCATAGTATAATGCACATTCATAAAGTGCTTGGTTCTGTCATACGTAATAGCCTAGGAAATTCCTTCGATTTGAGACTACTCCCATTTCCGCGAAAATAAACTTCCACTTCTCTTAAGAAACCTAACTTAAACGATCATTTGCTTACGAAGACGTTTTGCAGAATTAAATGAACTCACTGAATCACAAGAGTTTTACTAAATATATGCTAAAGTACCCAGCTATATGTAATCATATGCGTTGCATGATCCTTAGCGACAACAGTACATAATCATGCCATTCTCTTCCAAAATGTCTGACCCCTTCAATTTCGTAAGAGTAACCAGAACAAATTTCGTATCGGTTTGACCACAGCTTCGACCTTCGGCTGCCTAAGACATTAGCTATAATTACTAAGTCCACGAGAAAAAAAAACTTATTGCCAACCTGGTTGCCGTAAAAAACAACCGCCGGTCAGACTTAGCATATGAACTCCAACCAGTCAATCATGGCGTATTGAAGGCATGTGCTCTGAAATGTGTTGACCTGCGGTCACTGTCTGTCAGAAGTCAACTGTTCTGATAAGTAAGCTGAGCTCTATCCTGGTGCCCATGTTATTGCAAGTCACCTCAGAGTGCGGCTTTCTGTTGTAACACTGTCTGCTGTTTAGGACGCAGTTTCAAGACAGGCGATCTTGCTGACCAACCTAGTTAACCCGTATGCCTGCAACTAAGGTCCTGCCCACGGATCACTAGTGTTGTGGTCGGGAAAATACAGCTTTTTCTACTGCGAGTACACGCAGGCAGTATCAACGCAGAGCGGAGTGAGGGTGACAGTTACCAGGCGATTGATGCCGCCTGCGCTTAGCAACTAGAGACGCCAGGCAGACAGCGCGGCTCAAACTGGATGGGTAGACGACGCACGTGATAGCCAGGAGCCAGATTATTAACTCTCTAAAAATGGCTAGACGAGACGACCACCCGAAACGTCATATCAGAAAATAAACCCCTCCTTGTGAACGCCTTTGCTCCTTCTGACACAAGTTAAGCTTATGTGTTCCATTCCAAGAACCGGTATTAGTGTATTGAAGGTCACACTAGGGAATCCCATCCTTCATATTTTTTATGTGATAGGGGGCCGGTGGCCTGAGGGGTTTTATGGGTGAAGCAGTGTTCGGGTGCAGGAAAGAAAGCAAAAGAAAAATAGCAAAGAAACCAGGAAATAGTGTTGACCTTTATTTTAAAAGTACCATATGAAGCAACTCCAAAAGGCACGATAATTAAAAGGAAACAATGATAGTAAATTCAATAAAAGAATTTATCACTAATAAACGAAAAATCGTTACCATTGGTTCCCGTGGCAAGCCATAAAACAGTAACAATATTCTGTAAAAAATAACGTTCGATTATGAACAAGTTCACTGCTTTTGATACTTAGAATATCTTGTTTGTGAAAATCACCAGCAAGTCTCTCTTAGGACATGTGGTACAGTGCAGGGAGGATATGGAAACGTACTACCCTATAGAAACCCGGATAGACATGCAAAGTATTCGCAGAAATAATAGTAGCCTTTTTCCCAGCCATTTACTACCTACCCCCTATAATTTAACGTATGCCTATGCATTACAGTAGTCCAAGAATTGAACTAAGCACTTACAGAACGCTGATGCCATATTTACTGTTGCAATTTCTCTCGTAATTCAAGACGATTTCAAACTACCTCAACAGACATTATCGATTCTAACGCTATTGCGTGGATCATTGCATTGGAAAGAGATCCCGTGGTCTATCAGATGTGTTATTGCTATCAAAACTCCGATACTTATTATTCTTCCAAAACCTCATTCTCCGATAACTGTCCAATGTTTTTTCAGTTTCGCAGTAAGCATCGTCACAAAACTCTGCAGCCATACAGAATTAAATGAGAGCAAATCCGCAGCCAACTGCTAGATTCTTTCACCGCAAAGAAGAGGCATAGATGGCTGTCAAAGTACTGACGATATCTTCCTGGGAAACAAACAGTGCATAATAATGAACGCCCTTGACGACAAATAAAGTTCATA
>JAYGXS010000003.1:9282952-9313204 GCA_036362985.1 Ligula intestinalis
TGTCGCTCGCAGATTTTTCTCCACCAATTTATAAGGATTGCCTTTGCGATGGTAGGAGGTTTCCCATATCCAAGAAGACAGCTCCTGTATAAAGAGTTCAAATTTTAAAAAATACTATAACAAAATGCACCTAATTAAATTGAAAAATCTCATGTTTGCATAAACCAATTAGAGCCCTGATGGTTTGTTTGTATACTCATAAGTATACGACAATGTCCAAATTATTTGTTTGCCATAACCGATAACTCTGTCAATTCTATTCAATACTTTGACATGAAATACCGTCCACCGATTTGGCAACCAGACTGTGCTTACTTGAAAAGACAGTTTGATGTTGAAGATGGATTCTGAAACCAACTTACACTATCGTGGATAAATATTTTAATTTCTGCCTTCAGTTGAATGTATTCCTAATGCACATATCTTACAATACTAAAGTTTAGCTTATATAGTATTATATTTAATTTAAGGGTGCTTGCTCAAGTTCTACGCGTTTCATACATTATAGATCTGGGATATAGTCTTTAAATGCCATTGTATCACAAAAATCGTAAAACCGAAAATTGTCTGCAAGCAGTTATTCATAGCCGTTCCATATTCAGTGGGTGAAACAAGCATCTGAAGCATATCAGATTCATTCTTATTTTTCAGATAGCAATGGACACATGCGATTGTCAACGTAAAGCATAATGTATCGTCAAGTTCAGTACTAAAATCAATACCTCATTTATAGTTCCTTGGGTCTTTCTTATGGCCCACTTATATGAAAAACGTCTGCTTTGTAGATAAGACGTCAAAATATTTCCCTTTACTTGACAGATGAATTGAGTTGAAAAATGAACAGGCAAACATCTGAATTGTATATTAACTCACCAGCTTATAGAAAGTCACGGAGATTTTTGGGTACAATATGTCGCACTGAAACTCCATAACTGGTAACATGCTCCGAGCGTCATACCCGGAACAATTCATCGTCAGTGGATTTTGCAAAATATCTATCTGTATCTCTGTCATCTGCGGCACATTCTCAAATGATGTGGCTTGAAACTGCATATTCATTCGAGCCACCATGTTAGATACCTCTTCAACAGGGTAAGAAATGTCACCAGTCGGGCATTCCGAGTCTGAAGAGAAGATAATTATGAAGCATGATAAGTGAATTGCCTGTAAGGCAGTGTCAAATAACAATCTCTTTTTCAAATTGTATCGGCTTTCAGCCAGCGGGACCAGCGCCGATTATCGTAAAATTTTAATAGCACGGATGCTGCACATTACATGCATCAACTACTGACTTACCCTCTGTGGTTATGCAAGACTCAGCGACGCGTAAAAAAATCAGGTATTTGATAAGTAGACTACACATATTTTTTGTTAAAACCAGGGTTAAAATCAGTTCTTATATTATCGGAGCATCCAATTGCATTTAATTGTCAGCCCTAGCAGTTCAAGTAATTGGACAAGCATTCTTCCAGTGAAGCAATTCACTTGTGTCGTTCCCTAGTTTAACACATTTGTTGATTGGAGGACCATGAAGTGAGCTGCTGCACCACTGTTACTTGTGTGAATAGCAGGCGAAAATACGTAGGGGCATGTAGGTTTGAGCTAAGCATCAACTGACTAAACCGAAAGATCAAAAATGCAGAGGTTTTTGTGAAGTATTAGTAATCACTCACAAATCGGCATTAAAACGTTAAATACTTAGAAATAATAATTAAAACACCTTAGGCTTATTTTTGCCTTATAAGAAACAAAGAAAAGTTTGATTTTTTTTAAGAAAATAAAAAGTTTCGTTATAACATTCAAGTTCCTCAGACGTAAAAATAGTTATAAATCAAATGCAATAAACTTAACTCTTTTCTTTATATCAAAAACCACTCTTTTTTTACAATTCTCAAAAAAAATTTCATTCTGTGAGTACACGATAAATGGTTAATATTATCTCCGTTTTCGAACCCTATCTCATAGACGTATAGTCAGCTCGATGAGCTTATATTATCTTTTAAATTGAACGATGCATTATATTTGATACGGATGTTATCATTTCTGAAGGTGGCAAGAAGAGCCATATTTGGAAATTCTTCCAAACAACAAAACACATTATCAAGCACAAGAAAGTCCGAAATATAGGTTTGATATTTTGTTCCCTTAAAGCAAGAAAAATAACTTTATATAACTGCTTACCAAAGTAAATGAATATCTATGTAAGGCACGTTTTTTAAATGTAAATTAAAATGGAGATTATTAAAAATTTTAATTTTCACGTGAAAAAAAAGATGATAAATGTGGCCTTAGTCTTTATAGTCATGTATTTTTGCCAACAGTTTGTTACTTTAAGGCTCCATTGTAAGCATCCAAATGTGAAAAAGTGGGAACATTTTTGATAACGTCCGAAATAGTTTACGCCATTAAAACTATGTGGTCAATAACCCGTTGACTCTAGCTAGGGTCAAAACGCAAAAAATATGAGAAAAAAGTAGTTTCTTGTTTCTGAAAATAAATGCGATTCCTTGCACTTGACCTCACTTGCATCTGATCTACTTCAGAGTTAATTTCTTTGGTTCTAGCTAGGACATATTCAAACATTTTAGTTATTAAAGGTTTCCACGGTAGCATAATGCATACTAATAAACAGCTGAATTCTGTCGTTTAAAGCAGCATTGGGAATTTCTTGGATATTAAGTGGCATCATATTTCATCACAATGAATGCTTATTTCTTTCAAAAGACTGAACTGTAGAGGCCGCTCTCCATACAAGCATGTATTTTTGGGGTTACTTTAACTCATTGGATCAGAAACCATGACAAATTCTGATATAAAGGAACGAGTTTAATTTCTTCATGACATTTGCAGGACCTCGCAGCCATTCTGTACTTCCAAACATAACGTCATATAGTGGTGTATCTGTATGACACTCATGCAATACCATACTCACAATGAATCTAGAAATACGTGTAGCCTTAGGACATATGCGAAATATTCATACATTTTCGCTAATCAGCACTCAGTAAGGTTGCAGTAATGATTATCGTGTAGTGCCTCCTGAAGTCATTTCAGTCACCATAGGATGCTGGCGTTTTTACAAGCTTCGTTCTGAAAACGAACAGAACGTATGTCCTGTAAGGAGTGGCTACTTAATAAGTATGCGATCGTAGTATTGATTTTGACCTACCTTATAAATTTATATTTAAATACCGAAGGTTTTGGAATCCATATATGCTATCGCGTCCATCACCTCCTAACCGTAAGGTTGAAAAAGAGAGTACGGGTTCGTGGATAAATTATATTTGGCCTGACATTTGGAAACCTTCTCGCATCCATCAACAGCGTTTTGTGGTAGTTGAGTCTGGTGGTCATGAGTTAGTTCACCTTGCCGTCTGCCTCTAAGTAAATCGGTGCTGGACGTGTACACTTTCACCTGCCCATTCGCTGCCGACCACATTTGGTCTCCCGGATGTTGGCTGCTGGTGGGCTGGCGTGACCATCTTCCCCTCTGCGGTCAGCGTAGTTTTAGGCGAGTCAATATCCTTGCCAAACATTTTGAACCTGCGGACGGCTATCCTTGAATGAAAAGTTTACAAACAGCGCGCTGTGTACATCCTATCAAATGAAAAGCACGTTTTCGCCTTCGGCTTGATGAAAATATCACAATATTCTTATGCCACATATTGCATAGGTAGCATTTATTAATTGACGGATACGATGAATGAACATTTCACAGTCATAAAAATGCTCATAATTAGAAGATATTTAGAATCCATAGACACCCTTTCCTATAGTATAACATATAAAGAAGAGGTTATTTTCTACGAAATGACTACTGGTATTAAATTTCATTTTTTTAAATACAATATACTTGCATTTATAAAGCCAGTCATAGTCAATAACAGTAATGCATACTATTCAAGAGACCACTTTGCACAATATATACCTTTTGTAAGTGGTCAGAATGAATCTCGTATAAAGCTAGCTTTCGATCGTGACTGAAATGCTTTACGGGTAGACCCTGTATCCTGTTATTTGTAAAAATCAGATTCACTATCACATTCTTGCTATTATTTGGCCTATTTCACCAAACCGCTATCAGAATTGTTGCTTATAATCACCAAAATCCTGTCGAAACTGTCGAGGAAAAAACCTCACCATCTTTGAGTGGATATTGATAAGGAAATAAGATGTGAGTCAAGTTATATCTTTCATAAGCGCATTTTTTTGTGTATGGTCTTATTCTAGATACTGGCTACCTGTTTTAAGTCATCGGGTGCCACGTTCAGTCCGAGAGATAGGTTTGGGTAAATTTGTTAATAAGTTTTTTTCGCTGAATTGTCATAAGAATGTTTCTTTTTTTCTGCTGGCCGCTTCATAGACTTTCGCGAAACGCCTCTTCCGTTTCTGCTTTAATATTCACAGCATAAAGTTTCGCGTCTTCGCGTAGATGAATTGCGCTCATGTATTTTGTCTAAAATAATTCTTACAACGATTATTCGTGATCTTAATGTCTTTTTTACTCTGCTTACCGTGTGCGCCTAGGCATTCACAAGGAGATGGTTCTTTCCCGTAATACATATATAAACGTCGGATATGATGAATCATGTGCAGGTGCTTTCGTAGTCTCATGTGTTTTACATGCGGAGGTTTCAATGGAACCAAGTACAATGAACAGAACTGGCACCATAATGCGAATACCTTAAAAGAAAATAAATTCTTCCACGAGTCTTCAGCTCAGCGAGTCAAAATAGCTGACTTTTGCGGCAAGAGGGCATTGACCGGACGGGACAGTCAGGGGACAGTGGGCAGCATTGTTGGGTGAAGGGGAGTAAACAAGTGGACGCACAGCACTGTTGAGGTAATGCAGAGGTCGGGAACGTATGGTTCCCGAACCAGGTGTGGATCATTAATGACTGCAGTTAGCGCTCTCGGATGAAATCCGGAGGCTTATTTTACTCACAGTTAATTGAAATGAATCTTAAAATGTACTTAATTGCTCTGAGAGTTCTTTCTTAGTCGCAAGCATTGCTGTCGGTCCTTCTTGACCGTCTTGAGGAATTTGAACTGCATTTTCAACTAACTAAAACAATCACAATCGGCTTTCTAATAGCTTTAGATAAAAAAATATTATTTATTTTCTAAATGCTGCAAGTCACTTGTATCACCCCTAGTCTCACTGGTCACCTAGTACATAAATAGTTGTCGTGGCCAGCCCCAAAATACGCTGTAACCAGTTCTGCAAACTGTAACATTACCTTGTGCGTTTCTGGCCTTCGACCACGGCCATTGTTTTCAAAACAGTCAATTTATTATGACAAGTTATTGGGGCAAACTCCTAATGAATGCAGGAAGAGAACCGACTACAAGTAGTATTTGCTAAGATTTGAGAGATTTGTGTAGCACACGCCAGAGAGCTGCGTTTCAGCGAGTGATTATGGCACACATACTCCGTAATGGCCAGAGCGTAATCAGTGCCTGTAGGACAGGGACACTAACATAAAAGTTTTCGCTCTCTACTGCTACGGTAAATCGGTCTTTCCATCAAACGTTCCCTCACAATTTCCCCTCGAAATATATTCAACATTCGGGCTTTGATATGAGCGCGAATGTTGGCACCACAGAATGTAGCAAGGGATGTTTGGTAGCGATAGCTGTATTTTTCTTCAACTTGAAACAAAAATATAATATGGCGCGCAACAGTGGAGAACAGTGGTCGGTTAAAACATGTATTTGAAGTGTTTAAGCTTCCTCAGATCGCACATTACCATTCTGAATGCATACACGAAACTGCAGTTGACAAACTAAAGTTATATTTTAAGCTTTATTGATTTGCTGAATGTGTTGAATAGTTGCACGTTGGTAAAACACTTTTGGAACATATCTTCGCTTTCCACACCTGGTCAGAATCTTAAATTTTGCAAATGCCCGGTGCCAATAAATGCCCATCTGGTCTCCCATTCACGACTGCAACGCAAGCCAAATTAGGAAATATTTGTTTGGCTGCATCCTAACACTTAAATTGGACGGATGTCTCCTGAGTTTATTCTATGAAATCGCTGTCTAAGTATTCTTACACACTGCAATGATACGCAGTGTTCGGCCAATAATTTTTTGTAAATTATTATGCTGTTTGCGGAAAATAAGGGGTTTTGAAGCATTAATGTATACTTCTTGAGAAAACTGAATCTTTTAAGGCGAGTTAGCGTGGACTTTACTGAGACCAATTTGTATTTCCCTGACTAGAGCGCTGGCGATCCATGACCATGCCTGTAGGTGAAGCCATACGGATCAACTAGGTCGATCAATAAAATCGCCTATAAACTGTCTTCAAACTGCGTTGTAAACAGCAGACAGGACAGGACAGGAGAGAAATAAATACCTATTGCTGACCTGGTTGGCTTAGAAAACAAGCATGAACCAATTTTCTTAGCCAGGCAGACTTAACATATGAACTCATACCAGTTAACAATGGCGTATTGAAGGCAGGTGGTCCAGAAAGTGTTGAATTGCAGTTACTGTGGGGCAGAAGTCAACTCTTCCGCTAAGTGATTCAAGCTCTCGCCTGCCACCCATGTTATTTCAACTCACCACAGAGCGCTGCTTTCTGTAGTATCACTGTCTGTTATTTACGACAGTTTCAAAACACTTAAACGTTATTCTTGCTGAGCTACCTAGTTCAAATATATGACTACACGGATCACTTCTGCGGTGGTCAGGACAATACAGCCTTATCTGGTCTGAGCCCAAGGTGTCTGATGTCTGGAAATACACATTAACGCCTCAAAACACCTTAATTTAAACCACCAACAACATAGGAATTTACGGAAAATTATAATTCAACTAGTGTTAAGCATTGCAAGTTGTGAGAGTACTTAGACAGCAATGTTATAGCATAAACTGACAGAAAACAAAGTCGGAGCAAATGGATAGGATGCAGCCCCAATGAATACTTTGCAACCTTTGCTAAAGTGCCAGTCGTGAATGTGAAACCAGAGGTTCAATGATTGGTACAGAGTGGTTGTGAATTGAGGATTATTATCACTTGTGGCAGTAAGGAAATGCTTGAGCAATTTAGAACCTGAAAACTGTTGAAATCTGCAGAATACTAGTATAGGTTAAAATGCAACTGCTACATTACTTTACACATTGAAAATGGCACTGTGGGATTTGAGAAAGTTTAAACAATTGATAAACTACTTTTAACCAACTACTGCTCTCCACTGTTGCGAATCATACTTGTTAAATTAATCTGTAACTATCACCGTTAGCCCTGAGGTAAGGCGATATGCACTACCTGATGTTACGCCAATATTTGAAAGAAACAATGCCCATAAACGCATTTAAATTATTAATAAAAGCAAAACGAATTACCGTTAACACCCGTCTCGCATAATAGTATTATGTAGGCTTGGTTCCCGTTGTGAACTCTTTAATTGACCAGTACCCATGAAGGAATTCGCAAAAGATTTAATTCCTACAGTAGTGATACTTTATGGATAATGACATTAGGCTATCATAAAGTTCACTGCCGTTGATAGTAAGAAAAACGTGCTTGCGAAATTTAACGAAAAAATCAAGTCATGCGGGGGGATGACGTTCATGTGATGCCGGATATGAAAAAAATGGGTCTTAAAGTTATCTAGATAGACATGGAATAGATTCTGAGAAATCGCACTATTTATATTACCACGTCAGTGGACGAAGTTTTTAAATAAACATAAACAAAGCGGTATATTTTGCAAAATCCACTGACAACGAATTGTTCGGGTTATGACAGTCAGACCCTGTTGCTGGTTTTGGAGTTCTAATACGACCTATTGTACCCAAAGATCTCCATAAATTTTTATACCATAATGAGTATACATAGAATTCTGAAATTTTCTGTTGGATTCTTTTTTCATTTATAGGGGGAAGAACGAGATTTTGGTTATTCCATTTACTCAATTGTGAACGACTTACCAAGAGCCATGAGTTAGGTTGATATGATCCCACAAAGGCCGCAATCTTTTTCACCACTGGGTCAGGAGAATTATAAATTCAAGTACTCATTTCACGTAGATCCTACATAGTTAAAGGGAAATTGACTGACTGTTTTTCAAAGAAACTTTTTCTCATAAACTTGGACTATGCAAAATACCAACCAATATATGCGAAAAACTAAATAATCGATTAAAAGCATAGTAAACATGTATCAGGAAACAAACTTAACCTCATAGTGCCAAGGCTTTTACGCACAGCGTCGTTGTGAAAGCGGTGCAAGAGATTTCGCCCCCATAGCGTTCATTGTATTTTGTATGTTTATTTGTAGATTTATATATTTGTATAAATTTTTATATTATATGTTCGTCAAGCTTCATCTTTTTATTCTCAGCTTACGTCCATTTCGACATTGGGTCTTTAAGCATGGGTGATGTTTACAACATTTTGGAAAATGTTCTGCGAGCGACAGCTAGATACAAACGTTAGTTGTATGGACGTCAATTAATCTGGAGGTACAGCCTTCTCTGAAGCAGGTGAACAAGCTTGATTAATTGATGACGGTGGAAAACGATTCGTGGAAAGCGGAATGTTTAAGCACGTATGGAGCGCTTTACCTCAGGTTATTTTCAACGACTTCACGACGTTGGATGTTTTGTCACACAGTAAAGATAATAGTAACACGTGTTTCAGGTGCTGTGGTGAAGGTGTTTTTTTTGTTTATGTGCGCCTCCTGTATTATAATCTTCTAGGTATTTTTAAAGTATGTGTTAAAATCCATTATGTTCTTTCAAATTGGCAATGCAATCAGCATATTGCCGTGTATAAGCTAATCTCGCCACCAAAAAACTCGATTTTGGGTCACAAATACATACACACCTAAACCATTTGTTATGCCTTCATCAAACAAACTGAATCGTAGTATATCGGGATTGTTTCTGCTAACGTAGTAGCGAACGGCCCTGATCCCGTGTTGAATTGAAATTTTCGAACTTAGTTTTGATCGGGGAGAATTAAATCGGCTGTGCCGGCTTCCATTTATTTGAAAGATTAGGGCACAAATACATCCGAGCTGGCTACGTTCTAATGCGGCTAATTGAAGCCTGCGCGTTTAGTCCCTTGGTTGCGCTTAAAAGAAATCATGCGATTGTGAAAGGATCAAAAGTTAGAAAGAGAGGACTGTACGCAACAAAAACATGTCGCGTAGTTATTTAACTATAGGAACGATGAAATCGGAGAACATAACGCATCCAGTTGTTTCATGAGCATGCTTTTACAATCAAATCAAAAGTAAAAAGGGTAATTTCAACAGCGTAGCCCAAAGAACATAAAAAGATCAGGTGTTTACAGGGAGTCAAAGTATAATTAAAGAAAGTATCTGACAGTTACACATTGTTTTCCATAAAAGTATGTGGCATCCTTTTGCTGATTTTCTTGGATATCCAGTGGCAGATAGGGCAGTCCTTCACGATGTCGTTTAGAATGGAGAAGGTGACCCGATGTCAGGCTTATCCAACACATATAATTTGTTTGTAGTAATATTCCCCAACTTCGATATACGTTTCCACACAAAACGGTTAAGTTGTGCGTTTTTCTTGATTTGTCCTGAGAAACGATCTGATGCACGAAACGAGTCAAGGCAAGCAACCTGTGGGTGTGGAACATTGTCTAATACTTACTTATAAACCACTAAATTAACGAGTGAAGATTAACTGCAACATATATTTAATTCAGGCCTCGAGTTTACCTTTTAGTATGATTTAACTAATCTGAACAAATAAATAAATTTTATCTGGCCGCACTATATAAAGGTAACCAAATTCTTTTAAAATGATCTTAATAAAATGACCTCAGTCAAAACTGATATAAATAAGAAGCATTAATATGCTTAGCATGTATAAGATGAGTTTTCTTTTGCTACCGGATTTGTGGTGCAGTTTTCCTTGTGCAGCCTGCGGTAGATTTGTAACAAGCCTAATAACAGATTAGCAAGACGACTTGTTAAGCGCGGGATCCATTGGTTTATTTTTGTGGGCATTCTATGAACTTCTCGTACATGAAAGTCCACTAATTACTTTGACGAGTAAACCTTAACTCCAAAATATATTAACTTACAGGCCGCGAAGTCCGCTTTCAGGATGTATAAACTAATATGCCTTGATAAATAAAGTGTAGCTGGTTAAACTCAACATGTGATAGCCAAATTCTTCTCAATGGTCTGCAGTTAAATAACTTCAAGCGGATCTTATAAAAATAAGAAGCCCTTCTACACTCGACATTTAAAACAAAAGAAGTAACTCCATTTGTGGAAGTGCGTTTGCTATGCAGCATATAGTAAACTTCGTAACAGCCTAATAATGGACTGTATTTTTTATTTCCTGAGGGGAACCGGTTAAGCCGAAATTATTGCCCATTTCAATGCAAACCCATCAATATATAGGCCTTTCATAAGCCGTCTTAAATAACCTGGCCTACTATATATGCTAAAACACAAAGTTATATTTCGTCGTGAAATTTGCATGCAGGACGGTATGGACGAATGTATTTTCCTCGGTGAATTCACCATGTGCTATCTGGTACTTCGCACCCTATGCATATGCTGAGGCAAAAGATAAAAGTACTCGAAAAACAAACTAACATTGCAAGAAACATCTGGAGTCGTCTAAAGAATTTGGTGCAGTTTCGGGCAAAACAACTGTGTCTCAAAAACTGACAGGCTTCTGAAGACGCGAATTGCCGAACACGCGGCAGCAGTGTGGCAAAATGCTGCCAATTCTGAAGTTGCGTTTCCTTCAACGTGCCTCGGCCACACATTCAACATTGATGACGCCAACATTCGCACAAGAGGTAAATAATCGCGTGAGCCAGGCCCCAAATCCATCAGCAAATGCAACGATTTGCCCAATATATACCGCTTGGGGAAAGGACACGCCGCCGTTACCTCTTATACCAGTACCGAAGGGGCAGATGACTGGGTAATCATCACGCCCGAGTGCATCCCACTCCTATTAGTTTATCAGTTGCTTTAACCTTCATCAGTCTAAGACATAAAGCTATAATTACTGAGACCATGAGAAAATAAGATACCTATTGCCGACCTGGTTGTCGTAGAAAAGAAACGCCCGTCAGACTTAACATGTGAACACCAACCAGTCAATCATGGTGAATTGCAGGCAAGTGCCTATGAAAGTGTTGACCTGCAGTCACTGTCATGCAGAAGTCAAATGTTCTGCTTCGCGAGCTCAGCTCTGTCCTACAGTTCATGTTATTTCAAGCCACTACAGAGCGCGTCTGGTTGTTGTAGCACTGTCTGCTGTTTACGACGCAGCTTCTGGACAGGCCATCGTGCTGAACGACCTAGTGAACCCGTTTGCCTACACCTAAAACCGTGCCCACGCATCAGTTGTGTTGCGGTAGGAAAAAAACACTAGTCTGAGTACACCCACAGAGTTTCAACGTACATCGGAGTGCGGGTGATGGTTACCAGACGGTTTGGGCCGCCTGCGCTTACAAACAGGATACGCCAGCTACACAACTTGGCTCTAACTGAAAAGGTAGACCACACGCACGAGGGCCAGGCGTCAGACTGTTCACGCTCTACAAGACGAATTTTTGAGAAAGAAAAAGTAAAAAAATTCAGAAAAACATAATAAATTAAATAATTGAATTATTGTTACCACCAGCCTCGCCTAACAGAATTATGGGGGTTGGCTACCGTGATAAGCCCCACAGGCAATCCTGTTCCGTTAATAAATTCGCGAGGGATTTATATCTTACAATACATTTGCTGCTTTGTGAAATTCAGCATAAAGTCTGGATGTGGGGATGAGGAAAATTGCAGGCACGATATGGAAACGTGGAAACCTTTAGCGATTCAGATAGAAACGGAATAAATTTAGAGAAATCGAAGTAGTCTTTTGCCCTGCCCTTTACTAACGCAACCAAACCACATATCATATCTCTTTTCATCAATATATTTGCACCATTCGTGGCATTACAGGCTAGCAGTTAGTTGTACCACTGAACTCCTGAACCCTACTGAATTCATGAGGTCTTAAAGGCACCTGACAGTGAGATTCGTTAGTCAAATAGTAGAAAAATAGACGAATGTAAAAGCACTGACGACATCTTATAATACAACGCGGAAGTAGCACTGACAGATCAGTCAATTACCATTAGGTGCCACGCCTCTGGATGTTACTTCAATCTCAGTGAAAAACATTGAGCTTCCTCGCGTTGTAGGAAATGAGAAAGTCTCACAGCCTTTGGATAAACGCATTTGAGGCTTAAATGCGGTGAATTAATGCTGGTAACAGTATACAGGTCTCAAAATACTCTCCAGGTCTTCCTCACAAAAAACTACTTCAAGCTATGCTCTGTTCTTGTTTTCTCATGCACCATGTTATCACACTTGTTAAACTCATACATACAGAGCATATATATTTTCGCTCTGGATGCTAAGCTTCATGCAACTATGTATTAACAGTAGTGTACAGTTTAATCTTCTCCCACTTGTTACTCAAATTGCATTGATGCATGGTCGAATTCGTTTTAAATTCAGTGGGAAATTGTATTACTTGATATAGCATCAGCGTTATATTAATTTTGGCCATCGTTTGTTTTCTATGACAACCAGGTTGGCAGAAGGTACCTTAATTTCTCGTGGTCTTAGTAATAAAAGCTAAACGTCTTAGGCCGACGAAGGGTTAAGCTACGAAAAAACCGATAGGAGTTCATTTCGGGTTAGGCCTTTTGAGAAATTCAGATGAAGACGACTCGATCTACCCCTCCGGTACAGGTATCAGAGGTTACGGTGGCCTGTTCGTTCCCCAAGCGGTACATATTGGGCAAATCGTTGCACTTGCTGATAGATTAGGGGCTGGTGAACCATGGCTCAAATAATTATCGGCTCCTTTCGATTGTCATCTCTTGAGAGAATGTCGGCGTCATCAAAGTTGAATGTCTGACCGGGTTTCATCGAAGGAGCAGCAACTTTAGAATTGGCAGCATTTCGCTGCACTGCTGCCGCGTGTTCGTCAATTTCCATCTTCAGAAGTCTGCCAGTTGCTTGGACATAATTGCTAAGCTCGCAACTGCAGCAAATTCTGTAGACGACTCGAGATGTTTCTTGCCATGTTAGTGTGTTTTTCGGGTACTTTTTTATTTTTTTGCCAGAGTATATGCACAGTGCGCGCATACTAGTTGGCGCATGGTGTATTTAACGAAGATAATACGTTCGTCCATCGCTAAAATGACAATAAATATCTGGTTTTTGCTGTATACAGTCCTGCATGCAACTTTCACGACGAAATATAACTTAGTGTTTTAGCATATACATTAGGTCAGGTTATTTTAGATAGCGCAAATTAAGCAGTCCTTCACAATGTTATTAGGCAAAGAAAACGCCACCCGAAGTCAGGCTTATCCAACGTATATAATTTGTTTGAATTAACGTATCACAAATTGGAGATATGTTTTGGAAACAATGGCTAACTGGTGCGTTATTCTCGATTTTTTCTAGTGTAGGCTAGCACCCTATGGGTGTGGAACGTTTTCTAACAGTTACTTATATACCACTTAATTTACGAGTGTACGTTTACTGCAATATATATTTAATTCAGGCTTGGAGTTTACCTTTTAAGATAAATTTACTAATATGCACAAATAAATTAGTTTTAGCCGGTGATATTATATAAACGGGAGCCATTTTTTTTTAAATGACCTTGAACAAATCTTATAGAAGTAAATAGCATTAATATGCTCAGCATTTTCAAGATGAGGATTTTATTGTTACTGGATTTGTAGTTCAGTTTTCTTGGTGCAGCCTGCGGTAGATTTGTAACAAGTCTTCTCATAGATAAGGAGGACGACTTGTTAAGCACGGGATCAATTGTTTTTTTTTTCGTAAGCCTTCGACTTACTTCTTGTACATGACAGTCCATGAATAGCATTTGCGAGGAAAAATATAAACTAAAATAAATATTAATGAACAGGCCGCAAATTCAGCTTTTAGCATGAGTTCGACCAATTTGCGTCAATAAATAAATTTGTAGCCAGTTACACTCTACATGTGATAGCCAAATAGTTCCCAATGGCCTGCGGTAAAAATGACTTCAACTGGATCTTATTAAAATAAGAAGCCCTACTACACTCTGCATTTACAACGTAAGGATTGCGTAGATACTGCATTTGTGAAATTGCCTTTGCTATGCAGTATATTGTAAACGTGTTGCCAGCCTTATAATAGATAAGAAAGAAGTTATTTGATGGACGCCAGTAAAAATTCGAAAGTGTAGGACAATAAACAAATTGATAAGGTGCTCGGAAAGTCTTATTTATTATTCATCCAAATACCTGCGACCGAAAGTTTTATTAAATTTGGCATGATATAATAATACGTAGCCACACCTATACCCTGACAATGAGAAAGCGGACTAGATGGAAAGGACGATCCAGTTGATCAGGCGTTCCTAATCACATCTTAGCAAATAAGAATTTTTAAAACTGAAATGTCTTCTTGTTTCTGGAAATAAATGCGATTCCTTAAACTTGGCATTATTTCCATTAGAGCAACTTCAGATTGTGTTTATCCTTTTCCGAGGGGAAATGCTTAAGCCAAAATTATTGCCCATTTCACTGTATAACCATAAATCAAAAGGCACTTTCCGAACTAAGGCCTTTCATAATCCTTTCAAAAGCTTTCTTAAATAACCTGGCCTTATGTATATGCTAAAACACCAAGTTATATTTCGTCGTGAAAGTTGCATGCAGGACTGTATACAGCCAAACCCGATTTTTTATTGTCATTTTAGCGACGGAATAAAGAAGAAGTTGAGAAATATTTGAGCCATGGTTCACGAGCCGCTAATCTATCAGCAAGTGCAACGATTTGCCCAATATGTACCGCTTGGGGAACGAACAGGCCACCGTTACCTCTGATACCAGTACCGGAGGGGTAGATGACCAGGCAATCACCACGCCCGTGTCTACCCCGCTAGGCTGAAAGATCAGCAGGTCGCAGCCCGCATGCCTTTCAAGACGACAATTACGCTTGATTATCGTCGTATTTTTGCAGTAATGACTGTATCCTATAACTACCGCAAACTCCTATTTGCTATTGCTCTCCCACTATGTCACTGGTGACGAATCTGCGAGGGATATAAAACCCCTGGTGAATAATAATATTGTCCCCAGCGATCGAATCGTCTTCATCTGAATTTCTCAAAGGGCCTTTCCTTCGTCGGCCTTAGACGTAAGGCTTTTATTTCTAACACCACAAAAAAATAAGGTACCTTTTGCCGACCTGGTTCTCAGAGAAAACAAACGATGGTCACAATTAATAAAACGCTGATGCTATATCAAGTAATACAATTTCCCACGTAATTTAAAACTAATTCGACCATGCATCAATGCAATTTGAGTGATTAGTGGGAGAAGATTAAATTGTACACTACTGTAAATACATAGTTGCATGTAACTTAGCATCCAGAGCAAAAATATATATGCTCTGTATGTATGATTTTAAGAAGTGTGAAAACATGGTGCGGGAGAAAACAAGAAGAGAGCATAGCTTGAAGTAGTTTTTTTGTGAGAAAGACCTGGAGAGTATTTTGAGACCTGTATACTGTTAACAGCATAAATTCACCGCATTCAAGCCTCAAATGCGTTTATCCAAAGGCTGTGAGACTTTCTCATTTCCTACAATGCGAGGAAGCTCAATGTTTTCCCTGAGATTGAAGTAACATCCAGAGGTGTGGCACCTAATGGTAATTGACTGATCTATCAGTGCTACGTCCGCGTTGTATTATAAGATGTCGTCAGTGCTTTTACATTCATATAATTTTCTACTATTTGTCTAACGAATCTCACTGTCAGGTGCCTTTAAGACCTCATGAGTTCAGTAGGGTTCACAAGTTAAGTGGTACAACTAACTGCCAGCCTATAATGCCAAGAATGTTGCAAATATGTTGTTGAAAAGAGATACGATATGTGGTTTGGTTGCGTTAGTAAAGGGCAGGGCGAAATACTACTTCGATTTCTCTAAATTCACTCCATTTCTATCTGAATTGCTGAAGTCTTCCACGTTTCCATATCGTGCCTGCAATTTTCCTCATCCCCACAGCCAGACTTTATGCTGAATTTCACAAACACAATATTTAGTACCAGAGGCAGCAAATGTATTGTAAGATATTAATCCCTCGCGAATTTATTAACGGAACAGGATTGGCTGTGGGGCTTATCACGGTAGCCAACCCCCCATAATTCTGTTAGGCGAGGCCGGTGGTTACAATAATTCAATTAATTAATTCATTTTTCTTCTGAATTTATGATTACTGTTTCTTTCTCGGAAATGCGTCTTGTCTATCCATTTTTAGAGCATGAACACTCTGACGCCTCCCTCTCGTGCGTGTCGTCTACCTATTCAGTTTGAGCCGCGTTGTGTGGCTGGCGTGTCCTGTTGGTATACGCAGGTGGCCCAAACCGTCTGGTAACCGTCACCCGCCCTCCGATGTACGTTGAAACTCTGTGAGTGTGCTCAGACTAGTGTTTTTCCTACCACAACACAACTGATGCGTGGGTACGGTCTTAGGTGTAGGCAAACGGGTTCACTAGATCGCTCAGTACGATGGCCTGTTCAGAAGCTGCGTCGTAAACAGCAGACATTGCTCCAACAACCAGACGCGCTCTGTAGTGACATGAAATAACATGAACTGTAGGACAGAGCTGGGCTCACGTAGCAGAACGTCTGACTTCTGCACGAAAGTGACTGCAGGTCAACACTTTCCTGCCTTCAATTAGCCGTGATTTACTGGTTGGTGTTCATATGTTAAGTGTGACTGGCGTTTCCTTTCTACGACAACCAAGTCGGCAATTTGTATCTTATTTTCTCGTGGTCTGAGGTGTTATATCCCTGGCAGATTTGTAACCAGTGACAACGTCAGGTAGCAATAGCAAATAGGAGTTTGTGGTACTCATAGGATACAGTCATTTCTGCAAAAGTACGAGGATAAACAAGCGTAATTGTCTTTCCGAACGGCATGCGGGCTGCGATCTGCTGATCTCTCAGCGTAGCGGGGTGGACTCGGGCGTGATGATTGCCATGTCATCTGCCCCTCCGGTACTAGTATAAGAGGAAACGGTGGCCTGTTCGTTCCCAAAGCGGTACATATTGGGCAAATCGTTGCAATTGCTGATATATAAGGGGCCAGTGAACCATGGCTCAAATAATTCTCGGCTCCTCGAATGTAACCTCTTGCGAGAATGTTGGCCTCATCAAAGTTGAATGTCTGACCATGTTTCATCGAAGGAGCCGCAACTTGAGAATTGCCAATATTTCGCAATACTGCCTCCGCCTGTTAGGCAATTCGCGTATTCAGAAACCTGTCAGTTTCTCCGACATAATTGCTTTTCTCACTACCGCACCAGATTCTGTAGACAACTCCAGATGTTTCTTGCGGCCTTAGTGGGTTTTTCGACTTCCTTGTATATCTTGACTCAGTGTATGCACAGCGCATTGTGCATTCATCGAAGATAATACATTCGTGCATCGCCAAATGACAATAAAAATCGGGTCTCGGCTATAAACAGTCCTGTATGTAATTGTCAAGACTAAATTTTACTCGG
The DNA here is from genome assembly GCA_036362985.1 of Ligula intestinalis. Lineage (NCBI taxonomy): Eukaryota > Metazoa > Platyhelminthes > Cestoda > Diphyllobothriidea > Diphyllobothriidae > Ligula > Ligula intestinalis. The sequence continues at coordinate 9,300,539 of JAYGXS010000003.1, forward strand.
TAGTTTGCCATTTATTTTAAGCCAGGTTATTTTAGTAGGCTTGAGAAAGGCTTTTGAAAGAGTTAATTTCAGTCTTGAATATTATTTCTTGCTAATATGTGATGTTTTACGCCTTAAAATGCAGTTGTGCATACGTATGATAAAATGGGGTTAACCCAACTGATATGTATGACCATGCAGGTGATATATGCAGCGGATTCGTCGATATGCTTTCATATGTCTGTGTCATATCGTGCTGCTGAGAATTCAAACGCTTTTCTTTTAACACCGACTTTTTGCACGTATGCAAGTCGAAAACTAGATTGCTTGATATTAATGAGGACCCGATCTCGATAATTATTAACTATAGGACAGTGTCCAGACGTAGGATTCATGGGCGACTATGATATACAACGAAATATGATGATTTTATTCGACATATAATACAAAGTGTCATTTTATATAATTTAGCGCTATTGAAACGGGACATTATTGAATGTTCACTCTGTACATAATTACAGCAGCCATTATCAAGATGAACATTAATTAAGGAACATTTGAGTTGACCCAAGTGTGAAAAACTCTTAGCGTTTGGCGGGATTTGAACCCGCGCATCAGAGAAAGCCTTTGCCGGAGGCTAATGTTCTACCGCTAAGCTACAAACGCCCGCTTCACGCCATGAGTTTTATCACACTTGGATCGATATAACCCGCTCAACTTTTCGCTCATATGGAATCCATCAATACGGGAGAAAGTTGACTGCCCAAGCAGGATTTCCTAAGCAATCATCATGAATCCACCAGAATGATAAGGAACATTTCTTCTTTGCTAAGGAAAACATTATCCGTAGGCGTACGTATTTGAACTGTATGCACTTTTGCGATGATCTTCTATTCTTAGATAATTCACTGCAGTCACCACAATCAGTTGTATGCGTAGTACTTCCTTAGAGAATATGCAGCATCGCCGCCGAATTTCAAAAGATGTCGTTGCCTTATGGTTTGCACGGCCAGTAAGTCGACAGATGGACTCTGGCAGGTGGCTCATGACGTATTCATCAAAGGTAATATAGAAGTCTAGTCTGGCGAGTATAGGAGCACTTTCGACAAATTCTCATCAGGCCTTACATTCATACGGAAACTGAGTGCAAGTTCAAACGTGTTCATCGGACGTGTTCGGAAATGTGAGGAACGGGAACGGGGGTGGGGTTGATAAGCAAAGGGCGGCTATGAAGCAGAGTTTGATGAAGCAGTCTAGATGAGTAGGGGTGGGAAACGGGGTGACGGGGTGACGGGGGGAGGGAGACGAGCATAACGGGAAGGACTGCATGCTGCTAAGTTTTTTGTGCACACAAAGGGGGCTTCATCAGCGTGATATCTGTAGCTTCTGCTGTTGCTAGCAGGCGCTGACCCAGGGACTTCTGATGATTTCGATGGACCCAGTAGATTATTTGGAAAACTTCGTTGGGATCGACCCGATGTCCGAAATCGACCATATGCGCTGGAATAAAGCTGTTTATGCTTATGACTTCGCCCTTTCTCAGCCAAGGTGGGAGGTGTTTCTTTTTTCTTTTGGATACGAGCCAGTGCGTGCGATTAACATAACCTGCTCCACGGGATGAAGTGAAAGAGTCGGTGCACAGTTACGTGGTCTGAGCTGGTAACCTGTCTCTACCTTCTCCATGGAAGACTGGATTGGTTGAGGATAATATCTGAACTCTGGCTGCTGGGTCGTTTCTTGTGTCGGGTTGGGCAAAGCGTCTGTTCAGCAGTTCACTTGGTGCAACCCCTCGAAAGAGGACTTAGAGGAATGGTATTTTGTTCAATAGGTGGGGTTGTTTGCAATGGCCGGAAAACAATGAAGACGTCTTTTGTTTATCTGCGAGCATAGGTTTGCATCTCCAATTTAGTAAACATCACATTTGTTTTACTCTATAGTGTACAATGCCCAGTCAGAGGCAAATTAAGAATATAACGATGTAATTTGACAAGAACATACCACATATGATTTGATAAAAAATATCTTACACCTTCTACACATAGACCCTGGGTATAGTTAAGTGAACATTTCAATGTTAATTTTGTGTTCTTTTGCAAGTTTAACTCTCCAGGTTGTCCCAAAAACCATATACACGTTTAAAATTATTCTAAAATTGTTATTTATTATGATTTTACTATTTCGAAATGGAACAAAAAATTTAAACTGTCATTTCTTTGTTTTTCATTGCATTTTGAGCATTCAAATGGCAGCTGAATTAAAAGATGCCATTGAATCTGAACGCACTCGAATACCAAGAGAATTTTATCATTGTGTGTGTGATGTCATTGCTTAGCGTTGTCAACCCCTCTCAGTTTGGGAACATGCACTCAAAAACAGTAAATTAATACCTGTTATTTTCTTTGCAATGTTTAAATTATACCATAAAGATCAATATAAATTTTTCTGTTATGCAAAATGCATATGCAGTTTTTGAGACACCTTGTATATAATTTAATTATCCCTATCATCGTGGCATAGTCCACATTTATGAGAAAAATCTACTTAGTTAAACAATTATCTATTTTTTAACTGTATACTAAAAACGTCAAATAAATAATTTAATTAACAATATATTTAAATCCTCGGTGGGATCATTTTAATCAAAATGCCCAGCTCCCAATGGACCTCGTAGTTCAGTTTGCAGAATATTGGCTAAACTTAAGCCTACCCTTGTTGCCCTGGGTTCAAATCTTACAGAGGACACGTATGATCCACAATTAGGTCAAATGAATTACCAAATACTGACACTTCCGCTTATTAATGAATAAAGAATGTCCAGACAAAATTTCAGAATCGTATGTTTACTCACCATGGTATTGAAAATCACACAGATATTTGTGTACAGTTGTCGCAAAACAAGTAATACGCTGTCAGTCACATAACCCAAAATATGCATCTCAATGCCTGCCGTTCGCGATACTCCGTCCGCTGATATGGCTCGAAACTGCAGTCTGGCCAACCTGTTAGTTATCTCCTCCACCGGGAGATGTTTGTCATATGTTGAGTAGAAGGATGATTTGGGGAAAAACATAACAAAACATTATTTTGCACATAAACATTCCAGCAAAAGAAAAAATAATCTTGATAATTTTTTTACAGAGGATGGTACACGTAATACGCGTCGAGTATATACTGTCCCTTACTCGTAATGCAGGAGTCAGCGAAATGTGCGATTGTCAGGTAGATGAAAAGAAATGTAACTATTTTGTGGCGAACACCTGGAAAATATCTGAAGTTATATTCTTCGAGTATCCAATGATATTTAACAGTGGTTACAAGATATATAACGTTTTATTATTATTCTGCCGATACAACTATTAGATCTCTACAGCTGACGTTATTTATGATCGAAGATGTGTTTTGAAGTGTGCAGGAATTTATACGTACGGTTCACAGGACCATCTTAAAATGATTAGCACTCGCTGATTTAGTGGACTACGTCATATAATACTTGGAGACCATACAGCGTTTTGCTCAGGCGGCTAATTTTAAGCTCACAGCTACTAGCTTTAGCTATGGTGAGACATGTACTTGGGTTATTTGACTTTTTCTTACTTCAAAAGGCAGTGAACTTACTGATAGCCAAACGTCCTTATCCACACAGTATCTATACCGTAGGAAATTAATCCTTCGTGCATTTATCAATGGGTAATGATCAGTTAACGGGCTCACGACGGAAACCAACTCTGCATAATAATGTAATACGAGGCCTGTGGAAACGGCAATTCGCTTTTTATTTTATTACTTAATTAATCATTTTATTGAATTCCTTATTACTGTTTATTTTAAATTATCGTACGTTATGGCGTTGCAGTATACGATACTTTTATAACTATAATCGTAACTACTATTGTCCTTTATCTTTTCTCCTGTGCCCAAGTATTTCCACACCCGGCAATCACCCTTTACCAGCAGTCTATCATCACATTATTATGGAGGTTTTGATTCCATGGCGTGTCTATAATCAACTCCTACCGTGTGTCCTAATGGAATATGTGGTAGTTACTAGTGTCAGAAGGAGCAACGGCGCTCACCGGGGGAGGTTTATTTTATTCATTTGACGTATCGATTATTTTTCATATCTATCCATCGTCAAGGCATGACTTCTGTTGCTTCTGGGTTTTGCCATATGCCGCTCGTTGCATTTTGGCTCGCATGTAGTCTCAAACACCTGACTTCTTCAAAGTGAGTTACGTATTCCAAATAGCAGCGAAATATCGGTCGAAAAGATGTCTGGGCATTTCGCTAGAAACTGGTTTGTCCTGAAATGCCGAAACTGTTGGCGAAAAATAATGGCCTCACAGAATCCGATATGTCCAGAGCAGCGTCAGTGCCCGTAGGACGGCGAATAAGCAGAAGTATTTTTTAAATCTGCACTGGCACGTTAAATACCTTAACCAGTTCGAGTCCTTCTCACCAAATCCTCACTTCAAATATATTCAATATTTTGGATCTTATATGACCTCGAATATTGACGTTTTCTAATGAAGCATATAATAACTCAAGGTAGGATCGGAGGCAGCAGTTAACTTTTACTTTAAACAGAAACATTTTGCATTATTAATCAAAACATTGGATAACCATGGGTTGGTTTAAATAGTTTATTAATTGTTCTAGTTTCCTGAGGTCCTACATTAGCATTCTGATTGTATACAATAAAGAAGCAAGTGCATCCTTGATGGGACTAAATTCGGCCAAACGCAGTTCCATTTAAATGTACAGTAGCCCTCTGCCTATATCAACAGTTTTTCGGGTTGATATTGCCAATACACTTTCAAATACCATATTCGCTTGACACGTCACAATGATCCTGAAATCACAACAACTGGCTAGAAAGCATTGTACCTCTAGTCTCATTTTCACGACTATCACATACACAAAATTAGAAAGACTTCGATTGAGCTGCATCCTGATACTTTGCTCAGAGTAAGTCTTTCTATCAGTGTTTGCTTTGACATCGCCGTATAATTACTCTCACAAATTTCAAGGATAAACAGTAGGCGGATGGTAATTTTCCGTAAAGTCTAATGTTGTTGGTGGAAACGAATGTGCTTTGAGGTGCCAATGTGTATTCTCAGACACCTTACTCCTTTAAGGTGAGGTAGATTGGACTCAGACTGAATAAGACTCAATTTTCCTAACCATCGCACGAATGATCCGTGGGCATGTCTTTTGATGTATGCCTTTTGGTGGACCAGGTTGCTCAGCAAAATGACCGCTGAATTGTGTTGAAACAATGTCCTAAACAGCAGACAGGTATACAACAGGAAGCTGCACTCTGCGGTGACTTGAAATAACATGGGCAGCAGGTGAGAGCTCGGCTCACTTGGCAGAAAGTTGACTTCTGCGTGAGAGTGACCGCAGGTCAACACTCGCCGGAGCACCTGCCTTCAATACTCCACGATTGACTGGCTGGAGTTCATATCTCATTTCTGACCGGTCGTCGGTTGCTACGGCAACCAGGTCAGCAAAAGATATTAACTGTCTTGGTATAAGTTCAATTTGTAGTGTAAGGCTGTGCCATAGGCATGTCATGCCATCATCTATGTTAAGCGGATTTTGTCCGTTTACGAAAAATGGCGACCGAAGTGTTGCAAAGCAATTACTAAGCTAATATGTTTAATATAACCAAGTCTAAAGTATGCAGAATTATTAACTGTAACACAGTGCCCAGAAGGAAGATTTCTGGACCAAAACGATCTAAACAGAACAAGATGATGATTTTATGCGTCATACACTAAACATATACCATGAGATGCCCATTAGCACCATTCACAGGGAAAATTTGTCAAAATTCTCTCAAAACCTAGTGAGGAACAAAATGTAAGAATTTGGTGTTTATCAGCGGATGGCTACATTTAAGCCATTTTTAAGAAGGAAACATATTAAGGAATGTTTTCTATTTGCACAGAAATACATTTGTCATAGGCTTTCATTTTTGAGAAGAATTTTCATCTGTGATGATGAACTCGTTTTAGACAGGTCGACAAAGTCGGCACATACGGTCGTATGTGGAAAGAAATTTTCTGAGGAACATACTGCTTCGGTATCAACCTTCGAGGACTGTCGAGAGTTCGGCTCAATTCTGCGTGACTTCTGCGTGAGAGTAACCGCAGGTCAACACCTGCCGGACCACCTGCCTTCAATACGCTCTGATTGACTAATTGAAATTCATATGTCAATTCTGACTACTAGTACATTTTTGTTAGTTGTCCATGGTAACTATGTCGGCAATTAGTATTTATTTGTGTCCTGGCACGATTATATATTGCTTTTTGGTTTAAGGTTAGTACGGTTGAAGCTGTCGTAAGAATTTTAGGGATTCGTTAAGGCTTAGGCGTATGATACATTTTTTCGAGTATAATGTATCACTTGACTCAGTATACAGTCCTTACACATACGTCAATTCTCAATATTTGGTAAAGTATGGTATCATTAAACAATCTTCGAAGCCCTACAGTGCGTAAACGTTATAAAAAATAAAATGATTCTGCCAAATATCGCCTGAAGAAGGAATTTAGACATGTTATAGCATATGTGAGAGAGTGGTAGTTGCCGCTGCATTTATATTAATTTGAGCCGGGTCTTGTAGTATCTGATTATATTGAAACTTTGTCCAAAAGGGGTACCATATGCAGGGGGTTTTGCTGCGCTAGCCTGGTATATTTAACAGGGAACTACTGCGGGATATTCTGAATGTCAACATACACTTTTTAAATGCGGTGAATTTTCATAACATTAGTATATTTGCGCGTCCCCCGTTGGTTTTGTAGTGATTGCTGATGATACTGACCTGCAGGGAGGTCCTCCGAGGACCAACATGTACAATAATCACTTAAGTCAGCTTTGTACGAAAATTGACTATTTTAAATTAAGCATCGAAATAACCGCTTACCATCAAATGTAAGGTAGATTAAAGTTCAACAATATTACAGTTGTTTGCTCGCCCACCGTTCATCCAATTTGTTTGGGTGATGCTTTTGAGTAATGTACCATTAGAGTTGCCTTGCCGAAGGTCGTCGAAAGTCCCTCAACATACACACGCTCGCCGACGGTCAATCAGAGGTAAGTGATGATATTAAAACGTACTTTGGTGACGTCGCCCAGGGTCAGCGCACACCACGCACAAGTTTCGCAAGTTATGTGATAATTGCATTCAAATTTGTCTCCCCCCTACCATTCTGTCTCCTTAATCAATCCTCTCTGACTTTTGAATTCGTTCGCAAACAGCGATAGTGTACCTGAAATTCACAGCTTCACTTTCTTTTTCAGCTGCAGACAATCAACGATCAAGCTATATTTTGGGGTTTGATCAGGTTAAATTAGATTCCTTCGCCTAGTGGACGGCGTTGGCCACGTATAAATTATCTGACACACAATTGTGTTACCTACCACCAATTTATCGCAAAGCAACTGATAGCGCTAGCTGACGTAAACGGTCCAAAATACCACCCAGAATATGATCAGCTGCGCAGACGAAAACCAATCAGCTGCGCATACACAAAGCTGACTTCTACTGAATTCACTGTCCTATAAAGAAAGTCTGCATCAGATGCAGGATGCCTGGATGACACGCAAGGTCCAGTAGAACTAGACGGTGAGGTCTGGACATTAGAAGTAAGGTAATTGTCCGACGACAATGACCTTTTCTGTGAGGTACGCCCGTCATCCTGACGAAACTCACATGGTTGGGCAATTAACCCAACGTATAAATCTCCATACAGTCAATTTTTTTATGGAAATGTGCAAAGCTTCTTCAATAAACTTAACGAACAAAAAAAACTTATGGCCTAGCTATGTTCTGATGTAATTGCACTAACTAAAACGTGGCTAACTGAAGCTATACAAGACTTTGACGTTCATATAGATAGTTGTCAGGTGTTAAGACGTGACCAAACGGAGAGAAGAGAAGGTTGAGTTCCCCTGTATATCAGAAGTGCAGGTGAGTTTATCCGCACAGAAGAAGGTGCAAATTAGCATGACCTGGAGATGCTGCAGTGTTATGCATTGGTACCCGAAACTAAAAATGTTGCTATCACCGTTGTATACAGGCCTCCAAGTCAATCTGCGGACAAAATTGAGCTGTTACTCACCCGACTCCGTGAGGAGTGTCGGAAACAAGACGGTACTATTCTAAGCGATTTCGATGCACCGTCGATTAACTGGGATATGATGAACAGTAAGGGCCCTAGACAAGGATACGATCCAATGCTATTAGACATGATGCTGGACGAATTCCTGTTTAAGCATGTACGAACCACGACTCGAATGCGTGAAGTTCAGCGATCTAGTTATCTGGAACTACTTTTCACCGAAAGTGAGGACAGTTTTGATGAAATAAATGTAGGTTCACCCATAGGTTATTCTGGTCATATGAAATTGATGTGATATTAACGGTTATATTTGTCCCCGAAAAAAGCTCAAAGCCAGTAAGAAATGTCTGGCATGGCAACTTTGAGGTAATTAAGTTGACGTTTGCACTTACAAGATGGATGAAATTATTCCGAGGGCATATCAATAAATTTTGGAATATATTTGACTCAACACTGAAAAATGTGGTTGACCCAATTGTGAAAAGGCTTGCGGCATTCGACGGTATTCGAACCCGCATAGGAGAGTGGCATTTTAGCCAATTCAATGCTATACCCACATGAGCTACGAATGTCGTGCCTTACACCGTGAGTTTAATCACACTTGGATCGATATTACCCGCCCAACCTTACCACTCACATGGAATCTACCAATGCGGGACAGCAAAAGGGCAGGACAGAAAAAGTCAATGGAATTTTACTTTGCTCTCAATAAATGTTTGACCGGCAACAGATCAAGATGGCTGACAAAAGTGGTAAAAAAGGTAGCCCGAAAAAACGCGGGCCATTGACAATATTTCTACAAACGAAGCACCAAGAAAAACTTCTAGAATTTAGACAACAACACAACGTATGCAAGAGGATCATCAGAATTACGACAGTTGGAAGGGGCACCACAAAACCCAAAGCATTTCACGCATACGTCAGAAGTTTTTAAAAGAACCATGACCATATCGCGACCTTAAAGAGAAAAACACCGAAACTGTGAGGGGATGCCCTCAAAAGCCAAACTTTTCTTAATATTTCCAAGCTGTCGAAGCCACCTCTTCAGCCATAACTTTTGTCACATGCCGTCAACAACTCGATTATAAACACTCCTTTGGCGCCGAAAGAAAAAGCAGCTACACACATAAACACAAGGACCTGTGTGATACGATGTGGTCCAGCCATATAATAGACGAGAGAACATATCTCAACATATTTAAGCTAGTTGATTAGAATATGGTGTGCAGGACCATAGTGTCAGGGGTAATTTACTAAGGTAGGAACAAGCGTAGTATGTAAGCAATAGGAGAAGTGACTTCCAGACGGATGCAGTCCAGAGTCGCATTCCGGCAAGTCGATCACCGCGTCTGGAGGTCTGCAACCGAACAGTGAGTCTTCGGCTCTGGAAGTATATGAGCGTGAACAAATCGCCGGTCTAACCTTGAAAAGTGGTTGGCTAGTGAGACTAGACCGCCTTGAGAAAGCCAGACAGGAGTGACCTTGAACGGAGGCCTTGACTATGGTGTCTTGCAGACGCGTGGTGGTCACGCCAGACATGACCTAGTCCGCGCGGCGTCCGAGGAAATCAGGACTTAGAGAGGGGGTCGCTACAGACTTCTTCTTCCGACATCATTGTTCTCGTAAGAGAGTCTATATCAAAATAAGGACGCCTGAACGATTCGCGATGCCCAGGATACCCAGAGTAATACAAATGATGAGAAATAGCATAACATATTTTCTGCGATCAACGCTCTCTATGGTTCAACAGTCATAGACACCGTCCCAATCCTCAGGAAGGGTGAATTTGTCACCGACTGGGCTAACGATGATCTGACCATCAATAGATTTCTTGTTCAGATAATCATATTAATTGCAGAAAAGAAGTTTACAATTGGACGTTAATACTCCTTGAAGTGTAATATAAAATCATTTTATGGCGTCGAAAATGTGCCCTGTTGTGACATAGGAATAAAATCATGACCGACAAGCGAAATAGACAGTAGAATAGCAATTTTCGACTTTTTAGCCGCAACCACAATTAATGCCCAATCTGAGGTTCGTGAACGCCAACTTCTTTCTGATCAAAAACGGTTACAGTCCTGTTATCTTTGAAACACAGGTAGCAGAAGGTTCATTCGTTTTTTCATATGATAACAATTAAAAGCGCTCAATTTTTAATTTAGCTAAGTGTAAGCTACGGACTCGCTGCCAGCATCCTACGGCATGCTGAGAGTTTCCGGCGTCTAGTGGTGCTTGAGAGAAGGAGAGAGCGTGGACACGTTGTAAGCCTTGCCTTACCATCACACGCTCACTGTGTGGCTCGCTGGGGATGTCTAGTATTTTAAAGCTTAAATTTCCTGGTAAAAATTTAACGATTGTAATTAGTGCAAGATTTACTGAATGTATAAAATTTCGGAAGCGCTCATCACTTGCAGACTCTCCAGTGTTTTGAAGATTAATGAATGATCAAAATACGAAATTTAATTGGTACAGAACGGTCACAGGTCATAGTCACTAAGGTTAGTTAGTAAAGAAAGAAGTTTAAAACAAAGTTGAGGGAGAAACAGGTTGTAATGGGTTGCGGGAAGAAAAAGGCAGGGGAATGTGCAAATCTAGCAGACTGTTGTTACCAAGGCAAGGCTAGGTTAACCACATGCTCCAACTGTTTGCATAGATCCGCTTTAAAGTGTCTTCTATAGGCTGCTTCCAGGTAGTGCAAACTGCGAGATGTTCGTGCTTGAACATAAACTCGGAATGAGGTTATATAGTCCATACAATGAGCCGTGTCAAGCAAGTGTTCCGTAATGGAGGAATGAGGGGGTCGGTTTTCCTGCTTGAATAACCAACTAGGCAGATTATCCCTGGCCCTGGCTGCCAATTGCCTTTGCGTTCGCTCTATTACTCTTCAACGCAATTAAGTGCCTGTAACTGATGAGCGCTACCGAAGTGTTATGGATCAGGTAATTCTTGCACTAATTACTATGCTTAAAGATGACTACTAATACAAAATTTAAAATGGATTTCTCCCCAGTGTTGAGCATGACTACATATTATTCGTATAGCGGTTGCTGGTGAGCAATAGAAAATTTATGCCTTATTGTATCGCCAAAAGGCCCCAAAGCTTATAGAGAGTTCATTCCTTTCTCTGCGTTCTTTATTTCCCATTGCTTAAAACTGGTTGCGAGGTTCGACCTTAGACTTGTCCTACCTCCCTTCAATCCCTCTATAGCCAAGAGCTACGATGCGCTCAAAATACGGCACGTAATGCTCTCAGCAAGTTGGCCCTTCGCCAAGAAAGACCAACTCGGAATTCTCGACGTAGCACGCCGAATCGGGCACATAACTATATTCCATAAACACCCACAGGCTCGAGAAAACTCTTACAACTTGTATCACACTTGGCAAAGAATGCTTGATGTTACCGTTATTTCTGCCTACCGGTTCGCTTCTCCCTGAAACGGCAGATCCTACCGTATCCTACTTTCGTTTGACGATAAACGGCCCCAGAGGGTTTTCTTTTCCGTATGAGAACAGGGAGTCCCGCGAAGAAAAGACCTTCATAGAACCCACTTCAGCTGGACACAAACTTCTACTTCCAGTTAAAATAAGAAGAAACATGCCTGACTTACGTAAGTTGGGCATTTTATCATTTAGAAGGACATGTCACTATGGGTAAAGCGACGACATCAAACCCAATTTATTGCTGTTAATAGGACCCAAACCTTCAAGGTATGACAAAACATCAATCGTAATACTACGAGCCCCGGAAAGCATTCACTTTACGGTTTACTATGGCCTGCACTTGAAGGGCAACCTTGTCAAATTTAAAATACCAATAAAAGCTTAGATAAATGCGCATAAACCAAGTATACGACCTTTGTTATCGTAAGTGCAGGGTTCTTACACTTTTATACATTTGCGACCTTTTTTGTTGCATACAGTTCCGCTGTTCTCGATGTGACTTCATGTTCACCTATTTTTCAGCTTCAGTTATATCACTCGGTCCTTTTAAAACACACCTTAGCTGCAGTAGTGCGCTTTAGTTAGTAACCAGTCCATATTTATACGCGCCTGAATGTGTAAAATAAATGTCATACTGCACTGTCGATTTATTTCTTCCCGATCAAAAGTAGGATTTCTGACAAGTGAAAAGGAAAACCTAGCTAATTAGGAAGAAGAGGTTTATGCAAATTCATCAGTTACGAAGTCTTTTCCGTGAACAGGTCAGCGGAAACTATCCTTTTATATAAAGGGTGTCCAACAAAAGGTGCACGCACTTCAAATAAGTCTAATTGATTGTTATTTTATGATTTCATTTTATTGTTTTCACGGCATTTTCTAAAACTGACGTCCACTTAATTCAGATACTGCTGACAATGCAAATCATTGGAATCGCATACACCATAAAGCAGTTCCATTCCTATTTGACAGCATTCATTAGAAATTGTTTCTGTACTTCTCAATTATTTAAAATATTGTAAAAATACAGTAGAAAAACAATAAAATGATACTGCTCAGTACTTTGTATTTTTTAAATAATAAAATTCTAATAAACCTCAAAGTATTAATTTTA
>JAYGXS010000003.1:9313304-9366672 GCA_036362985.1 Ligula intestinalis
TTCCGCTCCGAAAGTACTGCCTTGAGTTCATCAATTTTTGAGGAAAGGCTTTGGGCATTAGTGTAAAGAAAGCTCAATTTAGACTTATTCACCACTTTATGCAGGCGGTTGCCTCTTGCGTGAGATTGCATGCAGGGGGCTGTCGGTGCTGATGCAGACGGACTGTTTTCTATCCCGACTAGGCTGTTAGTGTTATCGGCTTTCTCCAGAGGAGTGACCTCGGGACATGGACGATCTCCCCGTTCAGAATTCGAAGATTGCTCTCGCCGAGTTTGCATCTCCCGTGGAGTTCTACTTTTAGCAATCTCCATTTCTCCCGCTCCGCGGGGGAAAAATCCCGCTGAAAAAAAAACCGTCGGGTGTGAATATCTAAGTATTGGTTTCCTGCTTAACAATAGCTGGACCTCAGCCTTTAGGAGGAATTTCAGATATTCTTTAAATAACTTCCTGTCCTCTTCTAATCTTAATTTCGGGGTATCGGAAGTACATTCTGTCATGCCTTTTATGACTATGCAGTTTATACGAGTGGTACTCACCTTCCGACTGTCACCCCCTTCTGCTTCTCTAGGGTTTGTTAGGACACATTCGCTTCGAGGTTCAGCGCTCCTGTTCGTTTTGGCCTGCGAAGGTGCCCTTTTTGTTTGGCTCGTGCTCAATCTCGGCCTACTTATATTAGCACTTGGGCTTGGTCGGCCTTTTTTGGGAGCCCGAGAGCGCTTCTTCGTTCTCTTGGAAGTCAGTGGGTCGACCGTTTCCCCTATACATGGCAGACTACCAACTCCGTCAACCACCCTGGCTGCCGGATCATTTTTGTGCTTAGACACTTCGGCGAGGGATTTTTGTTTCTCGGTACGTTAGGTTTCCTCGCTCAAGTTCACGCATCGCCGGTTTATCCTCACGAGGGAGAAATAGAGAAAATTTTTTCAGCTCCTCCAGTTCCACTCTAAGACTATTAACTACCTTCTCAAGGTTTGTAAATTTGTTCAAAAGCGTAAAATATGATACGGAGGCTTCATCTTCATGAGTTACATCCCTTAAACTTTTACGACTTTTAGTTCGCTTGGCAGGAGGAGATTTCAAAGAATTTATAGATCGAGCTTCCGTAGTTAGTAAGGGAATTTGGAAACTATCGTAGCATCCTGTGATGGCGAAGTGAGGTAGGCGTTCGACTTCCACGCGTGGGATTCAGGGTTCGAATGCAGGCACTGGCGAACATTCCTTTCCCTCTTCCAAAGCTGTATAGCACATAGTTTCAATTTTTTCTGTCACAATCTTTTCACAACAGACCGTTAATGAATCAAATAATAAAGTGGGTTGCTTTTTGACTGTTAATAACCGATTTTGATTGCTGTCATCCTGTGTCTTCGAGGAGGAGTTGATTAGACGCTCAACTTGGTGTTCGTAAATTGAGTCTACTGAACTCGAGAGACTTTTTGCCCTTTTAGCGGGGGGTGATTTCATCGCATCAATCTTGCGACTTCTGCCCTCGAAATTGCAACTAGGGGTTTCAAACCAAATTAAATTAGGGTTAGAGGTCGATGCTGGTGGTGTAGTGGTAACGACTGATACTGGCGAATGGCAGGTTTTGGGTTCGAGTCCCTCTCGCGCCCCAACTTTCACAAGCTGATCTACACGCTAATTTTTTGTCTCCCATAATAGATGAGACGGACGATAAACGATATTAAAGCTCTGTGCAATATGTATAAAGCGTTCAACTGTATGAAAAAGGTTATTGAAACGACTCAACCGTTTGTAGAGAGCTGGAATCCGGGAGAATTGTTGACAGAAGGCAGTGACGGAGATGATACTCGTTTTGACTAATGTCCTGTCGTGTCTTCGGAGGGTGGAGTTATTGCGAAAGTGAATCCATTAGCTAACAACGAAAGTCCACCAGAGAGCTAGGTGAACCGAAATCCCGAAAATAATATTTCCCACGAAGGACGAGAAATTGAAACCGCAATTTGAAGCCATTTTGAAGCAATTTGAATCGATCGATTCATTTGGCCGCCAAATCAGCTCAGTCCAGCATGGTTTCTATATATGAGATGATGTCTTGTCTATCAAATCTTATCACAACGCTAGAACACTGGACAAAATCCATGGATGAAGGACACCCAGTAGATGTTATTTATTTTGACTTCATCAAGGCGTTTGATTGAGTTCCACATCAGTGACTCATCCAAAAACTGACCGACTTTGGGATAACAGGGCATCTTCTGAACTGGATTAAAGACTTGCTTGGAGACCGTAATCAAAAAAATACTGGAGATGGCTACTGTTCAGGGTGGGCATCTGTCAAAAGTGGAGTTCCTCAAGAGTCAGTTCTTGGGCCGCTCCTTTTCATCATCTACGTTAGAGCAACAGTTGGTGTATGAACTGCAACCCCACAAAATGTGTTGTAATGCACATACTATCAGCAAGACGACGCAGAACTGCACTCTCGTGACATCATATCTTAGAAGGCAAACCACTTGAAACCGTAAATGTGCAAAAAGACCTAGGTGTTCTTATTAAAGACGCGCTAAGTGTCACCGCGCAGAGTTCCAAAGTCGCAGCGAGCGCAATGTTGGTCATGGGCGCCATACGAAGGACGTTCGTTAACCTGAATACCGATGTCTTCGGAAAAGTATGTGGAACGTGCGTGCGGTCGCATCTGGAATATGCGATACAAGCTTGACGGCCCTGGCTTCAGAAAGACATGCGGATTCTCGAAAGTGTTCAAAGACGTTCTACCAAGGTGGTCCCTGAACTTAAGCAGTCCATCTATGAACAGTGGCTGACTGCTTTAAACCTCTTTCCCTCCATTAAAGACAAGACAGAGGGGCCCTTATAGCAAATGTTCGGTTACTAAGGGGAACTGGTCTGGATGTCAAATGGGAGGATCTCTTTCAAATGTCCCCAAGAGACACCTCCGAAGACATGACTGCCAGTTGAAGAAAAATCTAAGCTGAACAAACCAACGTTCATCCTTCTTCTCTCAAAGGGTCATTCAACAGTGGAACTCCTTGCCCGAGTCTATTGTGCATGCACCCACGGTTGACGTGCTCAAAAGACGTTTGGATAACCATACGTTAACACCTTACACCTATTTGACATAACTTTAAAAATAATAACACTACTCGTTTGATTTCAATAGCGTATTTGTTTACACTAGAATATCACAGAGACTGGATATTCAGTAAACATTCGTACGCTGCCATTCCGCAAACGCCTCATCTCTTCAACAATTCATTTTTTCAATTATTTCTGTGCACTTTTGCACAACAAAAGCGATCTGTAACAATGTTTGCAAATTTAACAAAAACGTATGCATTCCTGTACCATTTCAATGGAGTTCTTAATGGCTTCGGTCATTTACTCCAAATATACTGACTGATGATGATTTTAGTGAAGGTGTGATCCCCACCCCTAGATCCTTCTGGGTCTCTTGGTCTGGCGACAGCGTGCGATATAGGTGATACACCTTCTGATACGAAGGGTTGGTAATACGAAGCGAATAAGGTTACATTTGGCGATATTGAAGGGCACAAGCCACTCGTTTGGTCATTGCTCGTGTTGGTGCGAATTCGCCTGCAGATTTGGTTCATCACCTTCGTTGCGGACAAACTCCCAGAGTTTTAATTCGTCGGCTAGTATTACGGTTTCGCAGTCTATTCTGCTTATGTAGTGGTCGTAAAATCTGAGGAAGAGGATAGGGCACAGAACGGAACCCTAAGGAACACCACTATCAAGCGCCACCTCCGCCGATCGCTCATCACCCAGACATACGGTCTGCGTTCGACCAGTCAGAACGCTTTCGATCAATCGGAAAAGGTTGCCTCTTATCCTCATACGCCTGAGCTTGTATAGAAGACGTTGATAAGACACATTGTCAAATGTCTTTTTGAAGTCTACGAAGACTGCGTGCACTGTATTTCCTTGATCAACTGCTCTGGCCCATTGTTCTAGACAGAAGTGCAAAGTTTTCAAGCAGGACCGTCCTCTAGGGAATGCATGCTGTTTGTCAGAAAGAAGTCGATGACGCTCTAAGAAGTTTATCAACTCTTTTTGACAGTCCACCCCATAATATTGCAACACATGGAAGTAAGGCTTATCGACCTGTAGCTGTTTGCGGACGCCCGACTCCAACTTTGGTGTTTGGTTGAGATCCACGCTGTCTTCCAACCGGATGGCAGTTGGCCTAAAGTAAGGGAGGCCCAGAAGAATAAATGCAGGCGTTCTGTCAAATCCACGGCTAACTCTTTGAACAGCTTTGCAGGCATGCCATCCGCACCTGGTGACTCCGCTTCTTGGAGCTTAAGAGAAATGAAAGATATGGTGTTGCCGTAACACTAGGATGGAGGCAAAAGGATACTTCATTGGGCAGGATGTCTAAAGAATCAGGTCTGGGAGAGGGTCGCAATCGTAAAGCACACTGGCCTGACTGCTGATAATCCAGTATTACTCCATCGGCCCACAACCATGCAAAGATGCGGTGTACCTGACTTCCAGGATAATCTTTGTCGAGTAAACGATTGGTCACATAGATGGCTACTGTCCTTCATTTCGAACAAATGCACTCTGCTGCGCGTGGAAAATCGAAATCCGGTTCCTGAACGAAATCCCACTTAAAGAGGCAGAAATGCAGAAAGATCTTGACACCTGGATGACAGTCAAACTCAAACCTCCTACACAATATTGTGAGGTGACTAAAACTGCAATTTAAATGTTGTACGCCATCAAGCGGGCATTCACGGTTTTTGATTAAGCCTGTTTCTCGAAAATCTTCCATACTATCCTAAGGCCATACCTTGGGCACGCGATTAAAGCCTGGGAACCATGGATGAGTCAGATTTCCTCTAAGTCTGCTTATTAAATTTCAATTGAAATCAAGTTTATCAGAAATTAAAACAGGATCAAGTACAAGTAAGTCACTTCGTGCTCCTGACCTACACATGCAGCGGTAAGACATGTGCCCGGCAGCCTAATTCTGCACACGTCTTAGTGATTATAATAAATCGTTCTGAGTGATGTTCAAGGCATATGCCCACTTCTGCATATTGTAAGCGATTTTATCAAAAATGTCTATCAACATTGTCCACCGCTATTTTAGTAAAATGTGACGAGAACACGCGGACATTCAGTGCGGATGGGTGTGTCCCTACACATAACTGTCGAGTACAATCCGACCGCGCATTTAGTTTGTGATGCCACCAGCGTGAACTCAGTTTAGAATTTAGCGAACAATTTGGTAAGAATTCATTTGACCGTTTGAATTTGCAATTATATAAACATGATCGAAATAGCAATACCTATCTTGCTGTCGGTCCTTTGATCCTGTATAATACTCATGTCATCTTTCAGTCGGCTGACAAAAGCTAGGATAGACCAGGGGCACGGATGAAATCTTAACCTAATGATGTGCGACCACGCATGCTGACGTTGCTTGTTGCTGTGGCTGGTGTGTCAGACATTTTCTATAGACGCCAATCAGATATGTTAACCTACCTTTATTAGCAGGCAGCATAGGCACAACATCACACCACCAGCCTAAGGCTGCATACGCATGGGTGCTTCCACACTGAACCAGTCTGACCTTATTTCTTTTCCTTATTGAATTTCATAAGAACGCGGAAAGGGATTCCTTTAAAAACTGGGTCTACGTGACAGAAAAAAAGGGCGTTAATGTTGCTATAATACATTGCCATACTCACATTGAGTGTCTTCCTTTTTCTACGCGTTCGTTTCCTCTTTCCTCGGTCGAACTTTGAAGGCGTCTTGGGCATCTAAATGGTCAATCCAACGCGAGTATATGTTGATGCTTGTTTGCCCTGCTTTAATGCAGCTTTTATCAAAAATACCGGTGACTACTTTTGTCAGTTAAATAAAATATCCGTATAATCAAGTTTCAATTTGCCTGTTTATGAGGCAGCAATGGTGAAACCCTTCAAGGCTTCAATTTTCAACAACTGCTGGATCAACTGTTTTCTACAGAGCTCTCCTAAAATCTTATGTTTTCAGCCAACACCTGTGAAAAAACTCGCGGAATTTGGCGGGATTCCAAACCGCATAGGAGAGTGGCCTATTAGCCAAGGCAACGCACTACCCACCTGAGCTATGAATTTCGCGCTTCACAGCGTGAGTTTAATCACACTTGGATCGATATTACCCGCCTTACTTTGCCGCTTGCATGGAATTCACCAATGCGGGACAGTAAGGTGACTGCCCAAGCAGTATTTCTTAAGCAATCATTTAGAATCCACCAGAATGACTACTAGGCTGACTTTATAACCTTGTTCATCCTGGATTTAATTATTCGAAACGCTTGGCTAACAGTTAGAGTAGCCTTCATTCCAAAAACCCTTATCCTGTTCCAACATCAGTTCTTCTAATTGCCTGCTTTTTCGAATTACTGGAACGTGCAGAACAAATTGCCCTATACAGTAGTCGCCACTGATCACACAACAATGTCAAGTCTGCATTAAAAATGTCGTAGCACTCAAAGAGCTTACCTAACGAACCCACAAGTTATACTGCGTGAAAGCAAACATAAATTCTTAGAAGGAAGCATATTTCGATTTATGAAGTATCATTTATTATCTAAGAACTAATAGGTTTTACCGAAACTGTCAAATCCAAAACTGGGCTGAAAGAGAGGTCACGGATATTAAGTCGTTATATAAATGACAAAAGTTTTAGAAAATAGGATAAAAATACAAAATGAGAAAGCGTAATGAATATTTAAATACTAATATTTTTTTAAAATGTCATTTAGCGTTTATAACAGCAAACTTCGGCCGAGCATATGTGCAAAAATATTGCCAATGATCATTTGGTCTATAGAATTATTAAGAACGATCCCCAATGTATTTCCATTTAAAGTTATTTCGAAGACTGGTACTAGTTTTGCTTGATTAAGGTGAATAGATGTTTAATTGGATTGGGTTGGGGACTATTGGGCTGAGCAAAATTGTTCGCAGTCTGCATGCAGGAAGGCTGGCTGTAGTCTTAAAAAATAAGATGATAGTCTTAAGATAAATAAGAATCATACCTCTTCAGATCGGAGAACAGGGGCATTGTTTTTTAGAATAAATGTATCCATTTGACGCCTGTGAATGTCATTGTAACCAAATGCGCCTTTAAAAATGTTGACGTATACGAAACTATAAATATTGTCTTTCGTCAACCGCCAGATTGTTCGCTCTCCGAACTTGATGGCCATCCACACAATGAGACATCAACAGTTCTTAAAGGTTGATACCAAAACAGTATATTCCTTAGAAAAGTTCTTACCGCATATGACCGCATGCGCCAACTTTTTTGACCTGCCTAACAAGAGTACTTCATCACAGAAAGAAATTTTTTTTTTCCAAAATGAAAGTCTGCGACTAATGTATTCCTGTGCAAATAGGAAACGTTCCTTAACATGTTTCCTGCCTAAAATGGCTGAAACGTAGCCATCCATTGATGAAGCCCAAATTCCCGCATTCTGTTACTCACTAGGGTTTAAGAGAACTTTGACAAATGTTCCCAGTGAATAGCGCTAGCGGGCCTATAATGGTATATTTTTAGTGTTTGACGAATAAAATCGTCATCCCGTTTTGTTGTCGATCGTTTTGGTTGAGGATCCGTCATTGTGGGCATTTTTTTACAGTTGATAATTCTGCATACGGTGGCCTTGCTTATATTAAACATATTAGCTAAGTTATTGCTCGGCAGCACTTTGGCCGCCTTATTTTGGTAAACGAAAATTCAGGTTCACATAAATAATGACTTGACCTGTCAATGGCACACCCCCACACTCAAAATTGAACTTAAACCACGCGTTTCTGTTTCATTTTCAAGCCTATGCACAAAGTTATCGGGATGGTTCAAGAAAATTTTGATACCAATCAATTATTGAATTTTATGGTATAAAACTTCAAAGTGAAGCAAGAAAAATTTAAAACTGGAATTGTTCGTTGTTTCTGAAAATAAATGTGATACCGTCTGACCCCTTCAATTTCCCTAAGAGTAACCAGAAATAAACTCGTATCGGTTTGACCACAGCTTAAACCTTCGTTGGCCTAAGACATATAGCTATAATTGCTAAGTCCACGAGAAAATAATATACTTATTGCCAACCTGGTTGCCGAAGAAAACGACCACCGGTCAGACTAAACATATGAACTCCAACTAGTCAATCATGGCGTATTGAAGGCATGCGCTCTGAGATGTGTTGACCTGCGGTCACTGTCGGCTAGAAGTCAACTGTTCTGATAAGTAAGCTGAGCTCTTTCCTGGGGCCAATGTGTTTTCAAGTCACCGCAGAGTGCGGCTTTCTGATGTATCACTGTCTGCTGTTTACGACACAGTTTCAAGACAGGCGATCTTGCGGACAAACCCAGTTAACCCGTGTGCCTGCACCTAAGGTCGTGCCCACGGATCAATAGTATTGTGGTCGGAAAAATACAGCTTTATCTACTGCGAGTACACGCAGGCAGTATCAACGCAAAGCGGAGTGAGGGTGATGGTTACCAGGCGATTGATGCCACCTTCACTTAGCAACTAGAGACGCCAGGCAGACAGCGCGGCTCAAACTGGATGGGTAGACGACGCACGCGAGAGCCAGGAGCCAAAGTATTAACTCTCTAAAAATGGCTAGACGAGACGCACTTCCAAAACGTCATATCAGAAAATAAACCCCTCCTTGTGAACGCCCTTGCTACTTCTGACACAATTTAAGCTTATGTGTTCCATTACAAGAACCGGTAACAGCCTATTGAAGATCGCACCGCGGAATCCCATCCTTCATTTTTATGGGATACGGGGCCGGTGGCCTGAGGGGTTTTATGGGTGAAGCAGTGTTGGGGTGCAGAAAAGAAAACAAAAGAAAAATAGCAAAGGAAACCAGGAAATAATATTGACCTTTATTGTACAATTACCATATAAAGCAACTCCAAACGGCACGATAATCAAAAAAAACAATGATAATAAATTCAATAAAAGAATTAATTAATAAAAAACGAAAAACCGTTACCATTGGTTCCCGTTGCAAGCCCTAAAACAATAGCAATATTCTGTACAAAATAACGTTCAATTATAAACAAGTTCACTGCCTTTGATACTGAGAATATCGTGTTTATGAAAATCACCAGCAAGTCTCCCTTAGGACATGTGGTACAGTGCAGGCAGAATTTGGAAACGTTCAACCCTGTAGAAACTCGGATAGGCATGGAACGTATTCGCAGAAATAGAAGTAGCCTTTTGCCCAACCGTTTACTTTCTGCCCCTTAAAAGTTAACGTATGTCTATACAAAACAATAGTCCAAGAACTGAACTTATCACTTACTTAGCGCTGATGCCTTATTAACTGTTGCAATTTTAAACGTTATTCAATACGATTTCAAACTACCTCGAAAACATTATCGATTCTAACACTATTGCATGGATCAGTGCATTAGAAAGAGATCCCGTGGTCTATCAGATGTGTTATTGCTATCAAAACTCCTATACTTATTATTCTTCCAAAAACCTCATTCTCCGATAACTGTCCAATGTTATTTCAGTTTCGCAGTAAGCATCATCACTAAAAACTTCAGCCATGCCTAATTAAAGAGGGCAAATCCGCAGCCAACTGTTAGATTCTTTCACCGGAAAAGAAGAGGCATAGGTGGCTGTGAAAGTATTGACGATATCGTCATGGGAAACAAACAGTGCATAATCACGGACGCGTTTGACAACTGATAACGTTCATGCATTTCGCGAAAGGTGTAAATATGTCAGTAGCAGCATGCTGTTAATGATAAAAAAGTGTTCTCAATAAGTTCACTGCCTTCGGTACTGACAAAATAGGTAACTTATATTTACCAGAAATAGCAAAGCATCCCTGATGGGCATTACTATAATGTCTGGCAAGAGAGGCAATACTTCTTTCTGCAGTAACCCGGATAGACAAGGGATGACTGCTAAGAAGTCGTCATAGTCCTATGCCCTACGTGTACGTATGCGATAACCTAAACATTGCGGTCAGCACTCATAAAACGTTAATTGAGTGAATTTGGTATTCGGCCTCAAATTAAATGTAAACATCGTCTTATCCTTAAACGTTAACTATCCCTTCCCCCTAAATTTAACTTTGTGCGAAAGCTGCACGATATCGCGTCAGGTCATCTGTATTACGGCGGAGAATTGCCATGCCCTATCAAACAGTTTAACACAATCAACTTTCATATCAGTCTTATTTTTCCTCTTATTCTTCTCAAAAACCTCTTCACACGATTGCTATAAGATGGCATTACAGGCTAACAGTAAGTGGCGCCACTTAACTCGTGAACTCCACTGAATTTTACGAGGACTTAAAGTCACCTAACAGTGAGCTTTGTCAGTCATAATAGTAGAAAATTAGATAAATGTCAAAGCACCGACAACATCTTCATGGACAACACGAAAAAAAAATAGATAGTGCTGTAAATTCTCATTAAGTTCAATTCCTTTGGAGGTACTCGATCGCAGAGACCACTTTTGACTTTCCCCATGTTGTATGACAAATGAATATAGCACAGCTCTTGGATAAACTAAGGTGAAGCTGGAATGTGCGCTCCGTGCTACGTGCCTCTCTCGCTGATCATTGCATTGGTGCACTCTCACTCGTGTTTTTCCAGGCACCCTATTGGTTAAACTGGTGAGGGATACAATCGAGGATGTAATAATGTCTGCTCAATACACCTGATTGCTTAGATTGTGGTTTAACAATCGAATGTCATTGGAGGCTTTAGTAATATAACTACTGATGCTTTCGACGTGCTCGGCACAACATGCGTAGTACACTTATCGTCTATCTGCTCTTCGCACATATCGCTGAGTCCTGCCTAACCAATAAAGGTAAGCAACTAGTCATGGCACGTCATGTATACCATCCACGTAGTTCATATTTAAAGTAAACCGTGGTATTGCTCGATAAACATTTTTGTTTACTATAAATTTTAAGCATAATTATATTACATATTTCGCAATTATGTTCCCTAAAGCCACCGATTGTGCAGCCTATGACACACATCTCCCGGCGGAAGAGATTTCGAACAGATTGGCTCGACTGAATATGCAGTTTGGAGCCAAATCGGAAGAAGAAGTGTCAGGCATGACAGACATACAGATAGATATTTTGGAAAACCCAGTGACGATTAATTGTTCGGGTTATGACGCTGGGAGTACGCTACCTGTTTTGGAGTTCCAATGCGATATACTCTACCCTAAGATCTCCATGAAGTTTCATGATATGGTGAGTAAATATGCAATTTTGACAGCTTCTCAGTATTTTTTTATATTCATCATAAAAAGGTAGGGGCAGATTGAACTACCTCAGTCAACGGTGAACCATTAGTAACCTCTGCAATACTGGAAACCCGGTCAACAACCTGAGGCTTGAGTAGAGCCAACACTCTGCGAACTGAGCTACGAGATTCACCAGAAACTGTTATTTGAACGTGATTCCACCGAATCCCCAATTTTTTTAACCGGCTCTGGCAAATTGATAATTTAATCCTTTCTTTCACGTGTACCCTATTTAGTTAAAAAAAATATTTAAGATTATTTATTTATCGATTTGGCTCAATTTGTCGCATAAACGTGATTAATTTGAGGGAGCAAATGCAAACTTAATCAGACAAATATGACTACAGTAAGTTTCAACAAAATATTAGATAAGCATAAAGGTGATTTCTCAAATAGGCATAGTCTCTTTGCGTAGAAAATGGAAGAGATATCATCTTAGATAATTGCATTGTTTGGACAGGCAAATCAGGTGTGATGAATGTCCGCTGTGAACCTTGTTGTATTCTCCTGAAGTAAATAGCAAACCAGCAGGGCTTCAAACTGTTTATGCAAGTAAACGCTTACCTTCATAATAAAAAGCCTCTTCGACATTTTCTACCAATTTTCCTCTTTTTTATTTTCAGGTTTTAGCTCTTCCGATATTAAACATTATGTACATCAGAAGAGGTGACGCTTTTGAAATCGTGCAGCAAAATCTACGAGCGACAGTAAGATACAAACGTGTGCTTAAGACGTCGTTGATGCGATTAAATTATTTGCCGATATTGAAAACTGTAAGGACATCAATTCACCTGGATGCGATTACTCCGGCAGAGCCTTCTTCATATCTGGCAAGTAAGCTGAATCAACTTATTACGGCAGAAAAACTCTCCTGGAAAGCAGAATGTCTAAGGGCATATGGTGCGCTTCAACGAAGGGCTTTCAACAGGCTTCCCAATGCTGGATGCCTTGTAACACAGAAAAATATATGGAAAAATTGGTGACGAGGAGTTTGCGTTTTTTGGTGAAGGTGGCTTTATGTGCTGTGAGACTTCTGAATTATAATCTTCTGGGTTTTATTAAATAAATATTTATAAATAAAACATGTGTTTGTTCTTCAGATATTAAAGAATACGTTTTTCAGTTAATCAAAGTAATAAGCTTATTTTCATGTGCATGGTAACGCCGCCTGTCCATGCCATCAAGAAAATGCCATGAATACGTGTTGATTCTGCGGTGTCATAAAAACAAATAAACATAACTGAATGAATTAAAAAGCCTAAAATACACACTATCAGAATCGATATACCATGCGTCAAAAAAATACAAACACATTTTGATTAGTTGTAACTGTGAGGTTTATTATTTTTATTTTTATTTTATGATTATGATTATTTTTTATTATTTCGAAAATGCAAAATTATTAAGCGGTATCATTTTATTGTTCTTCTACTGTATTTTTACTATATTTTAAATAATTGAGAAGGAGAAAAAATCATTGCTAATGAATGCTCTCAAATAGGAATCGAATTAGTTCATGGTGTGTGCGATTCCATTGCTTTGCATTGTCAGCAGTGTCTGGATTAAATGGACGTCGGTTTGAGAACATGCCGTGAAAACAATACAATGAAATCATAAAATTACAATCAATTACAATTATTTTAAGTGTGTACACCTTTTGTGAAACACCCGTTACATAAAAGGATAGTTTCCGCTGACGTGCTAACGAAGAAGATTTAATTACTGAGGAATTGACATGAACCTATTTTTCCTAATAAGCTAAGGTTTCATTTTTACTTGTCATAAATCCTACTTTTCATCGGGAGGAAATAAATCGACAGTGCAGCATGACATTTATTGTACACATTAAGGCGCGGATAAATTTGGACTGGTTAATAACTAAAGCGCACTACTGCAGCTAAGGTGTGTTTAAAAAGGACCGATCGATATAACTGAAGTTGAAAAATAGGCGAACATGAAGTCACATCGAGAACAGCGGAACTGTATGCATTAAAGTGAAAGAACTTTGCGCCTTATATAACCAAGGTCGTTTAATTGGTTTATGCGCATGTATCTAAGCTTCTGTCGCTATTTAAAATTTGTCAAGGTTATCTTACAAGTGTAGGCCAAGGTAAACCGTAAAGCAAATGCTTTCGAGAGGTCGAAGTATTATGCTTGATGTTATGCCATACGTTGAAGGTTTGGGTCCTATTAACAGCAATAAATTGGGTTTGACGACGTCGGTTTACCCATCGGAACATGTCCTTCTAAATAATAAAATGCCCAACTTACGTAAGTCAGGCATGTTTCTTCTTATTTTAACTGGAAGTAGAAGTTTGTGTCCAGATGTAGTGGGTGCTATGAAGGTCTTTTCTAGGCGGGACACCCTGTTCTCATACGGGAAAGAAAACCCTCTGGGGCCGTTTATCGTCAAACGAAAGTAGGATACGGTAGGATCTGCCGTTTCAGGGCGAAGCAAACCGGTAGGCGGAAATAGCAGTAACGCCAAGTATTCTTTGCCAAGTGTGATACAAGTTTTAAGAGTTTTCTGGAGCCTGTGAGTGTTTATGGAATATCATAATGACCCCAATTCGGCGTGCTACGTCGAGAATTCCAAGTTGCTCTTTCTTGGCAAAGGTCTACATTTCCGAGAGCATTACGGGCCGTATTTTGAGCGCGTCGAAGCTCTAGGCTATAGTGGGATTAAAGGGAGGTAGGACACGTATCAGGTCGAACCCCGCAACCAGTTTTAAGAAATGGGAAACACAGAACTTAACAAAATGGATGGAGCCTCTATAAGCTTGAGGACCTTTCGGCAGTACAATAAGGTACTGAATGCATGGCTTGGAGTTCGTATTGCTCACCAGCAACCGCTCAACGAATAATATGTATTAATGCCAAACACTGGGGAGACATCTATTTTAAATTCTGGATTAATAGTCATCTTTAAAGATAGTAATGAGTGGAAGATTTAATGGATCCATAACACTTCGGTAGCGCTTATCAGTTGCAGACATTCCATTGTGTTGAAGAGTAATAGGGTACGCAAAGGCAATTGGCAGCCAGGGCCAAGGATAATCTGCCTAGTTGGTTATTCAAGCAGGAAAACCGACCCCCTTATTCCTCCATTACGGAACACTTGCTTGACACGGCTCATCTTATGGACTATATAACCTCATTCCGAGTTCATGTTCGAGCACGAACATCTCGCATTTTGCACTACCTGGAAGCAGCCTATAGAAGACACTTTAAAGCGGATCTATTCAAACAGTTGGAGCGACCGTTCTGTACCAATTAAATTTCGTATTTTGCTCATTAATTAATCTTCAAGGCACTGGAGAGACTGCAAGTGATGAGCGCTCCCGAAATTTTATGGATTGAGCAAATCCCTCAAGCACCACTAGATGCCGGAAACTGACAGCATGCCGTAGGATGCTGCCAACGAGTCCTTAGCTTACACTTTGCTAAATTAAAATTTGAGCGCTTTTAATTGTTATCATATGAAAAAACGAATGAACCTTCTGCTACCTGTGTTTCAAAGATAACAGGACTGTAACCGTTTTTGATCAGAAAGAAGTTGGCGTTCACGAACCTCAGATTGGGCATTAATTGTGGTTGCGGCTAAAAAGTCGAAAATTGCTATTCTACTGTCTATTTCGCTTGTCGGTCATGATTTTATTCCTATGTCACAACAGGGCACATTTTCGACGCCATAAAATGATTTTATATTACACTTCAAGGAGTATTAACGTCCAATTGTAAACTTCTTTTCTGCAATCAATTTAATTATCTGAAAAAGAAATCTATTGATGGTCAGGTCATCGTTAGCCCAGTCGGTGACAAATTCGCCCTTCCTGAGGATTGGGACGGTGTATGTGACTGTTGAACCATAGAGAGCGTTGATCGCAGAAAATATGTTATGCTATTTCTCCTCATTTGTATTACTCTAGGTATCCTGGGCCTCGCGAATCATTCAGGCGTCCTTATTTTGATATAGAGTCTCTTACGAGGACAATGATGTCGGAAGAAGAGGTCCTTAGCGACCCCCTCTCTTAGTCATGCATTCTTCGGACGCCGCGCGGACTAGGTCATGTCTGGCGTGACCACCACGCGTGCGCAAGACACCATAGTCAAGGCCTTCGTTCAAGGTCACTCCTGTCTGGCTTTCTCAAGGCAGTCTAGTCTCACTAGCAAACCACTTCTCAAGCTGAGACCCGTGCCTGAGATGCGGACGATTTGTTTACGCTCATTTACTTCCAGAGCCGACGACTCACTGTTCGGTTGCAGACCTCGAGAGCCGGTGATCGACTTGCCAGAATGCGAATCGGGACTGCACTCGTCCGGAAGTCACTTCTCCTATTGCTTACCTACTACACTTATTCCTACCTTAGAAAAGTTTCCCTGACACTATAGCCTTTCAAGCTTTATTCTTTTCAACTAGCTTAAACATGTCGGGATATGTTTTCTCGTCTATTATATGGCTGGACCACATCGTATCCCACAGGTCCTTGTGTTTATGTGTTTAACTGCTTTTTCTTTCGGCGGCACAGCCGTGTTTATAATCGAGTTGTTGACGGCATGTGACAAAGGCTATGGCTGGAGAGGTGGCTTCGTGTTCTAGAGCCATTGAAAATATTCTAAAAAGCTCGGCCTTTGAGGGCCACCCCTCACAGTTTCGTCGTTTTTATCTTTAAGGTCGAGATATGGTCATGGTTCTTTTTACAACGTCTGAAGTATGCGTGAAATGCTTTGGGCTTTGTGGCGCCCCTTCCAACTGTCGTAATTCTGATGATCCTCTTGCATACGTTGTGTTGTTGTCTAGATTCTTGAAGTTTTTTTTTGTTGCTCCATTTTTGAAAATATTTTCAAAGGCCTGCGTTTTTTCGGGTTACATTTTTTACCACTTTTTTCAGCCATCATGGTCTGTTGCCGGTCGAACATTTCTTGAGAGCGAAGTAAAATTCGAATAACTTTTTATGTCCCGCACTTTTGCTGTCCCACATTGGTGGATTCCATGTGAGTGGCAAAGTTGGGCAGGTAATATCGATCCAAGTGTGAGTAAACACACGGTGTGAGGCACGACACTCGTAGCTCAAGTGGGTAGAGCATTGGCTTCGCTAAAAGGCCGCTCTCATATGCGGGTTCCAATCTCGTCGAATGCTGCAAGCCTTTTCACAATTGGGTCAACCAAATTTTTCAGGTTTGATTCAAACATATTCCAAAATTTATTGATATGCCCTCGGAATACTCTCATCCATCTTGTAGGTCCGAACGTCAACTTAATTACTTCAAAGTTGCCACGCCAGACATTTCTCAATGGCTTTGAGCTTTTTTGGGGACAGATATAACCGTTGACATTACATCAATTTCATATGACCAGAAGAACCTAGGGGCGGACCTACATTTATTTCATCCAAAACTTTCCTAACTTTCGGTGAAAAGTAGATCCACATAACTAGATCACTGACCTTCACGCATTCGAGTCGTGGTTCGTACATACTTAAACAGGAATTCGTCCAGCATCATGTCTAATAGCATTTGATCGAATCCTTGTCTAGGGCCCTTACTGTTCATCATATCCCAGTTAATCGACGGGGCATCGAAATCGCCTAGAATAGTACCGTCTTGTTTCCGACACTCCTCACGGAGTCGGGTG
Source organism: Ligula intestinalis (assembly GCA_036362985.1). Classification (NCBI taxonomy): domain Eukaryota; kingdom Metazoa; phylum Platyhelminthes; class Cestoda; order Diphyllobothriidea; family Diphyllobothriidae; genus Ligula; species Ligula intestinalis. The sequence goes on from JAYGXS010000003.1 coordinate 9,330,232, forward strand.
AGTAACAGCTCAATTTTTTTCGCAGATAGACTTGGAGGCCTGTATACAACGGTGATAGCAAACTTTTTAGTTTCAGGTACCAATGCATAACACTGCAGCATCTCCAGGTCATGTTAATTTGCACCTTCTTTTGTGCGGATAAACTCACCTGCATTCTGATATACAGGGGAACTCCACCTTCTCTTCTCTCCGTTTGGTCACGTTTTAACACCTGACAACTATCGATATGAACGTCAAAGTCTTGTATAGCTTCAGTTTGCCACGTTTTTGTTAGTGCAATAACATCAGGAAATAGCTAGGCCATTAGTATTTTGGGTTCGTAAAGTTAACTTTAGAGGTTTGGTACATTTCCATAATAAAACTCGATTTTATGGAGATTTTCACGTTGGGTTAATTGCCCGACCGTGTGACTTTCGTCAGGATGACGGGCGTCCTCCACAGAAAGGGCCTTTGTCGTCGGACAATTTACCTATTTCTAATGTCCAGACCTCACCGTCTAGGTCTACTGGACCTTGCGAGCCATCCAGGCATCCTGCATCTGATGCAGACTCTCTTTAGAGGACAGTGATACAGTAAAAGTCAGCTTTGTGTACGTGCAGCTGATTGGTTTTCGGCTGCGCAGCTGATCATATTCCGGGTGGTATTTTGGACCGTTTACGTAAAATAGCACTATCGGTTGCTGTGTGATAAATTGGTGGTAGGTAACACAATTGTGTGTCAGATAACGTATACGTGGCAAACGCCTTCCACAAAGCGAAGGAGTCTTATTTTACCTGATCAAACCCCAAAATATATACTGCTTGTTGTTTGTCTGCAGCTTTAAAAGCAAGTGAAGCTGTCAATTTCAGATACACTATCGCTCTCTGCGAACGAATTTAAAAGTCAGAGAGGATTGCTTAAGGAGACAGAATGGTGGGGGTCAGAAATCAGAGCGCAATAATTACGTTAGGTACACAACTTGTGCGTGGTGTGCGCTGAGCCTGGGTGACGTCACCGAGGTACGTTTTAATATCATCACTAAATTCTGCTTGACCGACGGCGAGCGTGTGTATGTTGGGGGACGTTCGCCGACCTCGGGCGAGGTAACTGTAACGATGCATTTCTTAAAAGCATCACCCAACCAAACTTGATGAACGGTGGGCGAGCAAACATCTGTAATATTGTTGAAATTCAATCTACCTAACATTTATTAGTAAGCGGCTATTTCCATGCTTGATTTAAAAAAGTCAATTTACCGACCACGCTGATTATTATTGTGCATTTTGGTCTTCCGAGGAACTACTTGCAGTTGAGTATCATCAGCAATCACTACATGACACCAACGGGGGACGCGCACATATAATATGGTTTTGGAAATTCATTCGTGCTTAAAAAGTGCAAATTGACTTTCCGAATACCCCTCATTAGTTCCCTGTTAAATATACCAGGCTAGCGCAGCATAGCCCCCAGTATATGGTACCCCTTTTGGACAAAGTTTCAAAACAACCAGATACTACGTGACCTGGCTCAAATTAATATAAAAGCAGTGGCAACTTTCACTCTCTCACATATGCTGTCACATGCCTAAATTCCTACTTCAGGCGATATTTGGCAGACTCCTTTAATTTTTCTGTTACGTTTACTCACTGTAGGGCTTCGAAGATTGTTAAATGATACCGTACTTTGCCAAATATTGAGAATTGACCTACGTGTTAGGACTGGATACTGAGTCAAGTGATACATTATACTCGAAAAATATATCATACGCCTTAGCCTTAACGAATCCCTAAAAGTCTTACGAAAGCTTCAACCTTACTAACCTAAAACCAAATAGCAATATCTAATCGTGCCAGGACACAAATAAATACTAATTGCCGACATAGTTACCATGGACAACTAACAAAAATGTACTAGTAGTCAGGATTGACATATGAATTTAAACCAGTCAATCAGAGCGTATTGAAGGTAGGTGGTCCGGCAGGTGTTGAACTTTGGTTACTCTCACACAGAAGTCACGCAGAAGTAAGCCGAACTCTTGACAGTCCTTAAAGGTTGATACAGAAGCAGAATGCCACTGAGAAAAGTTCTTTCCACTTATGACCGCATTTGCCGACTTTTTCGACCTGTCTAACACGAATACTTAATCACAGAAGGAAATTCCTTTCCACAATGAAAGTCAGTGACTAATGTATTCCTGTGCAAAAAGGAAACCTTACTTAATATGTTTCCTTCTTAAAAATGGCTTAAATGTAGCCATCCGCTGATGAAGCCCGAATTCCCGCATTATGTTCCTCACTAGGGTTTGCGAGAAATTTGACAAATGTTCCCTGTGAATAGTGCTAACGGGCATCTAATGGTAGATGTTTAGTGTTCGACGAATAAAATCATCATCATGTTCTGTTTTGATCGTTTTGTTCCAGAATTCTTCCTTTTGGGCACTGTTTTACAGTTAATAATTCTGCAAATGGGGGCCTTGGCTATATCAAACATATTAGTTAAGTAATTGCTTGGCAGCCCTTTGGCCACCATTTTTCGTAAACGGACAAAATCCGCTTAACATAGATGATGACATGAAATGTCTATGGCACAGCCTTACACTAAAAAGTGAACTTACACAAAGAAAATAAAATGCCTATTGCCGACCTGGTTGCCGTAGAAAATGACCCCCGGTCAGAATTGACATCTGAACTCCAGTCAGTCAATCATGGAGTATTGAAGGCAGGTGCTCCGGTGAGTGTTGACCTGCGGTCACTCTCACGCAGAAGTCAACGTTCTGCCAAGTGAGCCGAGCTCTCACCTGCTGCCCATGTTATTTCAAGTCACCGCAGTGTGCAGCTTTCTGTTGTATCCCTGTCTGCTGTTTAGGACACTGTTTGAACACAATTCAGCGGTCATTTTGCTGAGCAACCTGGTCCACCAAAAGGCATACATCAAAAGACATGCCCAAGGATCATTAGTGCGATTATTAGGAAAATTGAGTCTTATTCAGTCTGAGTCCAATCTACCTCACCTTAAAGGAGTTGGGTGTCTGACAATAAAAATTGGCACCTCAAAGCGCATTCGTTTCCACCAAAAACATTAGACTTTACGGAAAATTACCATCCGCCTACTGTTAATCCTTGAAATTTGTGAGAGTAATTATATGGCGATGTCAAAGCAAAAACTGATAGAAAAACTTACACTGAGCAAAGTATCAGGAACCAGCTTAAACGAATTCTTTCTACATTTGTTTGTGTGACAGTCGTGAATATGAACCTAGAGGTACAATGCTTTCTAGCCAGTTGTTGTGATTTTAGGATCATTGTGACGTGTCAAGCAAATATGGTATTTGAAAGTGTTTTGGCAATAAACTTTTTTTAATCAAGTTATTGTTATCCAATGTTTCGATTCAAAATGCAAGTTGTTTCCATTTGAAGTAAAATGTAACTGTTGCCTCCGGCCATATCTTGAACGGACACACGGTACATTATGTAACATCAATATTCGAGGTCATATAAGATCCAAAATATTGAATATATTTGAAGTGAGGATTTGGTGAGAAGGACTCGACTGGTTAAGGTACTTAACGTGCCAGTGCAGATTGAAAATACTTCTGTTTATCCACCGTCTTACGGGCACTGACCCTGCTCTGGCCATAATTTTTCACCAACAGATTCGGAATTTCAGGATAAACCAGATTCTAGCGAAAGCCCAGACATCTTTTTGACCGATATTCCGCTGATATTTGGAATACGTATCTCACTTTGAAGGATTTAGGTGTTTGAGACTACACGCGAGCCGAGAAGCAACGAGCGGCATATGGCAAAACCCAGAAGCAACAGTATTCATGCCCTGACGATGAATGGATGTGTAAAATAATCGATTCTTCAGATGAATTAAAAAAACCTCCCCCGGTTTGTGCCGTTGCTCCTTCTGACACTAGTAACTACCACCTATTCCATTAGGACACACGGTAGGAGTGGATTATAGACACGCCACGGAAGCAAAACCTCCATATTAATGTGATGATAGACTGCTGGTAAAGAGTGATTTCCGGGTGAGGCAATACTCGGGCACAGGAGAAAAGATAAAGGGCAATAGTAGTAGAAATTATAAGTCTAAAAGTATCGTATACTGCAGCGCCAAAACGTACGATAATTTAAAATAAATAGTACTAAAGAATTCAATAAAATGATTAATTAAGTAATAAAATAAAAAGCGAATTGCCGTTACCACTGGCCTCGTATTACATTATTATGCAGGGTTGGTTTCCGTCGTGAGACCGTTAACTGATCATTACCCATTGATGAATTCACGAAGGATTAATTTACAACAGTATAGATACTATATGGATAATGACGTTAGGCTATCTGTAAGTTCACTGCCTTTTGTAGTAAGAAAAAAATGTTTGTGAAATTCACCCAAAAATCCAAGTCTTGCATGAAAATGTCATGAGCCACCTGCCAGACTCCATCTGTAGACTTACTGGCCGTGCAAACCATAAGGCGACGACATCTTTTGAAATTCGGCGGCGATGCTGCATATTCTCTAAGGGAGTACTACGCATACAACTGAATGTGATGACTTCAGTGACTTATATAAGAATAGAAGTTCATCGCAAAAGTACATACAGTTCAAATACGCACGCCTACGGATAATTTACGGAGAGAACATTGAATAATCTCCCGTTTTAATAGTGCTAACTTATATATAATGGCCCTTTGTATTATATGTCGAATAAAATCATCATATTTCGTTTTATATCATAGTCGCCTATGAATCTTACGTCTGGAAACTGTCCTATAGTTAATAATTATCGAGATTGTATCCTTATTAATATAAAACATACTAGCTTTCGAATTGCATATGTGCACAAAGCCGGTGTAAAAAGAAAAGCGTTTGAATTCTCAGCAGCACGATACGACACAGACATACGAAAGCATATCGACGATTCCCTTGCATATATCACGAGGATGGTCATACATATCAGTTTGGTTAACCCAATTTTATCATACGAATGCACAATTCAATTTTAACGCGTAAAACACCACATCTAGGCAAGTAATAATTTTCAAGACTGAAATCAACCCTTTTCAAAGCCTTTCTCAAGCATTCTAAAATAACCTGGCCTAAAATATATGGCAAACTACTAAGTAAAATTTAGTCTTGAAAATTGCATACAGGACTGTATATAGGCGAGGCCCGATTTTTATTGTCATTTGGCGATGGACGAATGTATTATCTTCGATATATGTACCATGTGCCACCTGGAACCACGCGCGCTGTGCATATACTGAGTCAAAATATACCAGTAAGTAGAAAAAACCCACTAAGGCGGCAAGAAACCTCTGGAGTTGTCTAGAGAATTTGGTGCAGTTGCGAGCAAAGCAATTATGTCGGAGAAACTGACAGGCTTCTGAAGACGCAAATTGCCAACCACGTGGTAGAAGTGTGGCGAAATGCTGGCAATTCTCAAGTTGCGGTTCCTTCGATGACAAACGGTCAGACATTCAACTTTGATGAGGCCAACATTCTCGCAAAAGTTGACAAAAGGAGGAGCCGAGAATTATTTGAGCCATGGTTCACCAGCCCCTAATCTATCAGCAATTGCAACGATTTGCCCAATATTTACCACTTGGGAAACAAACAGGCCACCGTTACCTCTGAAACCACTACCGGAGGGGTAGATGACCAGGCAATCATCATGCTCGAGTCCACCCCGCTAGGCTGAGAGTTCAGCAGGTCGCAGTCCGCATGCCGTTCGAGAAGACCATTACGTTTGAGTATGGTCGTATTTTTGCAGTAATGACTGTATCCTATAAGTACCACAAACTCCTATTTTCTATTGCTACCTGACTTTGTCACTGGTGACGAATCTGCGAGGGATATAACACCCCAGGCGAATAAATGTATTATCGCAGCCATCCAGTCGATTTCTTCTCAATTTCTCAAAAGAACTAACCAGAAATGAACTCCTATCGGTTTAATCATGGCTTCAACCTTCGTCGGCCTAAGACGTATAGCTTTTATAAAACAGACCACGAGAAAATAAGATACCTATTGCCGACTTGGTTGTCGTAGAAAGGAAACGCCAGTCACACTTTACATATGAACACCAACCAGTCAATCATGGCGAATTGAAGGCAGGTGCTCGGGAAAGTGTTAACCTGCAGTCACTGTCGTGCAGAAGTCAAAAGTTCTGCTACGTCAGGGTAAAGGTGTGGCTACGTAATATTATATCATGCCAAATTTAATAAAACTTTCGGTCGCAGGTATTTGGATGAATAATTAATAAGACTTGCTGAGCACCTAATCAATTTGTTTATTGTCCTACACTTTCGAATTTTTTACTGGCGTCAATCAAAGACCTTCTTCCTTCTTCATAATAAGGCTGGATACACGTTTACAATATTCTGCATAGCAAAGGCACTATCACAAATGCAGTATCTACACAATCGTTACGTTGTAAATGCAGAGTGTAGTAGGGCTTCTTATTTTTATAAGATCCGGTTGAGGTCATTTTACCGCAGGCCATTGGGAAGTATTTTGCTGTCGCATGTAGAGTGTAACTGGCTACAGTTTATTTATTTACGCAAATTGGTCGAATTCATGCTAAAAGCTGAATTCGCGGCCTGTTCATTAACATATACTGTAGTTTATATTTTTCCTCGCAAATGCTATTCATGGACTGTCATGTACACGAAGTTGGTCGAAGGCTAACGAAAATAAACCAAGCGATCCCGTGCTTAACAAGTCGTCCTCCTTGTTACAAATTTACCACAGGCTGCACCAAGAAAATTGAACCACAAATCCGGTAACAATAGAATCCTTATCTTGTAAATGCTGAGCATATTAATGCTTCTTACTTTTATAAGCTTTGGTCAAGGTCATTTTAAAAAGAATTGGCTCCCCTTTATATTATATTGCATATTAGTTAATTCATCCTAAAATGTAAACTCGAGGCCTGAATTAAATATATATTGCAGTTAACCTTCACTCCTAAATTAAGTGGTATATAAGTAAGTATCTAAAAATGTTCCACACCCATAGGGTGTTAGCCTACACTAGAACAAATCGAGAATACCGCACCAGTTAACCATTGTGTCCGAAAACATATCTCCAATTTTTGGTACGTTAATTCAAACAAATTATATTAGTTGAATAAGCCTGACATCGGGTCACCTTTTCTATTCCTACTGACATCGTGTAGGACTGCCTTATCTGTGGTTCAGTTTTCTTGGTGCGTCTGTGGTAGATGTGTAACAAGCCTTATCATAGATAAGGAGGACGACTTGTTAAGCACGGGATCTATTGGTTTATTTTTCGTTAGCGTTCGACACACTTCTTTTACATGACAGTCCATGAATGGCATTTGTAAGTAAATCTAAACTATACAATATCACTGTCAAACCATAAATCAAAAGGCATTTTCCGAACTAAGGCCTTTTAAAAACCTTACAAAAGCCTTCTAAAATAACCTGGCCTAAAACATATGCTAAAACACCAAGTTATATTTCGTCGTGAAAGTTGCATGCAGAACTGTATAGAGCAGAAATCCGATTTTTGATTGTCATTTTAGCAACGGACGAACGTATTATCTTCGTTGAATACACCATGTGCCACCTAGCATACGCGCACTGTGCATATGTTGAGGCAAAAAATAAAAAGAACCCGAAAAACACAATAACATGGCAAGAAACATCTGGAGTCGTCTACAGAATTTGGTGCAGTTGCGAGCTGAACAATTATGTCCGAGCAACTGACAGGCTTCTGAAGACGCAAATTGCCGAACACACGGCAGAAGTGCAGCGAAATGCTGCCAAATCTAAAGTTGCTGCTCCTTCGATGAAACCCGGTCAGACATTCTACTTTGATGACGCCGACATTCTCCCAAGAGGTGACAATCGGAGGAGCCGAGAATTATTTGAGCCATTGTTCACCAGCCCCTAATCTATCAACAATTGCAACGATTTGCCCAATATGTACCACTTGGGGAAAGAACAGGCCGCCGTTACCTCTTATAACAGTACCGGAGGGGTAGATGACCAGGCAATCATCACGCCCGTGTCCACCCCGTTACGCTGAAAGATCAGCAGGTCGCAGCCCGCATGCCGTTCAAGACGACAATTACGCTTGATTATCGTCGTATTTCTGCAGTTGTAACTGTATCCTATAAGTACCGCAAACTACTATATACTATCGCTCTCTGACTTTGTCAGCGGTGACGAATCTGTGAGGGATATAAAACCCCTGGTGAATAAAAATATTGTCCCCAGCGATCGAGTCGTCTTCATCTGAATTTCTCGAAAGGCCTAACCCAAAATGAACTCCTATCGGTTTTGTCGTAGCTTTAACCTTCGTCGGCCTAAGATGTATAGCTTTTATTACTAAGACCACGAGAAAATAAGGTACCTTTTGCCGACCAGGTTGTCATAGAAAACAAGCGATGGTCAGAATTAATATAACGCTGATGCTATATCAAGTAATACAATTTCCCACTAAACTTAAAACTAATTCGATCATGCTTCAATGCAATTTGAGTGATTATTGGGAGAAGATTAATCTGTACACTACTCTAAATACAAAGTTGCATGTAGCTTAGCATCCAGAGCAAAAATATATATGCTCTGTATGTATGAGTTTAAGAAGTGTGATAACATGGTGTATGAGAAAGCAAGAACAGAGCATAGCTTGAAGTAGTTTTTTGTGAGGAAGACCTGGAGAGTATTTTGAGACCTGCATACTGTTAACAGCATTAGTTCATCGCATTCAAGCCTCAAATGAGTTTATCCAAAGGCTGTGAGACTTTTTCATTTCCTACAACGCGAGGAAGCGCAATTTTTTTCCCTGAGATTGAAGTAACATCCAGAGGCGTGGCACCTAATGATAATTGTCTGATCTTTCAGTGCTACTTTCGTGTTGTATTATAAGATGTCAGTGCTTTGACATTCGTCTATTTTTCTACTATTTGACTAACAAATCTCACTGTCGGGTGCCTTTAAGACCTCGTGAATTCAGTGGGGTTAACGAGTTAAGTGGTACAACTAACTGCCAGCCTGTAATGCCGCAAATGGTGCAACTATGTTTTTGAAAAGAGATATGATATGTGGTTTGGATGCGTTAGTAAAGGGCAGGGCAAAAGACTACTTCGATTTCTCTAAATTTATTCCATTTCAATCTGAATTGCTAAAGGCTTCCACGTTTCCATATCGTGCCTGCAATTTTCCTCATCCCCACAGCCAGACTTGATGCTGAATTTCACAAACAAAATTTCCTTGGTACCAAAGGCAGCAAATGTATTGTAAGATATTAATCCCTCGCGAATTTATTAACGGAACAAGATTTGCTGTAGGGCTTATCACGGTGGCCAACCCCCATAATTCTGTTATGCGAGGCCGGTGGTAACAATAATTCAGTTATTTAATAAAAAAATTTCTGAATATATTATTACTTTTTTCTTTCTCGGAAATGCGTCTTGACTTTCCATTTTTAGAGCATAGGGACTCTGACGCCTGGCTCTCGTGCGTGTCGTCTAGCTATTCAGTTTGAGCCGCGTTGTGTAGCTGGCGTATCCTGTTTGTAAGCGCAGGTGGCCCAAACCGTCTGGTAACCATCACCCGCACTCCGATGTACGTTGAAACTCTGTGGGTGTACTCAGACTAGTTTTTTTCCTACCACAACACAACTGATGCGTGGGCACGGTCTTAGGTGTAGGCAAACGGGTTAACTAGGTCGCTCAGCACGATGGTCTTTCCTGAAACTGCGTCGTAAATAGCAGACAGTGCTATAACAACCAGACGCGCTCTGTAGTGACATGAAATAACATGAACTGTAGGACAGAGCTGGGCTCAAGAAGCAGAACATTTTTACTTCTGCATGACAGAGACTGCAGGTCAACACTTTTCCCAGCACCTTCTTCAATTTGCCATGATTGACTGGTTGGTGTTCATATTTTAAGTCTGACCGGCGCTTCTTTTCTACGACAACCAGGTCGGCAATAGGTATCTATTTTTCTCGTGGTCTTAGTACCTATAGCTTTATCTCTAAGGCTGAAGAAGGTTAAAGCTGTTGTTAAACTACTAGGAGATCATTTATGGTAAGGTTTTTGAGAAAATGAGAAAAAGACGACTCGATCGCTGGGATAGTACATTTTTTCGCCTGAAGTTTCGATGTTCCTCGAAGATTGGACACCAGATACCTAGTCAGAGATCAATTGCAGATAGGGTAGCACAAGCACAAAATGTTACAGCACTAATAAGATACAGTCATTCCTGCAAAAAATACGACGATAATTAACCGTAACTGCCTTCTCGAACGGCATGCGGGCTCTGACCTGCTGATCTTTCAGCGCAGCGGGGTGGACTCGGGGGTGATGATTGCTCGCTCATCTGCCCCTTCGGTACTGGTGTAAGAGGTAACGGTGGCCTGTCCGTTCCCCAAGCGGTATATATTGGGCAAATCGTTGCATTTGCTGATGGATTTGGGGCCAGTGAACCATGGCTCAAATAATTCTTGGCTCACGCGATTGTCAACACTTGCGAGAATGTTGGCCTAATCAATGTTGAAGGTGTGGCCGAGGTTCGTTGAAGGAAACGCAACTTGAGAATTGGCAGCATTTTGCCACACTGCTGCCGCCTGTTAGGCAATTTGCGTCTTCAGAAGCCTGTCAGTTTATTAGACACAGTTGTTTTGCCCGAAACTGCACCAAATTCTGTAGACAACTCCATATTTTTCTTGCCATGTTAGTGTGTTTTTTGGAGTACTTTTATCTTTTGCCTCAGCATATGCATAGGGTGCGAGGTACCAGATAGCACATGGTGAATTCACCGAGGAAAATACATTTTTCGATACCATCCCGCATGCAAATTTCAAGACGAAATATAACCTGGTGTTTTAGCATATATATTAGGCTAGGTAATTTAAGATGTCTTTTGAAAGGCCTTAGTTTGGAAAGTGCCTTTTTTATTGATGGTTTTACCGTGAAATGGGCAATAATTACGGCTTAACCAGTTCCTTTCAGGAAAGGAAAATACAGACCCTTATTAGACTGTTACCAAGTTTACTATATGCTACATAGCAAAAGCGCTTCCACAAATGAAGTAACTTCTTATGTTTTAAATGCTTGGCATGGCAGCGCTTCTTATTTTATAAGACCCGCTTGAGGTTAGTTTACTGCAGACAATTTAGAACTATTTGGCGATCGCATGTAGAGTTTCACCGGCTACACTTTATTAATTAAGCATATTATTAAATACATCCTGAAAGCTGACTTCGCAGCCTGTGAATTAAGATATTTTGGAGTTAAGGTATATTCGCCTAAGTAATTAGTGGACTTTCAAGTACAAGAAGTTCATAGAATGCTCACGAAAATAAACCAATGGATCCCGTGCTCAAGAAGTCGTCCTCCTTATCTGTTATTAGGCTTGTTACAAATCTACCGCAGGCTGCACAAGGAAGACTGAACCACAAATCGAGTAACAATAGAATCCTCATCTTATACATGCTTAGCATATTAATGCTTCTTATTTATATCACTTTTGACTGAGGTCATTTTATTGAGATCATTTTAAAAGAATTTGGTTGCCTTTATATAGTGCGGCCAGATAAAATTTATTTATTTGTTCATATTAGTTAAATTATACTAAAAGGTTAACTCGAGGCCTGAATTAAATATATATTGCAGTTATTCTTCACTCGTTAATTTAGTGGTTTATGAGTAAGTATTAAACAATGTTCCACACCCACAGGTTGCTTGCCTAGACTCGTTTCATGCATCAGATTGTTTCTCAGGACAAATCGAGAAAAACGCACTAGTTAACCGTTTTGTGTGGAAACATATATCGAAGTTGGGGAATATTACTACAAAAAAATTATATGTGTTGGATAAGCCTGAAATCGAGTCGCCTTCTCCATTCTAAACGACATCGTGAAGGACTGCCCTATCTGCCATGCTAATGTGTTTTTCGAGTACTTTTATCTTTTTTCTCAGCATATGCATAGGTTACGAGGTACCAGATAGCACATGGTGAATTCACCGAGAAAAATACATTCGTCTGTTCCGTCCTGCATGCAAATTTCACGAAAAATATAACTTGGTGTTTTAGCATATATATTAGGCCAGGTTATTGAAGAAGGCTTTTGAAAGGCCTTAGTTTGGAAAGTGCCTTTTTATTGATGTTTATACAGTGAAATGGGCAATAATTTAGGCTTAACCGGTTCCCCTCAGGAAATAAAACATACAGTCCATTATTAGGCTGTTACCAATTTTACTATATGCTGCACAGCTAGAGCACTTCCACCAATGGAGTAACTTCTTATGTTTTAAATGCCGGGTATGGCAGGGCTTTGTATTTTTATAAGATCCGCTTGAGGTTATTTTACTGCAGACCATGTAGAAGTATTTGGCTATCACACGTAGAGTTTATCCAGCTACACTTTATTTATCAAGGCATATTATTTAATACATCCTGATAGCGGACTTCGCGGCCTGTAAGTTAATATACTTTGGAGTAAAGGTTTACTCGCCGACGTAATTAGTGGACTTTCATGTACGAGAAGTTCATCGAATTCTCACGAAAATAAACCAATGGATCCCGTGCTTAACATGTCGTCCTGCTTATCTGTTATTAGGCTTGTTACAAATCTACCGCGGCCTGCACAAGGAAGACTGCACCACAAATCCGGTAACAATATAATCATCATCCTGTACATGCCAAGCATATTAATGCTTCGTATGTATATAAGTTTTGACTGGGGTCAGTTTATTTAGATCATTTTGGAGAAATTTGGTTACCTTTTATATAGTGTGGCCAGCTAAAATTTATTTCTTTGTGCATATTAGTTAAATTATCCTAAAAGGTAAATCCGAGGCCTGCAAATAAATATATATCATAGTGACCCTTCACTCGTAAATGAAGTGGTTCATAAGTAAGTATTAAACAATGTTCCACATCATAGGTTGCTGGCCTATCCTCGTTTCATGCATCAGATTGTTTGTCAGAACAAATTGAGACTAATGCACCAGTTAACCGTTTTGTCCGGAAACATATCTCGAAGTTGGCGAATATAACTACAAACAAATTATATGTGTTGGATAAGCCTGACATCGGGTCGCCTTCTCCATTCTAAACGACATCGTGAAGGACTGCCCTATCTGTCACTGGATATCCAAGAAAATGAGTAAAAGGACGCCGCATACTTTTATGGAAGACAATGTGCTACTGTCGGATACTCTCTTCAATTACACTTTGAATCCCGGAAAACACCTGATTTTTTTATGTTCTATGGGCTACACTGTGAAAAATTAGCCTTTTTACTTTTGATTTGATTGTATAAGCTTGCTCATGAAACAACTGTATGTGCTATGTCCTCCGATTACAGGGTTCCTATAGTTAAATAACCACGTGGCATGTTTTTGTTGCGTACAGTCCTCTCTTACAAGCTTTTGATCCTTTCGCTATCGCTTGATTTCTTTTAAGCACAACCAAGATACTAAGCGCGCAGGCTGCACTAAGCCGCTTTAGTACGTAGCCAGCTTGGATGCATTTGTGCCCTAAACTTTCAAATAAATGGAAGCCGGCGCAGCCGATTAAATTCTCCCCGATCAAAATTGGGTCCTACAATTTCAATTCAACACGGAATCAGGGCCGATCGCTACAACGTTAGCAGAAATAATCCCGATATACTACGATTCAGTTTGTTTGTTGAAAGCATAACAAATGGTTTAAGTCTGTATGTATTTTTAACTCTACATCGAGTATTGAGATTAGCTGTTGAGATTAGCTAATGCACGGCAATATGCTGATTGCATTGCCAATTTGAAAGCAAAATGCTCGATAATATCGCAAGAGAAAACACATGTTGGATTTTAACATATACTTAAAAAATACCTCGAAGATTATAACACAGCAGGTGCACATCAACAAAAAACACCTTCACCACAGTACGTGAAACGTCGTGAAGTCGTTGTGAAAGCCTAGGCTAATGCGTACCATACGTCCTTAAACATTCCGCTTTCCATGAATCGTTTTCCACCATGATCAATTGATTAAACTTGTTTGCCTGATTCAGAGAAGGCTGTGCCGGAGTAATCGCCTTCAGATGAATTGACGTCCATACAAATAACATTGTTGTCAAAAAAAGGAGAAACTCTTCATTCGTTTATCCGTAAGCACACGTTTGTATCTAGCTGTCGCTTGCAGAATATTATCCACAATGTTGTAAACATCACCCATGCTTAAAGTCTCAATGTCAAAATGGACGTAAGCTAATAATAAAAAGATGAAACTTGACAAAAATAAAATATAAAAATACATACAAATATACAAATATAAAATATATATACAAAATATAATGAACGCTATGGGGGCAAAATCTCTCGCACCTTTTTCACAACGACGCTGTGCATATTAGCCTTGGCACTATGAGGTTAATTTTGTTTCCTGATACATGTTTACTATGTTTTTAATCTATTATTTAGTTTTTTGCATATATTGCTTAGTATTTTGCATAGTCCAAGTTTATGAGAAAAAGTTTCTTTGAAAAAAGGCCACTCAATTTCTCTTTAACAATGTAGGATCTACGTCAATTGAGTACTTGAATTTATAATTTTCCTGACCCAGTGGTCAAAAAAATCGCGACCTTTGTGGGATCATATAAACCTAACTCATGGCTCTTGGTAAGTCGTTCACAATTGAGTAAATTTAATAACCAAAATCTCGTACTTCCTCCAATAAATGAAAAAATCCCAGAGAAAATTTCAGAATTCTATGTAGACTCATTATGGTATAAAAATTTTACGGAGATCTTTGCGTACAATAGGTCGTATTGGAACTCCAAAACCAGCAACAGGCTCTAACTGTCAAAACCGGAACAATTCGTTATCAGTGGATTTTGCTAAATATACCACTTTATTTATGTTGTAGCCGAAAATTCGTCCACTGACGTGATACCATACGGCGGGAATATAAATAGTCCAATTTCTCAGAGTTTATTCCGTGTCCATCCAGATAACTGAAAGACCTGTATTTTTATATCCTGCATCACATAAACCTCATCCCCTCTGCATGACTTGAATTTTTTGGTGAATTTCGCAAGCACGTTTTTCTTACTACCAACGACAGTGAACTTAATGATAGCCGAATGTCATTATCCATAAAGTATCACTACTGTAGGAATTAAATTATTCGCGAATTCCTTCATGGGTACTGGTCAGTTAAGGGGTTCACCACGGGAACCAACTCTAAATAATAATGTTATGCGAGACGGGTGTTAACGGCAATTCGTTTTGCTTATAATAATAATAATTTAAATGCGTTTATATGAATTGCTTATTTTAAATTATCGGGCGTTTTGGTGTTGCTTTAGATTATACTTTTATCACAAAAATAAAAATATTTTTTCCTGATATCGTTTGGTATGTTTCTTTTATTTTCTCTGCTGCACTCGAGTATTGCCTCACCCGAAAAGCTTCCTTTACCACCATTTAAACATCACATTATTATGGAGGTTTTCATTCCGTGAGGTGCCGTTAATCGACTGCTACCGGTTCTCGTAATGGAACAGGTAATAGTTACTAGTGTCAGAGGTAGCAAGGGTGTTCACTGGGAGAGGTTTATTTCTTTCATCTAACGTTTCGGTTATTTTTCTCGTCTACCTATCTTCAAAACGTGAATACTCCTGCTCCTGGCTCTCGCCATATGCTGCTCCTTTCTTCTGCGTGCGTCGTCTACCAATCCAGATTAAGCCGTTTTGTTTTGCTCGCGTACAGTTTCAAAAACCGGAGTCCTCTAAGATGAGGTAGCGTCATACTGATATGTTTTCCACGCAGCGGCGGATTATCGGCTGAAAACGTATCTGGCATTTTGCTAGAACCTGTGTTGTCCCATAAATCCCACATTGTCAGCAGGTCATAATGGCTACACAGAATCCAAAATGGCCCGAGCAGTGTCTGTAACTGTTGGACAGAGGAATGAACAGAAATATTTTCAATCTTTACTGGTACGCTTAATCCGTTAACCAGTCGAGTCCTTCTGTTGCAATCCCTACTTCATCTATATTCATTATTTTGGCTTTCATATGACCTCGAATATTGGCGTTACATCAGGTAACGCATATCGCCTTACCGGAGGGCTAACGGTGATAGTTACATATTAATTTAACATGTATGATTCGCAACAGTGGATTGCAGTAGTTGGTTAAAAGTAGTTTATTAATTGTTTAAACTTCCTCAAATCCCACAGTGCCATTTTCAATGTGTAAAGTAATGTAGCAGTTGCATTTTAACCTATACTAGTATTCTGCATATTTCAACAGTTTTCAGGTTCTTAATTGCTGAAGCATTTCCTTACTGCCACAAGTGATAATAATCCTCAATTCACAACCACTCTGTACCAATCATTGAACCTCTGGTTTCACATTCACGACTGGCACGTTAGCAAAGGTTACAAAGGATTCATTGGGGCTGCATCCTATCCATTTGCTCCGACTTTGTTTTCTGTCAGTTTATGCTATGACATTGCTGTCTAAGTACTCTCACAACTTGCAATGCTTAACACTAGTCGAATTATAATTTTCCGTAAATTCCTATGTTGTTGGTGGTTTAAATTAAGGAGTTTTGAGGCGTTAATGTGTATTTCCAGACATCAGACACCTTGGGCTCAGACCAGATAATGCTGTATTGTCCTGACCACCACGTAGTGATCCGGGTAGGAATATATTTGAACTAGGTAGCTGAGCAAGAATAACCGTTTCAGTGTTTTGAAACTGTCGTAAATAACAGACAGTGATACTACAGAAAGCTGCGCTCTGCGGTGAGTTGAAATAACATGGGTGGCAGGTGAGAGCTTGAATCACTTAGCGGAGCAGTTGACTTCTGCCCGACAGTGACTGCAATTCAACACTTTCTGGACCACCTGCCTTCAATACGCCATTGTTGAATGGAACGAGTTCATATGTTAAGTCTGCCTGGCTAACAAAATTGGTTCATGCTTGTTTTCTAAGCCAACCAGGTCAGCAATAGGTATTAATTTCTCTCCTGTCCTGTCCGCTGTTTACAACGCAGTTTGAAGACAGTTTACAGGCGATTTTATTGATCGACCTAGTTGATCCGTATGGCTACGCCTACAGGCATGGTCATAGATCGCTAGCGCTGTGGTCAGGGAAATACAAATTGGTCTCAGTAAAGTCCACGCTAACTCGCCTTAAAAGATTCTGGTTTCTCAAGGAGTACACATTAACGCTTCAAAACCCCGTATTTTCCACAAACAGCATAAGAATTTACGAAAATTTATTGGCCGAACACTTCGTATCATTGCAGTGTGTAAGAATACTTAGACAGCGATGTTATAGAATAAACTAATAGGAAAAAACGTCGAATTTAGGTGTTAGGATGCAGCCGAATAAATATTTCCTAATTTGGCTTGCGTCGCAGTCGTGCATGGGAGGCCAGATGGGCATTTGTTGATACCGAGCTTTTGCAGAATTTAAGATTCCGGCCAGGTTTGGAAAGCGAAGATATGTTCCAGAAGTGTTTTACCAATGTGCAATCATTCAACACATTCAGCAAATCAATAAAGGTAAACATATAAATGTAGTTGGTCAACTGCAGTTTCGATATGAGATGCACATCTTACTTCAGTGTTTGCATTCAGAATGTTAATGCGTGATCTGAGGAAGCTTAAACACTTAAAAGCCATGGTTTAACCGACCACTGTTCTACACTGTTGCGAGCCATATTATATTTTTGTTTCAAGTTGAAGAAAAATACAGCTATCGCCACCAAAAATCCGCTGCCTAATTCTGTGGTGCCAACATTCGCGCTCATATCAAAGCCCGAATGTTGAATAGATTTCGAGTGGAAATTGTGGGGGAACGTTTGATGGAAAGACCGATTAACCGTGCCAGTAGCGAGCGAAAACAGTAACGTAAGTTTGCCTGTCCTACAGGCACTGATTACGCTCTGGCCATTCCGGAGTATGTGTGCCATAATCACTCGCTGACACGCAGCTCTCTGGCATGTGCTACACAAATCTCTCAAATCTTAGCAAATAATACTTATAGTCGGTTCTCTTTCTGCATTCATGAGGAGTTTGCCCCAAGAACTTGTCATAATAAATTGACTATTTTGAAATGAATGTCCGTGGTCGAAGGCCAGAAATGCAAAACGTAATGTTACAGTTTGCAGATCTGGTTACAGCGTATTTTGGGGCTGGCCACGAAAACTATTTATGAAAGAGGGGACCAGTGAGTCTAGGGGTTATAAAAGTGACTTGCAGCATTTAGTAAATAATAAATAATATTTTTATCTAAAGCTAATATATAGCTGATTGTGATTGTTTTATTCAGTTGAAAATGCAGTTCAGAATATTGTGATATTTTCATCAAGCCGTTGGTGAAAACGTGCTTTGCCTTTAAGAGGATGTACACAGCGCGCTATTTGTGAACCTTACATTCAAGGGTAGCCGTCAGCAACTTCAAAATGTTGGGCAAGCATATTGACTCGCCTAAAACTACGCTGACCGCCGAGGGGAAGAAGATCACGCTAGCCCACCAGCAGCCAACATCCGGGAGACCAAATGTTGTCGGCAACGAACGGGCAGGTGAAAGTTCACATGTCCAGCACCGATGTATTAAGAGGCAGACGGGAAGGTGAACTAAGTCATGACCACCAGACTCAACTACCACAAAACGCTGACGATGGAAGCGAGAAGGTTTCCGAAACGTCAGGCCAAATATAATTTGTCCACGAACCCGTACCCTCTTCTTCTTCCTTACCTTTTGGAGGTGATGGACGCGATAACATATCTGGCGTCCAAATCCTTCGGTATTTAAATGTAAATTTATAAGGTAGGTCAAAATCGATACTACTATTGCATATAAATTCAGTAGCCACTACTTACAGGACATACGTTTTGTTCGTGGTTAGAACGAAGCTTGTTAAAACGCCAGCATCCTATCGTGACTATAGTGACTTCAGAAATCACTACACAACAATCATTACTGCAGCCTTACTGAGTGCCGATTAGCGATAATTTATGAATATTTGCATATGTCGTAAGGCTACACGTATTTCTAGATGCATTGTGAGTATTGTATTGTATTAGTGTCAAACAGATATGCCACTACATGACGTTATGTTTGGAAGTACAGAATGGCTGGGAGGTCCTGCAAATTTCATGAAGAAATTAAACTCATTACTAAATATCAGACTTTTTCATGGTTTCTGATCTAATGAGTGAACGTTACCCCGACAATACATGCTAGTATGGAGAACGGCCTCTACAGTTCATTTTATTGAAAGTAATAAGGATTAATTGTGATGAAATCGGATGCCACTTAAAATATAAGAAATTCCATATGCTGATAAGGACGACAGGATCCAGCTATTTATTTGTATGCATTATGCTACCATGGAATCCTTAAATAACTCAAAATGCTTGTATATGTCCTACCTAGAACCGAATAAATTAACTCTGAAGTAGATCAGATGCAAGTGAAGCCAAGTTCAAGGAATCGCAATTATTTTCAGAAGCAAGGAGCTATTTCTTTCTTATATTTTTTGCTTTTTGGCACTAACTAGAGTCAAAGGGATATTGACCACATTGTGTTTAACGGCGTAAACTATTTCGGACGTTATCAAAGATTTTCCTACTTTTTCGCATTCGGATGCTTACAACGGAGACTAAAAGTAACAAACTTTTGTTAAAAATACACGACTATAAAGACAAAGGCCACATTGTATCATCTTTTTTTGCGTCAAATAAAAACTTCTTAACAATCTCCATTTTCATTTACATTTTAAAAACGTACCTTTCATAGATATTAATTAACTATTGAAAGCCGTTATATGAAGTTATTTTTCTTGGTCTTAGGCAATACAAAATCAGACCTTTATTTCGGGATTTCATTTTGCTTGATAATGTGTTTTGTTGTTTCGAAGAATTTCCAAATATGGCTCTTTTTGCCATTTTCAGAATTGATAACATCCGCATCTAATATAATGCATCGTTCAATTTAAAAGATAATATAAGCTCATCAAGCTGACTATACGTCTATCGATAGGGTTCGAAAACGCAGATATTATTTAACATTTATCGTGTACTAACAGAATGGCAATATTTTTAGAAAATTTTGAATAAAGAAAGGCTTTTGATATAGAGAAAAGATTTAAGTTGATTGCATCTTATTTATACCTATTTTTACGTCTGAGAAACTTGAAATTTGTTAAAAAATGTTTAGTTTTCTTAAAAAACCATCAAAAATGTTTTATGTTCCTTTTAAGGAGAAAATATACCTTAGGGTTTTTTAGTATTATTTCTTTTTCTTAACGTTTTAATGCCAATTTTCGAGTGAGTAGTAATACTTCGCAAACCTTTGCCTTTTTGACGACCTCCGACTAGTTTGATCTTTTGGTTTATTCAGTTGATGCTTAGCTCATACCTACATGCCCCTACGTATTTTCTCCTGCTATTCACAAAAGTAACAGTGGTGCAGCAGCTCACTTCATGGTCCTCCAATAAGGCAAATTTGTTGAACTAGAAAACGACACAAGTGAATTGCTTTCACTGGAAGCATGTTTGTCCAAATACTTGAACTGCTAGGGCTGACAATGAAATGCAATTGGATGCTCCAAGAATATAAGTAATGATTTTTTCCCTGGTTTTTACAAAAAAATATGTGCAGTCTTCTTATCATATACCTGATGTTTGTACGCGTCGCTGAGTCTTGCATAACCACAGAGGGTAAGTCAGTAGTTGATGCATGTAATGTGCAACGTCCGTGCTATTAAAATTTTACGATAAGCGACGCTGGTCCCACTGGCTGAAAGCCAATACAATGTTAAAAAGAGGTTGTTATTTGATACTGCCTTACAGGCAATTCACTTATTATGCTTCATAATTATCTTCTCTTAAGACTCGGAATGTCCAGCTGGTGACAATTCTTACCCTAATGAAGAAATATCTAACATGTTGGCTCGAATGAATCTGCAGTTTGGAGCCACATCATTGAAGAATGCGCCGCAGATAACAGAGATACAGATAGATGTTATGCAAAATCCACTGACGATTAATTGTTCCTGTTATGACGCTCAGAGCATGTTACCCATTTTGGAGTTTCATTGCGACATATTTTACCCAAACATCTCCGTGACGTTCTTTAAGCTGGTGAGTTAAAATACAATTCAGATTCACGCCTGTACATTTTTCAATTCTATTCTTCTGTCAAGTAAAGGGAAAAAGTTTGACGTCTGATCTAAAAAGCAGACGTTTTTCATAAAATTTGGCCATAAGAAAGACCAAACGATATATAAAAGAGGCATTGATTTTAGTACTGTACTTGACGATACATTATGCTGTAAAATGACAATCGCATGTGGCTATTGATATCTGAAAAATAAGAACGAATCTTATATGCTTCAGATGCT
Organism: Ligula intestinalis; assembly: GCA_036362985.1. Lineage (NCBI taxonomy): Eukaryota > Metazoa > Platyhelminthes > Cestoda > Diphyllobothriidea > Diphyllobothriidae > Ligula > Ligula intestinalis. Next base: position 9,351,614 of record JAYGXS010000003.1, read on the forward strand.
TGGTTAACCCACTGAATATGACACGGCTATAAATAACTGCTTGCAGACAATTTTCGGTTATACGATTGTTGTGATACAATAGCATTTAAAGACTATATCCCAGATCTATAATGTATGAAACGAATAGAACTTGAGCAAGCACCTTTATATTAATAAATATATTTTATTAGCTAAACGTTAGTATTCTTAGAAATAAGCAGTACATACATTAATAATACATTCAATTTAAGGCAGAAATTAAAATATTTATCCACGATAGCGTAAGTTGGTTTCAGAATGCTACTTAAACATCGAAATGTCTTTTTAAGTAGGCAGGGTCTGGTTGTGAAAACTGAGGATGGTATTTCACGTCAAAGTATTGAATAGAATTGACAGAGTTATCGGTTATGGCAGGCGATTACTTTGAACCTTGTCGTATACTTATGAATATAAAAACAAAACCAGCCGGGCTCCAATTGTACTATGCAATCATGAGATTTTTTAAATTAATGAGGTACATTTTTATAGTCTTTTCTTTAATTTGAACTCTTTTTACAGGAGCTGTCCTCTTGGATGTGGACAACCGTCTATTATCGCAAAGACAATACTTATAAATTTGTGGAGAAACATCTGCGAGCGACAGTTACATACGGACGTGTACGTACAGATAAACGAGGGATGTCAAAGAGCAAAACATGGTCATACCTTTATTTACCGGCAGTGCCAACTGTGCGGACGTCAATTCATCTGGATGCAATTTCTCCGGCGCAGCTTTCTCCGTCTCGGGTAGCAAAGCTGAATCAGATGATCGGGGCGGAAAACGACTGGTGGAGATTGGAATGTTTAAGGGCGTACGGTGCCTGTCGACAAACCGCCTTTCAACATCTTCCGAAGCCTGGATATTTTTCAACGGAGGAACTGAAATAACAAATGTGGTGACAGAACTGTTGTTGGTTTCGGGCGAAAAATTCTTTGGTTTGCAGTGCACTGCTTCTGAATAAAATATTGGGTATTTATCAAAGAAAAATGTGTTTTTGCTTTTGAGAATGTTATTTCTTCAGTGTTTGCATTCCGGGTTCCGTGGTTAACCGGAACTTAATTGTTTCTCGTCTAGATCGGTTCAACACCTCCATTCACTCATCATATTCCCGATCACAAATGGCAAAGCAGGGAACCCAAAGACTAGAAAAAGTGTCTCAAGCACAATGACTGAAGGTCCCGGGTTCAAATCTCGGGGGTGCCAACATATATGTATGTGTATATAAAGTAAAGAATGGGTAATTTGAAAAATCAACATGTACTTGTGAATTGTTGAGCTTGTTACACGTGCTTTTAATCAGAAGAAATATGGGGGATAACCACGTGTCACGAGCTCAAAAATTCTCAAGTACATGTTGATTTTTCCGAGGAACCCCTTCTTTACTTCATGTATATATATATATATGTCTATGAAGTGTAGTTGTACTGCACCTCACTGTATTCATAGTAATTAACAGTCATAGTCAGTACGGTTTAAGCCTTGCAAAGGAAGGAGGCCGTGGCATGGGAGGGATGCTCAATCATCGAAGACTGAAGGCGGATTAATCTCAGTCAGGTGGCCTCCCGCCGGGTTCTCCTGTTCGCCCCATGTGCAGCTGTCATCGATCTTAGCTGTCATCCCAGGCGGACAATCCTGTTTGCGTTCACACGTCAATCAAGTTTCCCACCTGCGGAATGAACTGCTGAAGCGACTAAGCTGATGATTTCTTGTTCTATTTGATGAAGGACTACGCGCGTGTTCATCTAGGGCTCGCGAGGGCCCACATGAACGTTACGTTTAATTTCGTGTTTAATTCGTCCTTCAGTGAGCCTCCTTCGGAGGGCTTGGTAGGATGTGAGAAGCGCCACACAACGGTAGATGGAGGTTGTTCCCGTGTGCCAGGCCTCAATTATTTTTTTGATCACGTGGTCGTTTCCTCGACCATAAATTTCTGCATGCTGGAAGGCGAATGTTTGTCCACATCTTGGCAGATGTACGCCATCACGAACGTGAGTCCATTCTCCTTACTTCCTTCCTGTGCTTTGCCATTCAGGTAGGCAACCGATTCGCAATCCCTCCGACATAGTCGATCGCGCAGAAATCTTATTTGACCCGGTAAATGATATTTGCGATTTCATTTGGGGGCAGGGGTTCCTTCGGTTGCATGACGAGATGTTGTATTGTTGCCTCTTGTCGGTGGGCGATGCAAATCCCCAGTGATTTTTATAGACGAGAGACTGCCTTCGAAACTTTTTCAATGTACGGGAGAGCCTGCCACAATTTTGCTTGCTTGGCTACAGCATCTGCATTCGGTCGAAACTGTCTACAGCCTTCGATAAAATTAGGAGAAAACTCGTTGGCCAGGAAAAGATGCTGGGGGTATCGTTTCTGAAACGTCCGGTCCTGTGACTAGCTGCATTATGCTTCTGCCTGTTTTAATGCCGTTCGCACGCAACTGCGTTTGTGTTTTACCGGGTGCCTCCTCTGGTAGCTTTGGATGTGGTGCGTATTGGCGGCCTTCCTATAAACCATTCGTTTGGGACCCCCATGGGTTTTTCGATGTACGCAAACGTGTAGGAACGGCAGTTGTTTGTTGTTTTTAGATTGCATCGTAAACTGGATGTCAGAAAAAACAGACTTCAGGAGATCTTGCAATTCCTGAACTCTTCCTCGCTTAATAATGACAAAGGCATGATCTAAATATTGAGTCCAAAACTTGGACCGATAATCTGTGAAAAAAATTGCTATTAATTTTTAAAAACTGCTTCAGTGATGCGATCTGAGTTCGGCGACCCCATGGGTGTTCCCTTGATCTGTTTATACCCTGTCCCTTCAAATATGAAGTTCGTCTTCCTGCAGAATTTTAAGAGTTGGACGACATGTCTCATTTCGTACTGTCTCCCCTATTGACTATGACTGAATGGTTGTACGAATGCTATATATACTATCCAATATATGTTATAAAATAAATATAAAAGACTTCAGGAGATCGTACATCGCGCTAAATAATGCCAAAGGTATCGTCTAAATAACGAATCTTATACATGGGCAGATATTTTGCAAAAACGATTGCAATTACATTTTAAGGATTGCTTCTGCGATGAAACCCGAGAGTAGCGATCCCATCGGCGTCCCCTTGATCTGTTCGGACGTTGTCCCCTAGAATGTTAACTTCGTCTTCATGCAGAATTTTAGGAGTTCGACAAAATGTCTCCTTTTCACAGTCTAATCGTATTGACTCTCCTATTGACCATATGGTCGACGACTGACACTTACTACTTATAATGTATATAATATCCAATATATGCTTTATAATATATATTTATTATACTATACATACTGTGAGGTTCGATGCAGCTCCCATCTCTGATGGCGAAAGCTATACGCTTTTGAAACGCCAGAAAAAGTAAAGCTATCGTTCCCGTGATTGCCTTTTTTCTCATTAATGCCCAGGACTCGGATGTTCGCTTCTATTAGCAATAAGTTTATAGCAAAATAATCTTCTGGTTAGCTGACTTTCAGTTCAATTTTACCTTTTTTAATAGGATGGCGTTTAATTTTTACTTGTCCGAAGTGATGGTTGTCTTCGGAGAAATATAATTGGTTGTGCAGCATTTCATCGATTTGCGAACACGGGGTGAGGATATAGCATGCTAATATATAAAGTGCCAGTGGGTCTGGTCCCTTATTTCTATTCAATTAAGTGCGCCTCACATATTTTCGACTATTCAGAATGAAATTATTTGTAATTATGAGATAGCGCATTATTTGTGGAATAAGAAGAGCGAACTTACTTTAAACAATTATATTGTGCAGAGTTGCAAACTTTTGTGCGAAAAATGAGCAGTTAACTGTTAGGGATGTTGCCTGCTATGCCATAATTGAAAAAAAATATATTGTATTTTTGAAGGGTTACAGAGAAGGGATTCTTATGAGGACTTGATTAGTATACAGTTGCTAAATTGATTGCACAGTCAATGAAAAGTTAACACAACACACATCTGCAGGAGTTGTCGTGGGACTTTAAGAAACACATTGCTCGAAGATTGTCATTGATATTATTGCCACTTTGCTCCGCATGTGTATTTGTAGAACGGAAGCTAGAAGTAACCACATATACTAAAAATTGTTCCAAAATAAAATAGAAGAGTAAATTCTTGCATTTGTAACAGAATATTTTTCCATAAGTTTAGGGAAATCGGTAATCTGGCCAACATTTTCCATCCTGATCTTGACTTTATGTTGTAAAATATAAAGTTCGCAGACATCCCACGACAAATGTATAACTAAGGCAATTTTACAAGATGTTACGTAAAAAAGAATATGTTTTAATCAATCTTAGGCATATTCATTTGCGACTGTTGTTGTGGACCCTTATTGTTCTTGGCAATGAGTTGACATTTCTGGGTGATTCTGAAACCGCGACACACAGTGCAACAAAAAATGTTTAAATGCTCGTTATTTTGATAAATACCCTTAAGATATATCTAATTTTGTAGGTTTTGGTAAGCACATAGAATATAATTATTATTTCTGGTCAATTGGCTTAAGCCAGTTAAAATCGTGAGGTTTTCATTAGCCTTTTAAGGAACATCTTTACTTATTCATAATCAAAATATCAAAAAATTACTGCGGCATGTGGTGGAAGTCAATTACTCGTAGCGTACAAAAACGGTACGTTTATAATTGCACCTGAAAATTTCATTTATATTTATTAGTCACTAACCGGCATCTCCGCGCGTGAGCTTACGAAAGGTATTACTCCTGTGATCTTTTAATGGGTCATATCAAGCGAAAACCTGGTGACCCCAGTTCAAACAAACTCAAGAGATACTTAAACGAAAGAAACAAATAGCAGTTCACGTGAAAATATTTTAGAATACATACTAAACATTTGGGCAGTTCAGTATCAACCATATATTACATAGCACCTAAAAAGGAAGCATATGTATCCGAAAACGTTACAAAATAATTTTTTAACGCAATGTTACTTGCGCCTCTATATTCACTCGGTGGTTTTGCTTGAACGGGCTTCCTCTACCTGTAAAATTTAAGTTTACGTAATGCGCCTAATTTCCACATTTTTGGAATTTTCTGATTTTCTACAAAAGCTGACATTTCTATAAAAGTTTATGTGCCTTTAAAAATTGGAAAGAGCCCTTTTGTGAAAAAAGACCATGACTTTATTGCTGTAAGACTTTGGGGGCCGCAGTTTGGACTGCATTTGAGTAACAGGGAATTCCTGGTAAAAATCCTTGGATTTCATGAATAGGCTAACCGGTTTAAGCTGTCGGATACTAGATTGCCTGCAATTAAGATGTCACTGGCCACCAACGTCTGCTCAGCTTAAAAAAAATTACCAAACAATTTATTGAGGTTAATTTTTACCGCTTAAACTTGCAGTTTTATGAAAACCACTGAGATAACAATATCAATATTGAGTAGAATAAGAAGAAGACTCGATCGCTGGGACAATACGTTTATTCGCCTGATGTTTTGACATCCGTCGTGGATTCATCATCAGACACAATAGTAGGAAACAGTAGCAGAAACAAGTCGATATTATCGATACTAATGTCGGTCCTTTTGTCTTGTTTAACACTCACTTCATCACTCATTCGGGTGGCATTAGCTAGAACACACGTAGAGCATAGGTGACATCTTAACCTTATGATATGCGACCAGGCAGGCAAACGCTGCTTGTTTTTTTCGGTAAAATTGCCGCAACCGCCGACAACAATCAAATTCTAATGGCCGAAACAAACAAAACGAGTGGGAAGTCTGTCTGCGGCGGACACCCACGTTTCTCCCTTCCTTTTTTAAAGTCATGTCGTCACAAACAACTGTTGCAATGCTTTCTTTCACTAACGACTCCACCACCCCCAAGGCTTTTCCTCGCAGCTGCTTCTGTCTAACCGATAACAGCTGCGTCAGCGTCCCCCGTCCTTCGGCGTTCCTGCAGTTCCGACAGTTGACCTCAACTTATTCACTTAGGCACATACGTGCGCACACACCCGCGTATACACGTGCGTCCAAATAAACGAGCCTGCCTAAGGGCCACTTGACTAAGAAACCCCTCGGCCGATGCAGCAAAGACCTTTGCAGGCGACATCCCCTCGGAAAACTTGCAACACACCAATAGCAAACCACTTGAACTCGCTTCACAGTCATGTAAAAGCAACTATCATCACCCCACACAACAGACAGTCAACTCTCTCAGGCCCGGATTCACCAGTGGCCACTGCCAACTTGCATTTTAAACTTCAACATGGAATTCTACCTGAGGATTGTAGTGATCTAGGCATAACCACTACTTAGACCCCTACACATCTAACTGGCTGGATAAATTGATATTTTTGGAATTGACTTAATCTTTCAGTTGATCGTTTTTGGATTTTCATGGCTTCGACTGTCAAAAAGACTCATCTTACTCAGTTTTAGCAACTCACCTCAGGTCAGTTTATTTTAATAACATACAATATTCGTCCTCCAACGACCGTTTACCTCTTGAATGTAAACCTGATTCACATTCCACCATATTTTTTTCTGTGTGCTTCTCAGATTTAAGAGATGTTTGCACAACTTCAGCTAACCTTCTCATAACTCCTACCACCTTGGCGGTTCAAAATTCCGGTCTCAGGTCGGCTCGTTAACCGGTGATAATATTGACCGTGCTCGACCCAAAGAAAACCAAGCCTTATCAAAAGTGAACAGAAATCGCATAGACAAGTGAAGAATTCTTGTTTTTTCCCAACACACATTATTGACAACGAAACAAGGTGAGGATGCAACGTGTTGTGACAAGTTGTTTGCAGCACTTATGGACTATTGCTGTGCTTCCAATGATATTTACATCCAGGCTAACACGACCACTTTGCGCGGTCACCACCTAAAACTACGCCCAAGCGGAGTGGAAATAAATCTTGGCAGCGTAGGCGACTGAAAGATGAAGTGCTCTGCATGTGGCTGATGATCTTTCCCCCTGCAAAAGTGCAAACTTGGCATGCCCAAGCTTCATTCATTCCATCAACGAACTGATTCCAGAGAGAGCTGAACACATGAAATCATGCTACTTTAAAATATATGAGTAGCCGTTTATATTGACTCTTTCTGCTCAAAGGATGGCTGCTCACTTTTCGATTGCAATTAGGTAAAAAACCTCTTTTTGCCTTTCCCTTATGTATCAATGCTTTTTAGTGGCCATTTTTTACCCAATAACAACATCGGGGCTGCTTCCCTTAATGAAGAGAAGTGAGCAAACTCAAACTAAGGAAACCTATAATACAGAACTCGTACTGAGTGGGGCTTTCACAGGGCGTCTAGGAGTACAAACGTTAACGATATAGCAATACCTCTGCAAGGGAGCGCAGATGGCAAACATCCGTAATAGCAAGCTAAATCTTAATCCCTAGCACTTTAAACTCATATGAAAACTAGAGCTATGCGACAGGTTTCAGTTACTGCCTTACTTCTAAGCTACGTTCTAAAATAAACACCTTAACCCTAAGGCAAAGTAATATGTTGCTGGGGGATCTTCATCTACTTCCATGCTAGTTTTATTACTTAAACGAAAATCTATCGAATTAATTTGAAGTAAAGTGTTTAGGACAAAATATTAATCGGTTCGGAGTGTAGATTCGGGCTGCATATTACAGAATTCTACAAGCGATAAGCAGGAAGAATGTTTAATTACTGTCTAAGCAATCCTGAAGCAAGCGTTAAGTACAATTCACCCATGTTAAGCGTTGTATTTTCATTGAACACTGCCAGATGACAGTACAGAGCACTAGTTCGAAATTGAAGCAACACTAGAGACTGTATGATGAACGCTGCAGTGATTAACTAGTAGGATGCAGTCTCAGCAAAGTGAAAAACAGGCTTTCTGGATTTTTACTTACGGTGAGTAGCGAACCGGCCAAGATATCCCATTGTGAATGTCACTTTTTTCACAGTAAGATTCCGGGTCATACTCTGATTTCAGTATTGACGGACTTTTTGCGCTCATCTTCTTGCAATTCCTCAAAAGGCAACTTTCAGAAATTTTATTAGTTAGCACAGAAGTATAAGCAAGAGAACATTGACAAAAACGCAAGTGGCAGTAGGATAGCGAATTCTGTAGTGGCACGCTATCGTCTCTTACTCCGCCTCATGCCAGATAAGACGTCTCATGATTGCAAGCCTCGACCTACCTTTTGGACAGCCACAAACTCTGCGGGAATCCGACGCCAAATGACACGCCCACATTACTAGGCTAGCCTCAATCCGTCTGGTCATTGGCCCTCAAGGCCGACTCAGACAGAAGCTGACCCTGATGACTGCCTTCACTCTGACACTTCGGATGCTGGCGCCCTAGCCGTCGAACTGCACTCGTCCGAGAGTCCAATTCTTCCTACCTATGATTCCATTTCTTCTGTAAAGAATAAAACAGTTTCCATCACTCTGCTCTCCTACTTCTTATTCTTCTTCTCCCAAAAAAACTGGGTCTGAAGGTAGCAGTGACTAGAGTTTTCTTTATTAGCCTTAGTTTCCAGAAACTTCTGGCTTTTTAGCCATTATCAGTCAATCATATCCAATCACAGCCGTAACTTAACCCCATGCCTCGGGTGACTAACGACCAGGACCAGATTTGTGGCTTAGATGCGCATTTCACATCATTAATCTCACCCTCCGTTTTCACGCCTTTCATGTGTCGACAACAAGACAAAAGCAAGATGCCTGGAGATGATTAGGATTGCAGCATTCGACTCCTATCACACACATGTCCGTTAAACAACGACAAGATATAAAGAAAGTTTACTGATATTTCAGCAATTTGAGCTGCTATAATAATAAAAAGCATGCTCCACATCCATTGCTTGGATTTGGAACAGTGTGTTTATGGCAACTTCCCTCAAATGTTTACTTAAGTAATCCATTTGAGTTTTAGTGCAGAAAGGCGGAAATGCTGGGAGTTTAAGATGATCTTATTGCATTTGTCTGGTTTTGCAAATTTTTTCGAGCATGTCGGCGCTGCAACGTCCAGTTATAAAGTGCAAAAGGTCATCTGCATTCTCCACTGCTTCTCGTGTGTGCTCGCTGAGGACAGCGCACCCACGGGTGCGGTCACCTTTTCTCGCCGCTGCCTCAAACCCCCTCCGGATTTCCGATCAACTACAATCCTGATTGGTTCTGTCCCCTTTGGTTATAGCTCTACGAGTCGCATTGAGGATGTCTGAGGCGACGATTTACAGGTGGATATGACTGCAAATCCCTTAGTGTTTTAGCAGCAAGATTGCCATATTTGCTAGCACTTGCGTCGTCAATGTTATGCATTCAAAACAGAAGGCAGTTTGTAGGCAGAGACAGAAGGGTGTCCGTCAGCAAGAGGTGTACTGTAGGACATGTAAGGAGTTTTGTGAGTGAGTCATGTTAAGCAAGGGGATTTATGGTGGGGCGTAAACGTGATTGGCTGAAAGGGAGCCAGTCAGAGTAGAGTAGGGCGTCACGCGTTCGCGCTAGGCATAATTGCCTAACGCGAACTATCCCGACATTACGTGCGGGCCTAAATAGCATAAACGTTGTGCCGTAGCCACTTTTTATCGTCAGACTCGATCAAAAACGCTAATATTGATGAAGTAGCGCTCACTGCTCGGTTACTGGACTGTCGATCACACCGTGCTGATGTGGATGGCAAACTCGAGCACCGCTAGCAGCCACTCAATGGCTAGCACTACAAAGGTACAAATAGAGTACCAACAAGGACAAGCGTGACCAGAATGCCGAGAAGCATGATTAACCTTGTTAAAAGCTGGTTACTGCAGTTCAAGGTGCGATCCTTAAGGATGCATATCTAAAGGCAATGATGCTTTTCTTGTAAGAAACATCTGCAGAGGACAGGGAGACTATTGCAACAAATTCGCTGGACGCAAATTCGTCAAATCGGTAACGATAACTACTCGCATTGGTAGTTATTAATCAAATTTACCAGGACAATGTTAACTTAAACAGGCAAAATGACTAAAAGGTTGGCGTTATACGAAATCACAGCTAGTATTTTCTCTAGCAGGAATAAGAAACGAAAACTGAGAATTACCTACCGAACAGTGCCAGGATCTGCTTCCCTAAAATCTTCTGCCCACGCTAGATTGCGGGTATAACCCATACAGCTGCAGAATCTCTCGGCGCAAATGACGAGGGCGGCCGCTCGCGGCAGGAGACGTTACATGAAAAGGCGAGCAGCCAGGATCTCCGGATGCATGCAGCACACCAGTTGCTCCTGGACGTTACCGAAGCGAAGAAATTCACCGCCAATATAGGGGTCTGCAAAGTCCACCTGTTTCTTGCCATGGCAGGGGGTCTATCGCTTCCAGTATCTGATGTCATATGATTGCCTCCGGCTTGTGTGTGGCTGCAGGTCCAAGTGGTGCGAGAAGGCAGCCAACGGCCTTCGAGACGTTTTTTGACATCCGGCTTATATCCAAACACTGAGAATTGGATCGCGCGCTCATTGCTTTGCCAATATAGATCGGGAATATTAACGACTTATAAGTAAGGAAATGGCAATAACACCCTCCGTGTCTTTGTAGGCAATGTTATCTGCCTAAATCATCAGTGTCTATCGAGCGTAGTTGCGACCCACGAGACGAGGCCGGAAGCCTTTGGCGCATGATACATTATCAGACAAAACAAAATGCACTAAACCATCCGCTTCCTAGTGTTGGTCAGGTCGGTTTGTGACATTTTTGTGCCATGTGGTGCAACCAGGCCAAACGCGAAAACAACAAAAAACTTTCTTATCAACCAACCATTAAAATGTCAATATCTCAGGAAACGCGATTTTGAGTATGAAACACAATAGCCAGCTCCGGCTTTAAGTAAAGATCTCGGGTTACCTTTTGGATGCCATGGGTGCGTTGCCTCCCATGACTGTAATAAAACGTTGTCAAAGTTTAGAAAACTGATGATTGTTTGAATAAGTAATTTTTACTGAAGTGGTACATTATCCTTAGAATGGAAGTTCCGATGTTGAACATTAGTTATTAAGTTACATGTGGGTTTTGGGTAAAATATTAGTAAAGTTGATTTTAGTTTTGTTGCAAAACTCCATATAAACACTGCCAACTGAACTTCCCAAATGTCAGCGAAGAAAAGCATAATATAATCAGTCAGTGTCAAATCGTAGGAGAATGTGTATTGAGGCTAAAGTTCCCTACTCCCAGCTGGAGGACTATTTCGCTGATATTGTACATTCGGTTTTGTTGGTTCGCAAAACATTTATCTCAGCAATGTTAAATTCCCTGAATAGTAACACAAAAATCCCTCAAGTTTCCTCAGTTAATGTTTAGATGCCATAGCATTCTTTTTGACGGCATACACTTACCTTCCTCAACGACAGTCTTTTGAGGATCCTATTTACATGTAAAACTGATCTCCCTTAGTTCACTCAGCGACCCAATATGATAGAAAACAGAAAACTGATGCACCAAGTTCGGCACTTGCCTGGAGCACACAAGTCACGTATAATTCGTGTTTAACGGTCAAGAAAAGATGGCAATCTTGCTGCTAAAATAGTATGAGCGCACATACTTCTGCAGGGCGCTCGGACAAGGAATGTTGAACCAGAAGATCAAAAGGTTGGCCTCAGAGAAAATGCTTCAAATTGATCAAAACCAAAACTATAAAATGATCGTTAATCTAATGGATAAACATGTTACTTATGAGCAGTTCAAATGCGCGTGCCGCTTGAGGACAGTTGAGCTCGTATTTAATCTAAATCAGTAGTCTGGAGAGGTATAAGCAGTCTGACAAGGCATGCGTTTCATCATAAACGCTTAGGGATTTGCGTTCGGACTCACCTGTTAAACGTCGCTTCCGGCATCCTCAATGCGACTCGTAGAGCTATTACCAAAGGGGACAGAACCAATCAGGACAGTAGTTGATCGGAAGTCCGGAGGGGGGTTGAGACAGCGGCGAGAAAAGGTGACCGCACCCGTGGGCGCCGTCCTCAGCGAGCACACGCGAGAAGTAGTGGAGAATGCAGATGACCTTTTGCACTCTTTAACTGGGCGCTGCAGCACCAGCATGCTCGAAAACACTTGCAAAACCAGACAAATACAATTAAATCACGTTTAATTCCCAGCATATCCGCATTTCTACATAATACCTCAAATGGATTACTAAAGTTAACCTTTGAGGGAAGTTGCCATAAACACATTGTTCCAAATCCAAGCAATGGACGTGGAGGATGCTATTCTTATTATAGCAGCTGAAATTGCTGAAATATCAGTAAACTTTCTTGACATATTGTTAGTGTTTAAAGGACAGGTGTGCGGTAGGAGTCGAACGCGGTGCTCCTACTCATCTCTCAACGTCTTGCTTTTGTATTGTAATCGACACATGAAAGGCGTGGAACCAGAGGGTGAGATTAATGATGTGAATTGCACATCTAAGCCACAAATATGGCCCTGGTCTTTAGTCACCCTAGGCATTGATTATTATTTACAAACTACCAAATTACCTTAAGAGCACAATGGGGTTTTATTCTTCGGTGAGTTGTTGGATAATTCCTGTGCGTAACCACACGCAAGTGACCTCATCACTATGAGGTTTGAGTGCAATCGTCAGCGAGCAAGTCACAGCGCATTGGGCATCGCGATAGTCCAATGACAAATGCAGAAGTGCTACGAATTAATTGGCCTAGTCGGATGAGGCTAATGCAAATAACAGTTTATTAATTAGGCAACGGACGCATTTAAAAAGCTAGTTAGAAAAACTTACGGGTTGCATAATAGAGTATTAAAGTTTACGGAAGGAAGAAAAGGCTATGGGGTTCTTTTGTTAGTGCCACTACGTCCAGGGAAGGTGCAGTAAAAGGCATTGGCCAGTAGACAGGTGATTTGAATTTGGCTGAGGGAAATACTCGATTCCTGGTTTTGTTTCATCAGAGGAATGGGCTGAAAGGACGGGGCAAAAAAGGCTATCAAATCCATTCGCGACGGGCACAAGAAACGAAGAAGCAGATACGTTTTAGCCATTAAGAGGCGAGGAGATGATCAGAAGCGATGGAGGGTGAGAGGAGGAAGCCGTGTTGAAATCCAAGTCCACACGTTTAGTTTATTCATTCCAAATACTGGCTATCGGGCCAGAACTGGATGGCAAAGAATGACTGCTCAAAAAAGTCTGTTCGATTAATTTACGCGCGCGCCTTGCTAAAACTAACTATTTGGCACCCTAATATAAATCTACGTTACTATAAGTTAATATAAAACCACGGGCAGCAGCATGCCATTTAGACTTTAAATGTGAAAAAACACCAAAGCATGTGCGAATTGAGGTAAATTTTCGTATCCTAAGTATTTGTGTAAATAAAGAAGTAGAAGGCATTGCGATCACCGGAATCATACTTTTATTTGTTTGGGCTTTCGGGCTCTTTCTAAAGTACATCATCAGAGATGAAATGCGTAAAGGAAAGACAAGCAACAGTTATAGGACGCAGGGGCCAATCAACCGTTATGAGGAGAGGGAAAGTGGTCAGGAAAGAGGGGGGAGTGATAACAGTTAACCGATTGTGCCATCATTCCGGAGGTGCCTGCGCAGCGCGATGTACGCCGGCGCCAGATCGATAAATCGCATGATTTAGTTCTCATCGGAGGCCCAGGCTTCAATCAATTCGCGGCCTGTTTTTTTGCCGAGGTGCGCGATTATCCTCGCAACTGCGAAATTAAACTTAGGACTGATCTCGTAGGTATGGGCAGTTACCTGTGATAATCCATCACCCCGTCGTACCGCCAGCTTTTATTCGTGTATGCGTGAACCAAGCGTATGGCGTGTCTGCCCAGTGTAGTTTCGGGGGCAGTTTTTGACAGTATATGCGATACACTGCGCCAGAATGCTCAGTGAGATTTAAGTGGTTCTTGATTCGCATGATTCGTCTGCACGTGGTAGCCTTGGGGCGTTGTGCAATTTCGACGCCTATTTCCGCAGCAATGCGTTTGGTCGCATCCGATACTTCCTTGATGCATGGCAGCGCATGCCATATCGTACGGATTGGTCCTGGTTGGATCTTCGGAGGGTGAGAACGTAGGCACCGGCTTATCAAGGCCGCCGGATAGCAATTCCACATAAATTGGTCGCGAAGATATCGGGCCTTACTTGCTTTTACTACCGGGTAATTGCAATGACTCTGGATTCTTTTGAAGAGTGTTTTAATGCAGCTCTTTTGGTATGCTGCTGGATGGTTGCTACGAAACTTGAGAAGTTGTGTTGTGTTCATCGCCCTCTTTTAGACCGTTGTTTTGACTTCGCTGTCGGAAGTTCGCATGACGAAATCCAGAAAGAGCCTGGAAGCTCAGACAAGTAAACGTATGATTCCGGTAATCACAACGCCTTCTACTTCTCTATCTACCAAAAAATGCATTCATACAGGTGTAGCCGCTGTTTAGCCACGTTAAAGTTTAATGTCAGCGCAGCGTAAATGACAGACTTACCTGCATTATAAGGTAAGGAAGCTTGAGGGCTAGATCCGCGATCTTCTTCATCAGAGGCCCAAACTCAGGACGGTGTTGGAGAGCGACCGACAAAACATCGACGTACCAGCCTTCGCCTACATAGTCCAAATTATACCGCAGAAAAGCCCTTTAAAAGCAATTTATGTACATAAGCTTCAGAGTTCTTGTTTCAAATGCAACAGGTCAGTTAAAATATTTGCAAACTGCGACAATTGATACTCAAACAGACATGTTTCTAACCAGAATTAAGGCATAATTATGAGGAATGGGTTATCGTTCTGTTTTTGTACTAATGTGGTAATCTCTTTTCTATCGTGGGGTTGAGTTTCAGAACCCTCGCGATAAATGTCAATCTGCAAAGTGAAAACCATATTTTCACATCGTTATATATATACATATATAACAGAGAGTGGATGACAGCGTTTTGGGGTTACTCTATACATAACTGTTTGGTGCTTATCTTCTTTGATCGGCAAAGCATAATCTTGAACACCAACTGGGTCGGACAACACAAACCAACGCACTTAGAGACGGCGAAGTTGCTTCATCACTGGTGTAAATCACATGGGTCATAA
>JAYGXS010000003.1:9366682-9426892 GCA_036362985.1 Ligula intestinalis
AACTTGATGCAGAAATGTTTCGGGCTTATTAGCCTTCATCAGCAAAGTATAACCCTGAACACCAGCTGCTCGGATGACACAAACAAACGCACTCACAGACGGCGCAGTTGGTCCACCACTGGTGTCTATCAGATGGGTCATAAGCACTTCATCGAACCGCAGTTCATCAGCGACTCACCACCTGCCATTTGCTGTCACTGCTGCGATTATAAACGTACCAATTATTTACACTAAGAGTAATTGCTCTATACGAAATATTTTTATGTATTTATTTTAAGATTTTGATTACGAAGAGGTTAAGGTCTTCCTTGAAATTATAATTATGACATTATAATTTTCACTGGCTTCAGTCAAATGACCATAAATAATGCTTATATCCAATGCACTTACAAAACCTTCAAAATAAGATATAGCTTAAAAGCTTTAACAAAAATAACTAGCTTTTAAAGATTTTTGTCTTGTGCAGCTGTCTTTGTGTGTCACAGGTTCAAAACCATCCAACCATGTGAACTCATTTCCGAGAAAAATGAATATTCACTACAAAAGTCGGAAATGAATATGTTTTAGGTTGAGTTAGAAAAATTCTGCAAAAATTACGCCTTGACAAAAAGCTTTACTTATATCTTTTGGAGTCCGATGTCCGCGTAATTTAATTTTTTTGATGATTAAGTCAAGATCAGAATGGAAAATGTTGGCCAAGGGATTGATTTCCTTAACAATTTGGGATAGCTCTTCTGTTATAAATAAAAGAGCTAATTTTTTTTATCTAAAACGGAACAGTTTTTAGCATATTTGGTTGCATTAAGATTCAGTTCGTCAATAACAAATGCAAAGCAGAGTGGCAATAATAACGGCAATTTTTGAAAAAAATGTTTTGCAATGTCCCGTCAAATGCGTGTTATGGTGACTGTCAACAACTTCATATCGATTGTACAATTAATTTGGTTGTCATATACTAATAAAGTTCTCAAACTTATTCCTTGCCTGTTACCCTTCAAACTTAAAATATCAATGTAATATGGAGGATAGCAAAGGACAACCTTAACAGTTTATGACTCAATTTAATGGCACAAAACTTGGCAGAGTTGCAAAAAATATTTTTTTGAACTTATTTTGTTCTTGTTTTCACAAACTTAATGCGTTATCTCCTAAGAATAATAACCTCAATTTCATGGAGGCAAAACAAAACTTTCCGTTTTGGGAACAGATATAATCGAAAATGTTTCTGCTTTTCATGAATGTTTTTATAATGCAACATGCACACGTAAGACGTTCTTTCCCGCAGTGTTCAAAAGCGTAGGAAATTTCTCGGATTTAAACAAACGCTGGATTTGTCCATTTTTGCCTCTTTTTTATCCCAGTATTCTGATCTGAACTGAATTAAATTCTAGGAACCAACATTTTGCGTCTCCAGTCTACCCAATTAACTAAATAAACAACCTCAATTGTGCGTTTAATCCTTTAATCCCCAGCCTTTCATCAGAAAAGTAATCTACTGTAATTCACATCTGTCTCAAATTGTGGCAAAATACAGTCTTTTTAATAGTACCCGTGGTTACAATGGGGTTAATTAATGTGTAGGTTATGCTCCAAATTACGCGATAGCACCTTGTAATTATAACACGGTTATACCACAGTGACCAGCAGACTTTGAACCAAAATATAATTCCCTTACAAATCTGTAGACGTTTGAATCCACCGGTTTACACCGATTTATAAATTAATTTGTGATGATATTCAAAAAGCTGAAAAGTCTGTTCTCACTAAGGTCCTAACCAAAAACGGAGTAGCCTCAGACTGACAACAGCCTTTACAAGAAACGCAAAATGTAGATGTTGGCATAGGTTGTGAAGGGGTCTGTGGAGAACATGGCAACTTCACACGATCTTTGTCCCATGCATCAACAGCTCCAGCAGTCGCCGGTTTCAGAAACCTTTTGCATTCAGAAAATCGAAAAAAGTAACAGCACCTAACACAGGTATGTATCCGCTTTTCGTAGATTGCCTCTCGAGACTTCTTCTTTCAGGCCTTTAGTCCGTTTAAGTGTAGGAAGATTCTATTAAGAAATCATCATAAGGGAGAAAGACAAATTGCCTTCCACGTAAATGACTTAGGACCATCACTTAACATTTCCTCAGGTGTCGAAGGCGCCATTATTCAGATCTAGAAAGTAGGACAAATTAAGCACATGCCAACAATCTATACCTAAAACAAATAACCAAGCAGCCACAGCCGTGATTCGCTAGTGTCTTAGTGAATTTAAAAACAATGATTTACGTTCTTTAATTGCGTGGCGAAATCGCGCACAGGCTCTCATCTAAGCTGTCGAGCGGTTTGGGGAATACCGAAGTGGGCAGATACGTTAACAGAAAACCTCCAGGTGGCATAGATAATAGCATTCAAAAAATACTAAATAGCTCTCGGTTCTATTAGTCCCCTAAGAAAACGTTAAGCAAACTGGTCCTTTCACAAAAAACCCTTGGGCATTTTCCGATTTTTGTTCACTCAATGTCATGCAACATGACAATGTGGTTTTCAGTAAAAAACTGTGTTTAAATTCACAATGGAAAAACGTTGACAAAAAACAATATTAACGATGCATATACGGCTAAGTCGTAGGTACTGTTTTTGTCAATTCTCTCATAAATTCCGTTTAGCCCCGCCTAGGCCGGGATTAAACGGGGATATACCCCCACCTAGGTTGGGGCTGCAGACCGGCATTTCAACCCGTTTAGCCCCGTCTAGGAAAAAAGTCCGGCAGCATGATACCTAATCCTCATCCTTTTAAGCCCCATTTCCTTCAACCCCCCCAAACTCCAAATCGTAAAAGCAAAAGGCACGCAGTTTATGGTATGGAAAATGTATTGAAAGAAAACATGAATTCGTAGAAAATTATATGTACATGAATGTTTCTCAACGTTCGAACAAGTTTCATTGTTCATTGATGGAATTATCGTCATTCTTTAAATAACTTTCTTTAAGTATGGAGGGCTGTTGATACCCTGAAGTACTTGCTCCATAGTCATCAAAATTTGCCGGTTCCTACCATAACAGAAAACCTAATTTTAGATGCGTTCAGTCATAATTGATACCAATTAATTCAAAATAAAATCAACTAAAGAAAGGAGGTATGCAAGAACGATGCTACTTACCGTGTCCTCGGAGTTTAGTAATTCCAGGAATCCTCCGTGGACAACATCCATCCGCTTCCCTCGCACCCCACCATAGCGGTCACGAGACCCGTGGAACCATTCTATCATGGTGTTGCGGATAACTTTTTCATCAACTGTGCGCAAGTCCGGATGTTGTCCGATGGCCTTTGAACATCGTGACATAAATGTAAACCTACCACAAAATACAGCGTATAAGGGACCCCCAATGAAAGATATTGTGTTCTTAGCAGCCCTTAAATAAGTAAACTGCAAGATAAGTGGCGGCTCTAAAATCCGCGATAGAATGCTTCTGATAATGTCCTTCTCATTCCGTCCGCCAATCTTAATTGAACCATCGACCTGTTAGAAAGCAGTTAGAAATGAATTTTAACACAAGCGTACCGTTTCTTGCAGAAAATCTTTTTCTGACTTGAAGCGATGCAGAAAATGAGCCAGGCTATCTTTTGAGCACAGTGGCAAACTCCCCACAGCGGCCACCCGGCATGCGGGGATTGAACGGGGGCTGTCAATGACGGCAGCACCAAGATTCTCAACTTTGGCGAGTAGCACAGAATACGAAAAAAAAGTACATCTAAATAAAAAGCAAATGAAAATCGGGTTATTTACGTAAATAACAAAATGGGAAAAGTTTATAATAATTTTATTCTTCCGAAAAAGTATGTGAAAGAGGTATGAGGTGAAATTCATTGTCAAATAAAAATGGGACATATTTGCAAATAATATCACTAAGTGCAGCAGAGAGCATAGTGTTTTCCAATATGGAGGCTCTGAACGTAAAAAAATGGCTGAGGAGAAAAAAAAGGGGTGGTAAAAAGGTCGGTGCAGTCAGTAAAAGATCTATAAAGTATACAGTCTGTTGTACATCCTAAAATTTGACGTGGCCGATTACCAATGAGTACAATATTGTCAGAAAATTCTGCCGATAATATATATTCCTTGTGAAAAAATTGCTTTAGATCCACGGGGAAAATTAAGGGGTCGTGGAACGCTAATGTCGTCCTGCAACATAATCGAAGTGGATGTATACTCCAGGTTACGCCTTTGCAAGTAGCGGCAATACACCCTCGAAGCGCAATAGCAAGATCCACTAATATCTTTTATAACATCTTTTAAATAAGATTCGAAGGGAAAAGCCGAGAAATTGTCAAACATTCCAAACCGACTTACGTCGTCGGGCAGGTGGAGCAGAGAATGAAAACTATATACTACGTTGTTTCCTTTGTACAAAATAGGGTTGTCGTGGACAAAATTGTTCAACACTTGTCGACCAAGATCAGCATAATGCTTGTAAAACAGGGGATGACAAAAAAATAAATTGCCATAGACAACATCAAAACATTGATCATACAGATTACAGTTAATGAAATGGGAAAAACCACGGGGCCTATGTACAGTTAAAACTGCCGAAACTCAGCAGCCTTCCGCAACTTAAGATGTTCCAGCTATCTGCATTTTCGTGCGAATTCGGCCGCTAGGCATCGACTGCAAGTATCAATTAGTGTATTTACTTCACTTAAATGCTGTCCCAATTCCTAAATTAAACATATAACTTATACACCAAAATACCCACCAGAAGGTATAGCTGCGGTGAGAACAGGCATCTCTGCTTCCGGATCCGAGGATTCCCGAGATTCATCGGCAACAACAGCAGACGTTGAAGACACCGTTGTCACCTCATCTGGAAAAGCGTCTCGATATGCCCGTTTTCTACGTTGGATACGCTTATAAATGGTGCTCCGATGGTATCCGAGATAAAAGCGCTCCATCTTTATGAATAACAGATGCTACACAACATAAAAAATAGGCAAGCCTCTACGTCAATCACGGCGTACGGCTCGAGATACAAATTTGCCAATTTCTCTAGAGTGAACATTGTACAGGAATAATCACCCAAAATTATATTAATATATATATTAAAAACAGTATATTTAACGTACCAGAGCTATTTTTCACGCGAGAGCTAGTGAAGCAGAATACAGGCGTAAAGACGCAGGCCACGACGGCAGGTCAAGGCGAAGAAGGACCGCCTTGTTGGCTAACTGAAACAAAGCTACCGTTTTATCTATGTCTAATCATTCGATGTGCTTAATGGAAAATACCGTAAAATAACATTAAAAATAAATAAAAAATAGCTTCTTTACATTTTAAAATATTCCAAAAAGTACTTAGAGAGCCTTCTGGGTTTGTCAACAGCATTCGCAAAATTTAGGGCAACCGAGTAATAACAATGCTTTAACCATTATCCCCGCTTATCCCGGCCTAGCCCCGCCTATTCCCGTCTCTTTCCCCGTCCTACCCGGGGATTGTGCTTGCAGGGCCGTCAGTGTTCCTTGTGATGGAGTATAGTACAAAGTCATGCACGGTTTATGAATAAATATATATGGGGGTGAGTTGAACCTCAACTGGCGGTAGATCCTACAATCCTAGGTTGGATTCTCCTATGTAATCTACTCAGTACATACTGCAGCAGTGGAAAATGGTCTACCCCGATAGAACTTTCCTATAGTAAATACAGTGCAGTAAATCTTCTCCTTATGTGCCTGAATAACCGAGATTGCAAACAGTTATTATCGTCAGCAATGACCTCACATAACACTGCACAGCCCTGAATGCAAGACATGCAGGAATTAATCATCCAGGAAAGTACTTTCGGGTGATCTACAGCACCCGTGTACGTGCAAGTGTACCCATACGGGTTACGTTTACTGACATATATGTCAGTCGAAAAGGCCATATGGTTGATATGAGAGCATGCAATCAACTGCAAGGAGCTGGGCAGAATATATGATGAACATAACCAATCGCTCACATGGGTCACAAAATTGTGCATATTTATAATGTTGCTTTGTAAGAATTAAAATACACTGCGAATAACTGAACTACGCCAGTTTTGAAATCTTTAAAGGGAATTCTCCGACTTTAGGGGTATGGCAAACAATAAGTTACAAGAGTGGCCAAAGAATGTAAAAGATTTTACAACGGATTTTTAAATAACATTTAATAAATGACAATGACCTTGTGCTAATTAAAAAAAGCCAATTCAGGTCACCTCAGGACAGGTTTATTAGGGAAATATAGTTAATTACCTTTGAAGTCCCTCTTAGTAATGAGGTGCTATGATGCAGAACAGATGGTGGCTCAAACACGAGCATGGGGGGCCAACTTTTCTCACTACGCAGTCAAAGATGTTAGCATTGGTATTGCTGTTGCCATGGAGTAGTTTCACCTCATAAACGCACGGGGTGTGCCTAATTTGCTGAATACCCAGTCTCTGAACTTGGTCCTTATGCTGGTTCAGGCCGTTGACAGATCCAGCTCAGAAACAGGCTCAGAGGTCCAGTAGTATTAGTTTTCGACTAAAATTACCTGCTAAAAATTCCATAGTTTCCCGTTTATGCTATCTGTTGAACATTTTCCATAACTTTATTGCTTTTCTTTATTTTTCTTGATTAATATAACGCGTTCGGTTGATCGCATTGCCAGCAGGTTTCCCGAATAGTTTTTCACAAGGCATTGTGCTATTTAAAAGAAAGCCAACTCAGGTCATGCTTATTAGGGAAATATGCGCATATACTTTGAAATCCCTCTTGGGACAGATAAGCTATGATGCAGAACATGTGGATTTGCCAGTAATGGAACTGCTTCAAAAGAGCAGACAGTAAGAAACTCTTGAGGTATTGTTCAGAATTTTAGGGAATTGAATGCCATTTACGGGATTTTAAGGGTTTTGCTTGGTTCCCTGGATGAAAATAAGATTACGTAATGCTTGAGCAGGTCGAAAGGAGAGCGACCAAGCTAGTCAGCAGCTAAGGAGGTCTCCCATATGAAGGTTATGTAGATCGGCACGGTATTTTTCCCTTTCTATTATGGGCAATACAGAGGAAATATGATCATGGTGTTTAAAATATATTGGTAAATATAATTTTGAAAGGTTTTGCCAATCTCCCTTATACATACTGAATTATACTGAATTAAAACTGTCGCCCCATGGGTAGAAGGGGGGGGGGAGTATTTGAAAATCAGATGGCCTGCTGCTGAAAGTGTTTGAAGCATGTCAGGAGGAGCCCATCGCGGTTTCTATCAATATCATAAGGGTCACACGAGAAAAAAGAAGATTGCAGAGATCAGAGAACATCACCGAGTGTCGATGGTGCCCTTATCGTACGCCCTCGCTGATAACCGGGTCTGCCAGGTGAATAAACACGGCAGCACCACAATCCTTAGCATTCCGTCTTGGGCAGCCATTAAAAAGGACTTTACATGGTCGCGTAGCCTAGGAACACAAGGCTTGGCGGTGGCCATTGATGTGATTTGCATTAAGGGAAATGTTTATGTTGTTATCCTAAACAAACATCTTACTGAAAATTTGTGAGCGGTATGGTTTTATAAATGTAATAACTGACGTGCCTGCTTTAATTCAGACGACTTGAATACTTTACTGGTTCCACTTCATCTTAACTGTGTCTACACATGGGGACATGACAGTGTCCGCGGGTAGAGCACTTCACGTCTGGATTACCCTCTTAGTGAAGAAGAATTTTCGTGGTCCAATCTTGACCCTGTCTCATGTATTTTAAGAGGAGGTTCTCGCAATCTACTGATAGTGGCCAAATCAAAGAAATAATTGGATGCTAGGCAACAATCCAGACCCTACAGCTTGCGATTTGTATGCATAATGTCAACGCGTAGCTGTCTGTATTCTAGAGGAAATAAGTCAAGATTGGTCATTCGTATCGCTTGGCCTTGCACCAACGTAGTTTCGCGTCGTTTTACCCTTTCAAGGGTTTTTCTGTATTTGGATGTGCAAGGTTTCCAGGCATTTACGGCAAACTCCAATTGGGATCATACAAACGTCCCAAAGACTTCACCAATGCATAGTTTGTCGAACTTAGCAAAGGCACGCTTAATGAGATACAAGGTGGACATCACGGAGTTGGCCGCCTGTAAGCCAATTGCGGTTTGTATTTCTCGTCCTCCGTGGGAAAGATTATTTTCGGGATTCCAGTCCACCTAGCACTCTGACAGACTTTCGTTGTGAGCAATTGGATTCGCTTTCAAAATTTCTCCAGCCTCAGAAGACACGGCAGGACATAAGTCAAGACGAGCGAAATCTCCGTGACATCTTCTTCTGTCAACAATTCTCCCGGATTTCAGCTCTCTACAAACGGCTGAGTCGTTCAATAACCTTTTCATACAGTTGAACACTTTATTCATATTGCATACAGCTTAACCATCGTTTGCTCTCTATGCGATCTGTTATGCAAGACAAAATCTTACGTATAGATCAGCATGTGAAAGTTTTGGCGCCAGAGGAATTCGAACCCAAAACCTCTGATGCACTGATATCCGTCGTTACCATAACACCACCGAGGCATACATTTGACGCCGATTTAATTTGGTTTAAAAGCCAAAGCCTTAATTTCGAGGGTACAAATCGCAAGGTTGATGCGACGAAATCAGCCCCGCTAAAAGGGCTAGAAGTCCTCCGAGTTCAATAGACTCAAATTACATCACAGACAGCTTAAAATACACGGACATTTTCCAAACCTTTTCCGTCATGCAGAAGGACATGGTAAGCCTTAAAAAAGAGATAGAGGATCTGAAGACACATCTGTATACTTTGACGCATGGCACGATGTCGGCGACGACAGAAAGTCGAAACAGGGCCAAAGTAAAGAATACCGTAGAGGTTTCCATGCTCCATAAGCAAAATCCTTCAGAACAAGTTGTGGAAATAGACCTCATCAAAATGTCGAAAGTCAACGAAAATGTAAATGGCCCGGGAATCGAACACTCCACGTCGGACCAACGGCTACTCACCACCGGTGGTTACCTCAAAACCCGACGTCGACATTCACCGCTTGCCAGTGACCCCCATCCGTCGCGCTGACCCGTTACTCGCCCAAGCCGCTTTCCAAGCGGGCCAACATTTGCATCACTGGCTCGTTCATTTAGATATTTTTTTCTCTCAGGCGATCACTCACGCTATGCATTAAATTTCCTGTCCCCTAATGCATGCGAACTTGCCCTCTCATCAGGAATTACCCTAACGTCCACTTGGAACGAGACCAAAACCATCCTCAAATCACTTTTTGACCACCAGATGTCAGCTGGTGTAGCTGCTGACCGCTTTAATCGCCTAAATGAACAACCCCGCCAATCGACGGATGAGTTTGCTCTGGAGTTGAAGAGTTTTGCAGGGCTTGCGTTCCCTGACGTCACCAAAACAGCGTTTAACCGATTGATCCTGTATCGGTTCACCACGCGTCTACGCAACCGCACAGTGACATACCATTTCCTGCTGCAGACGCCGATTGACCTCCTTGCGGCTTTGTCCAAGTGTCGGTAGTTCGATTACTTCCATCTCGACGCCCGACAAACCCTAGCCAACACACCGCGTCCGCCTTACAACCGAGGGTATTCACCCCGTGTTCAGCCGACACAACCGCATGACTCACAACAGATGACACGGAAAACAGCTTTACCAGTCTGTTTTCCTAACCACAACGGCGGATGTCCGTAATGCGCTGCCTTTGGAACCCAAGCACGTCAATGCGGCCATAATGCATACTGTGAGTCATTCGTTTCGAATATTTCTTTGGTTAAACCTACACCCGCATCATCATTTACGGTAACAATTTTAACAGATAAGCACCGTTTTGACGCTTTGATAGACACAGGGGCAAATGTCTCGCTAATTACCCCGGCCTGCATTCCGAGATCTCTCTTCAGCCAAATAGGGCCATTATGACGGCCCCGTCTTGTTTTCGCCGCTAATGGCACTCAAATACCGATCTCCGGCTCTATTTCTTTACCGTTTTCCTTCAGCGGTTCCGATGTGATCCACGATTTTCTGGTAACTTCCGATAGCCCCTGGCCTATAGTTCTGGGATAAGATTTCCTCAACGTTTATAATTGTGTTATTCACACCCACGATAGATGCATGGAGCTGGCCGAAAGCATTGACCTTCACCCTACCGCCGCACCTTAATCGCATTTCGAACTCCTTTACAACACGGTTATGGCGGCTGTAGCTTTAGACCCTACACATTTAGACGAAATACTTCCCCTGCCGTCCACTGTTGGTACGGCCGCTTATGTCCAACTCAGAACTATCCTTTACGCTTTCCCTGAACTGTTTTCCTTGTCTTCAAGTAATCTCGGCCGGACACGCCTCGTGCAACAAACGATTGACACCGGCGATGCAAAATCGGTCTGGCAACCCCCCGTCGCGTTTTCGTGCGATGTCGCGAGAAAATTGACAAACTTCTCGATGAACTGTTAGCCAATAGCATTATAAAGCCGTCATCGTTCTCATGGGCCTCGCCGATAACCTCGGTCCCGTAAACAAGACGGTTATCTATGCTTGTGCATCGACTACCGTCACCTTAACGCAATCACCGTACGCGACACATTCCCATTACCCCGGCTGGACGACACTATAGACTCACTTGGCAAGGCTTAATGGTTCTCGACCCTAGATCTTAAGTCGGGATACTGGCAAGTCGAACAACACCCGGATGACCGACAGAAGACAGCGTTCACGGTCCCACAAGGCTTATTTGAGTTTTATACACTTCCCTTCGGTCTCTGCAACGCGGCAGCGACGTTTCAGCGGTGATTGTTCCAGGATCTACGACCTCTGATACCTTATAAATGCCTAGTTTACCTAGATGACATACAATCGAAGAGCAAAATCAGAATTTATAATTTAAACTGGAGGCACTCCGCGATGCCGGTCTCACGCTGAATCCGAAGAAGTGTGTTTTTCTTCGTTTCGAAGTGGAATTTCTCGGTCACCAGCTATCCCTCAGACACATCGCACCCCTACCCGACCGCATAAAACACATTCGCACTTGGTTAGGGCCAACCAACCAAACAGAGCTACGGAATTTTATCGATCTCGCTTCTTATTACCGTCGGTTCATTCGAAATTGTGCAATCATCGCCGGTCCCCTCCACAAATTTACGGAAAAGGATCGTGTGTTCAAATGGTCTAGAAAATGTGCGACCGCATTAACGACCTTTGACCGGCCCTATGCTCTGCGCCCCTGTTAGCACACCCAAACATCGAGAAAGTTGCTCCGGCGTTTATACTGGACGCCGATGCCAGTGGTTTCGCCATAGGCGCCGTGTTGTCATAGAATGACTCCCACGGCATTGAGCACCCTATTTGTTTCGCCAGCAAAACCCTAACGAAGTCTGAACGCAATTACAGCACGTTTCGCAGGGAACTCCTAGCGATTATCGTTTTCTTTCAACGTTTCATTTTGCAAACCGATCACCACACTTTGAAATGGCTCCAAACCTTCAAAGACCCCATGGATCAGCTCACCCGGTGGCAAGAGTCCATACAGGATTTTGATTTCAAACCCGAATTCCATCCGGGCACTAAACACGGCAACGCCGACGCACTTTTCCGTTTTTCCAACACAGACACTACAGTCGCAGCCATTCTCCCGGAATCGGTCTTCGTCGTAAACTTAGCAGAAACCATCCGCTATGAATGGTCAACGGCACAAGCTAGGGATCGCGACACAGCCATCATCTACGGTCACCTGGTTTAAGAAAGGCGGAAACCTAACGAACAAGAAATGCGCGGGTCTAGTATGAACACACGCCTTTTGCTGAACCAGTGGCCGAACCTCTGGCTCGAACAAAAAGTATTATTTTATGAAGATGGAAATTCCCATCACTTACGCCCGATAGTCCCAGGTTGCCTCATTGAGGGTGTCTTAACGGGCTTGCACTCGGAGTAAGGCCGTGTGGCCAACACCGTACAGAAAAAGCCGCACGCTCACGTTTCAAGTGGCCGCCGTTACCCTCATCCATCATCCATTTTTGCCATTGGTGCGCAAATTGTTCCTCGTTAAAATCACACAATACAGCTCCACGAGCACCCCTACAGTCCATGACCACTGTATTCCCCGGTGAACGAGTTGGCCTTGACATAATCGGCCCGCTTTCCATATCCCATCGAGGGTAAGAATACATATTAGTCATGGTCGACTATTTCACCAAATGGGTCGAAGCTATCCCGTTACCTGACCAAAGAGCCACCACGGTGGCTAACGCCATCAGTCGCACATGGATCAGTCGTTTGGCCATTCCTATTTGCTTCCATTCCGACTGCGGAAGTAACTTAGAATCACAATTCCTCAAGGACGTGTGCGACCTACTCGAAATTCGGAAAACCCGCACAAACCCGTACCACCCAGAAGGTAATGGTCTGGTCGAACGGACGAACCGTACCATACATAACCTTCTGCTTGCGTTCTCTAAAGACGGCTACGAACACGACTGGGATCTGCATCGACCCTTTTGTATGCTCGCCTACCGCATGTCCGTTCACGCATCTACAGGGTTTACCCCACACTATATGTGTACAGGTCGTGAGATCCGGCTTCCGGTCGACCTCCCTCTCCGGATCCTACTACGCCTAATAGCTACGCCCGCCAGCTCCGAGAGGTTATCCGCTGCGCTCACAATGCTGCACGCAACACACTAGGGGCATCAGCAACCCGCCAAAAAGACCATTTCGACACTCGCATATCAGGCACACCATACCGAACCGGCGACCTGGTGATGTATTATAACCGAAATCATCCTCGCAGAACATCCGCTAAATCCCACCACCCCTGGCGAGGACCCTTCACCGTACTCGACACCATTTCCTCTACGACCCTACTACTCCACGACGCCATCGAACCCACCCTCCCTTCGTTTACGGCTCACTTCGACAAACTCAAGCCGTACCGTGGCCAGCTTCCCATATGTACAGCAGACACCCTCACGATCGTCCCACACGACCAGGTCCCCCCAATCGCCTTAGAGGTCACATTTCCATCACCCTCTATCACCACAAGCACTGAGGATAGTGCTTTACCTTAAAAGGGGGGCTATGTAACGACCCAAACCGAACCTCCCTTGTTTTACTAGATACCCTTAATGTCACCTGCCTTTTTCTCGTGTTACCAGGACGCTGATTGGAGGACACGACCGTCGCACGCCGCCGTTTCCCGACTCCGCTAAGTCCCATCCTCGTCGACTTTTCTATACTCTATTTCGTACTCCCCTTCATTATAACCTTATCCTATACCCGCTTCCTTGCTTACGCCACTCGATCACCTGTATTCCCTAATAAACATTTATTCCATATTATCACTTATATTCTTCGGAATTGAGCTGACAATCTAGTTCTAGTGCGTCTGTTTGTGATGACGAAGAACCCCATATAGAGAAAAAATTCGAAGACAGGAAGTCCGTCGAACAGAAGCCACCAATACCGAATCCGTTACCGTGCAACCAGTGTACCCTGCTCGCCTCGGACGCTACAATGGGTCTGCTCGATACGGAGATTACAATCGTTGTCCATTGGCAGGAGTTTGATAATCAGATGGGACGTTGCAGATGTCTGAGGTGGGTCGAGGCAGCTGGAAGCTGATTGCGAAGCACCATCGTCATTCAAGTGCATCGGCAGAAGACACTTGGCCTTTCGTTTGTCGAATATCTAAGTGAGATTGAGATTTACATGATTAACATTTATACTTCTGATACATTATAAGAGGAAACACTATAAAGTAGCGAAAATTATTTTCTGTCATAATAATTTTTTACAAAAATTGAGATGTTATAGTCGAAGAATATTGGAATCGATAAATTAGTTCTTAGTTTTTGTTTTTGTTTATTTTTATTTGTAAGGACTGGAAAAGCAGACAAGGCACAATTTTGATTAAGCTTTGATTTGATCAGCGTTGGGAACCGTTGTCTGGAAAGTCTCTAGCAGTGGCCAGTTTTCCCCAGAATGTGCGGGAGCTCTCCTGGACCGTTAGATCCCTTTTGGTCCAAATTATATGTCAAAAAACTGGTTTGCAAAGTGTCCTACTTTGTTCAGAAATACACGCGTCATATCATTTGAGAAGAACTGGTTGGTCTTTCTTCTTAATTCAGCTAAACTGTGGCTTTTGCAAATATCGTTGTGTAGGGCATTCCATATGATCGCAGATCTTATGGTGTAGACATTTTATCGCTCGGCCGTCCTAGGTTTAACGTTATGAATTAAATGCTGGTTGTTTCTAGTGGGATGGGAACCGTTTTGATTTGTTAATATATTATTGCTCAGGATGTTGTGATTATGTTTTACTTTAAATAGGAAAGTTAAACCATTTTGGAGTCGCTTTTTCCAGAGGGTTTTAAGACCATATCTATTGTACATTATTGTATAGGAGTCTCGGGTGTCATCGCGTTTACAGAGGAATCTGGTAAGCCTTCTGTGGATTGTTTCTAGTTTCTGTCTGTCATCTGATGACATGGTTATGAAAAATATTGTGCAGTAAGCTAAAATAGGCAAAACGTACATTTTGTAAAGTTAAGTCTTAAGTGTAATTGATGTGAAATTTTTACTAATGAAACCACATAGTCGATTGTCTTTTGGTACGATTTGTTTAACATGTGGGGATAAGTCAAGAGTATTAGAATAGCTAAGACCTAAATCTTTTAAAGACGTTAGCTCTTTTATTTTTTGACCACTGAACATTATGGGGGAAGTTTTAGTGGTCCAAAAATCGTGAGATGACATTTTGTTGGTGAAAACGGCATTTGCCACTGAACACTCCAGTCGTTTAGTTTTTGAAAGTCTTATTCAAGTATAGGCTCATTTTCCGGACAAAAGTGCAGGATGTACCCAGCATAGCAAACGCTCATATAAATGAACTGTCTGGCCTCGCAAGTCCTCAAAGGCATAGCACCGAGGCCCCTACTGGAATCAGCCGGACTATCCAACAAAAATTCCTTGAGACGCAGTTGAGATGGATAGTACACAGTGCATTATTCTACATAGGCTCCCTAAATCAACTAATGGTAGTCCAAAGAATAGAACAGACGAGGGAACCAAGGCCTTAAGGGAGTGCTTAAAGGATGTTATTAGTGAGGAGGATGAAATTTTGATACTGAAGCATTTCCGAATAAATAGCAACGACAACTCCAATTCTCAAGGAAGGAAACCCAGGCCGTTTAAACTAATTTTGAGAGTAAGCTTCAAAGAAATCTCCTGCTCGAGCGAACGACAGGAGAAATCCCAGACCACATGACGGTTTATTTCCAACAGGAGTACACGGTAAAGGAGAGGATAAAAATGGAGGGCCTTAAAGGCGGACTAAGCCACCTTGAAGGAACAGGGAGAGAAGGGCCTGGAAAGACGCAATGGGGTGATTGTCCGACGTCAAAGGCCCTTTTTGTGGAGGACGCCCGTCATCCTAATAAAAGTCACACGGCCGGGCAATTAACCCAACGTGAAAACCTCCACAAAATCAAGTTTTTTTTATGGAAATGTGCAAAAACTATTTAATAAACTTGACGAACTCAAAATACTTGTGGCCGAGCTACGTCCTGCTGTAAAAGCACTAACTGAAACGTGGCTAACCGAAGCTATGCAAGACTCTGAAATTCGAATAGATGGTTATCAGGTGCTAAGACGTGACCGAAAAATAAGAATAGGTGGTGGTGTTGCCCTGTATATAAGTAGTACAGTTGACTTTATCCCCACAGAGGATTGTGCGAATGAAAATTTCCTGGAGATGCTGCAATGTCACTTATTGGTACCCAAATCGGAAAATGTGACTGTAACCGTTGCATACAGGCCTCCAAATCAACCTGCGGAAAAAGATCAGCTGTTACTCACCCGACTTCGTGAGGAGTGTCGGAAACAAGACAGCATTATTGTATGCGACTTCAATGCCCCGTCAATTAACTTGGATCTGATGAACAGTAATGGCGCTAGACAAGGATTCGATCAAATGCTATTAGACATGACACTTGATGAATTCCTGTTTCAGCATGTACGAACCAGGACTCGAATGCGTGCAAGTCAGAGATCTAGTTTTCTGGATCCACTTTTTACCACAAGCGAGGAAAGTGTTGACTAAATAAATGAAGGTCCACCCCTAGGTTCCTCTGATCATATGACATTGATATGGGAATCAACGCTGGAAGTTGTCCCTGAAAGAAGCTCCAAGCCACATAGAAATGTCTGGTGGGGATGCTTTGAGGCAATGAAGTTGATGATTGGGCCTACAAGATGATCGGAATTATTCCAACGGGGTATAAATGAATGTTGGAATAGCTTTGAATCAAGAATGAAAAACTTGATCTAATTGTACTGTCCTCTCAAGAAATGTTCGACGGGCAACAGACAAAGATGGCGGACAAAAGAGGTAAAAAAGGAGATCCGTAAGCAACACAAGCTGTGGAAGATATTTCAACAGACGAAGGATCAAAAAAGCTCAATGAGTACAGACAACAACGCAAGTTCTGCAAGAAAATCATCAGAGCAACACGAGCCTCGTATGAACTACGACTCCTGGAAGAGGCGGCACATATTCCTAAAGCCTTTTACTCCTACATCAGAAGTTCTACAAAGAACCGTGACGATCTCGCAACTTAAAAAGGCAAAAACAACGAAACTGTGAGTAGTGGCCTTCAAAAAGCCGAATTTTTTTCAGAATTCTTCCAAGTTGTCTATAATACGGAGCCACCACGCCAGCCACGCCCTTTGCAACAAGCTTTCAACAAGTCGATTATAAACACTTTATTATTTACACCACAGACAGTTTTTACAGAGTTAAAGAAGTTAGATCCGGCCAAGTCACCTGGACCAGAAGAGATCCCAGGGGTTGTTCTGCGCGAACTACCTTAGGAATTAGCGGAACCACTCAGTTTAACTTTTCGAAAATCGCTCGAAGTTGGTTAACTACCTGAAACATGGAAGTTGGCAAATGTCGTACCCATCTATAAAGGGGATCACGACTCTATCCCACCAACTACCGACTGGTTAGTTTGACGTGCATCTGCTGTAATCTGACGAAAGGGATAATAAAAAAATAGATTTTATCGATCGATTCATTTGGCCGCCAAATCAGCTCAGTCCAGCATGGTTTCTATGAGAAGATGTCTTGTCCATCAAATCTTATCTCAACGCTAGAACACTGGACAAAATCCATGGATGAAGGACAGGCAGTAGATGTTATTTATTTTGACTTCATCAAGGCGTTTGATTGAGTTCCACATCAGGGACTCATCCAAAAACTGACCGACTTTGGGATAACAGGGCATCACCTGAACTGGATTAAAGACTTCCTTGGAGACCGTAATCAAAAAATTAATGCAGGTGGCTACTGTTCAGGGTGGGCACCTGTCAAAAGTGGAGTTCCGCAAGGGTCAGTTCTTGGGCCGCTCCTTTTCATCATCTGCGTTGGAGCAACAGTTGGTGTATGAACTTCAACCCCACAAAATGTGTTGTAATGCACATACTATCAGCAAGACGACGCAGAACTGCACTCTCGCGACATTATATCTTGGAAGGCAAACCACTTGAAACCGTAAGTGTGCAAAGAGACCTAGGTGCTCTTATTAAAGACGATCTTAGTTTCACCACACAGAGTTCCAAAGCCGCAGCGAGCGCAATGTCGGTCATGGGCGCCATACGAAGGACGTTCGTTAACCTGAATACCGATGTCTTCGGAAAAGTATGTGGAACGTGCGTGCGGTTGCATCTGGAATATGCGATACAAGCTTGACGGCCCTGGCTTCAGAAAGACATGCGGATTCTCGAAAGTGTTCAAAGACGTTCTACCAAGGTGGTCCCTGAACTTAAGCAGTCCATCTATGAACAGTGGCTGACTGCATTAAACCTCTTTCCTTCCATGATAGACAAGACAGAGGGGACCTTATAGCAAATTTTAAGTTACTACGGGGAACTGGTCTAGATGTCAAATGGGAGGATCTCTTTCAAATGGCCCCAAGATTTACCTCCGAAGACATGACTGCCAGTTGAAGAAAAATCTAAGCCGAACAAACAAACGTTCATCCTTCTTCTCTCAAAGGGTCATTCAACAGTGGAACTCCTTGCCCGAGTCTATTGTGCATGCACCCACGGTTGACGTGCTCAAGAGACGTTTGGATAACCATATGTTAACACCTTACACCTATTTGACATAACATTAAAAATAATAACACTACTCGTTTGATTTCAATAGCGTATTTATTTACACTAGAATATCACAGAGACTGGATATTCAGTGAACATTTGTACGCTGCCATTCCGCAAACACCTAATCTCTTCAACAATTCATTTTTCCAATTATTTCTGTGCACTTTTGCACAAAAAATGCGATCTGTAACAATGTTTGCATATTTCACCAAAACTTATGCATTCCTGTACCATTTCAATGGAGTTTTTAATGGCTTCGGTCATTTACTCCAAATATACTGACTGATACTGACTGATGATGATTTTAGTGAAGGGGTGATCCACACCCCTAGATCCTTCTGGGTCTCTAGGTCTGGCGACAGCGTGCGATATAGGTGATACACCTTCTGATACGAAGGGTTGGTAATACGAAGCGCATAAGGTTACATTTGGCGATATTGAATGGCACAAGCCACTCGTTTGGTCATTGCTCGTATTGGTGCGAATTCGCCTGCAGATTTGGTTCATCACCTTCGTTGCGGACAAAATCCCAGAGTTTTATTTCGTCGGCTAGCATTACTGTTTCGCAGTCTATTCTGCTTATGTAGTGGTCGTAAAATCTCAGGAAGAGGATAGGGCACAGAACGGAACCCTAAAGAAAACCACTATCAAGCGCCACCTCCGCCGATCGCTGATCACCCAGACATACGGTCTGCGTTCGACCAATCGGAAAATGTTGCCTCTTATCCTCATACGCTTGAGGTTGTATAGAAGAGGTTGATAAGGCACATTGTCAAATGTCTTTTTGAAGTCTACGAAGACTGCGGGCACTGTATTTCCTTGATCAACTGCTCTGGCCCATTGTTCTAGACAGAAGTGCAAAGTTGTCAAGCAGGACCGTCCTCTAGGGAATGCATGCTGTTTGTCAGAAAGAAGTCGATGACGCTCTAAGAATTTAATCAACTCTTTTTTACAGTCCACTTCATAATATTGCAACACATGGAAGTAAGGCTTATCGACCTGTAGCTGTTTGCGGACGCCCAAATCCAACTTTTGTGTTTGATTGAGATCCACGCTGTCTTCCAACCGGATGGCAGTTGGCTTAAATTAAGAGAGGCCTTGTATAATAAATGCAGGAGTTCTGTAAAATCCACGGCTAACTCTTTCAAAAGCTTTGCAGGTATGCCATCCGTCCCTGACGACTTCGTGTCTTGGAGCTAAGAACTTCTTGCCGCGCAGTTACTTCCATGTGCTCAACTGAGTCAATGGTTGGCATCTCCTCTGCACTAAAGTTGGCAAGGATAAGCTAGGCCTCCCTCGCAAAAACCGACTGAAAGGACTCGGATAGATGCTCAGCCTTTGCTTTGTTCTCATAAACTTAAACACCTTAATCCGTTTTTAACAAAGGGCTGGGGTCCCTATTTCAAGGGGACCGCCTGATGTAGTTGTAGAAACTCTTTGGATTTCCAACTGCACTTATATCAGGTCATTCTGAAAATGTTAGTGGATTTTTAGTACAGGGCCCTTAACCCTATTTCTCTGCGCCTTCTACTTGTTTTTCGACTCAGTGATCCTCTCTCTAAAATATGATGGCCACAGCTTTCGTGTACGATTAACCTCCCTCTTCAGTGTACTTGTTAGCCATTGCGGCCTATTTGTGGCTTTCGTTTATGAGATGGAGCAGAAACTGGGGATTTGTTCGTGTAATACGGCCTTAAACGTGGACCGATTCCCGTGGATAATTCCGACAACTGCTTTCTTGTAGTCTAACCTACGCAGTTCGGTTCTCATTTGAGTAGGGTTTCTGCACCATATGTTATGTCTGATGGTCGCGCTACGATCAGGTACAGAGACGAATGAATACTCCCACTACATGATCCCTGTTACCGAGAGTAAGTTAACAATTTACGACGTCTAAACTGTCAAGCGCTTTCATCATACCAATGCCCAGACAGTTGACTTCTTGCACTTCAAGCATCCTGGTCGGAGATAAGATGTGTTGTGATAGAAATGCTTTTCCTGCCGTGCGTGACAGTCGGCGATGGAAGCTAAGTTCTGACCTAGGCGCTGAACTGAGGTTCTAGTCGATATGCGGAGCATCAAAATCTCCAATAATCATGGCATAATGTCCCATGGCAAATGTTTTAACTTCCTCTATCAGACTAGTGTCTGACTGTCGCTCGTTGGACGGTGGTTGATAAACCGCCAAGATGTCAAGTGCTTGTAAACCTGGTGTTCTAGTGGTGAGCAAAAGGGCCTCTAAGTTCAATTAGTTAATTTAAATTTAAATCACGTTTATCAGAAAACATTAGTACGGACACAAAAGACTCAATAGTATGAAATTTATTTTCAAATGTCTGTCGCTCCGCCATTTCAATCAAAAGAGGGTCACATCATCTAGAGATAGCATTCAAATAAAATGCAATCTAAATTTCACATTAGACTCTTAAAGACAGAGTACAGAGCAGTATGTCACCTACATAACCTACGACTTTACTGCCACTTCAACTACACACTATGTATTATCATTATGCTCTGTGGTAACAATTACCGTTTATTCGCGAAAGACATACAGTGTGTCTGCAGCCATTTAATATGCATGCATATCTCCTCATGTGATGTCCGCAAATTCTGAGACGGATGCCCAATGCAGGGAGGTTTTTTCACTTTGGGTAAAAGGAGGAAGCAGAAAATAATAGGGCTAATTTTCGCCATATTTGTTGTCAGTTGAGGTTAAATATGCCACAGTAACAACAGAGCACAAGAGCGCAGGGCTATATTAATAAAATACCCAAAAAATCTGAATTTAAACAAAACACGCATGTTTTATGGATACCTGTCCGACCACAGCTTCTGGACTCCTGTTCATTTACAAGTGACATATATTTCTACAAATAAGAGCACGCAATGTTTATATTTGTCGCGAATCTTGCACATAGAGAAAAAACTTCGCAACCACTTAATATGAATAGAAGGATTGGCAATTTCACCGAAAGTCCTGACTTTTGTATAATTTTGCTGTTTTATAACCTTTGCTAAACTGCATTTAAAGCATCGACAGCTGAGGAGAATGCAAACATCTGTAAATCTTCAGATAATGGCTTGGTTGTGATGGAATAGCAACTGACAGATATAATATAGGATTTTAAGAATTTTCTAGGGAAGGTTTTAATATGAAGAGAAATGAAAGATATGGTGTTGTCGAAACATTAGGATGGAGGCAAAAGGAAACTTCATTGGGCAGGATGTCTAAAGAATCAGGTCTGGGAGAAAGTCCCAATTGTAAAGCACACTGGACTGACTGCTGATAATCCAGTATTACTCCATCGGCACACAACCATGCAAAGATGTGGTGCATCTCACTTCCAGGAAAATCTTTGTCGAGTAAACGATTGGTCACATAGATGGCTCCCGGCCTTCATTTCGAGCAAATGGACTCTGCTACGCGTAGAAAATCGAAATCCAGTTCCTGATGCGTGACCCTACCGCCTGAACGAATTGCCACTGTAAGAAGCAGAAATTCAGAAAGATCTTGACACCTGGATGACAGTCAACCTCAAACCTCTTACACAATATTGTGAGGTGACTAAAACTGCAATTTAAACGTTGTACGCCATCAAGCTGGCATTCACGGTTTTTGATTAAGCCTGTTTCTCGAATATCTTCCGTACCATCCTAAGGTCATACATTGAACATGTGATTAAAGCCTGGAAACCGTGGATGAGTCGAATTTCCTCTAAGTCTGCTTATTAAATTTCAATTGAAATCAAGTTTATCAGAAATTAAAACAGGATCAAGTACAAGTAAGTCACTTCATGCTCCTAACCTACACATGCAGCGGTAAGCCATGTGCCCGACAGCCTAATTCTCCACGCGTCTAAGTGATTATAATAAATCGCTCTGAGTGATGTTCAAGGCATATGCCCACTTCTGCATATTGTAAGCGATTTTATCAAAAATGTCTATCAACATTGCCCACCGCTATTTTAGTAAAATATGACGAGAACACGCGGACAGTCAGTGCGGATGGGTGTGTCCTTTGATCCTGTTTAATACTCATGCCATCTTCTAGTCGGCTGACAAAAGCTAGGATAGACCAGTGGCATGGATGAAATCTTAACCTAATTATGTGCGACCACGCATACTGACGTTGCTTGTTGCTGTGGCTGGTGTGTCAGACATGTTCTAGAGACCCATGTTAACCTACCTGTATTAGCAGGAAGCATAGGCACAACATCACACCACCAGCCTAAGGCTGCATACGCATGGGCGCTTCCACACTGAACCGGCCTGACCATCTTTTTTTTCCTTATCGAATTTCATTAGAAACGCGGAAAGCGATTTCTTTAAAAACTGGGTCTACGTGACAGAAAAGAGGGCGTTAATGTTGCTATAAAACATGTCCATTCTTACACTGAGTTTCTTATATTTTCTACGCGTTCGTTTACTCTTTCCGCGGTCGAACTTTGAAACAGTTTGGAATCTACCAAAGCGGGACAGCAAGTTGACTGCCCAAGCAGGATTTCCTAAGCAACCGTCTAGAATCCACCAGAATGACTACTAGGCAGACTTTATTACCTTATTCATCCTGGAGTTCAAGATATGGAACGCTCTGTTGTCAGTAAGATTAGCATTCATTCCAAAAACCCTTATCCTGTTGCAACATTAGTTCTTATAATTGCCTGCTTTTTCGAATTACTGGAACTTGCAGAACGAATTGCCTTATACAGTAGTCGCCACTGATCACACAACCATGTCAAGTCTGCATTAAAAATGTCGTAGCACTCAAAGCGTTTACCTAACAACCCACAAGTTATACTGCGTGAAAGCAAACATAAATTCTTAGAAGGAGGCATATTTCGATTTATAAAATATCATTTATAATCTTAGAACCAATATGTTTTACCGAAAATGTAAAAATCCAAAATTGGGCTGAAAGAGAGGTCACGGATATTAAGTCGTTATATAAATGACAAAAGTGTTAGAAAATAGGATAAAAATACAAAATGAGAAAACGTTATGAATATTTAAATACTAATATTTTGTAGAATGTCATTTAGCGTTTATAACAGCAAAATTCGGCCGAGCATTGATGAAAAAATGTTGGCAATGACGATTTGGTCTATATAATTATTAAGAACGATCCTCAATGTATTTTCATTGAAAGTTATTTCGGAGACTGGTACTAGTTTCCCTGACTATTCCCGGGACTATTGGGCTGAGCAAAATTGTTCGCAGGCTGCATGCAGGAAGGCTGGCTGTAGTCTTAAAAATAAGATGAAAGTCGTAAGATAAATTAGAATTATACCTCCTCAGATCGGAGAACAGGGGCATGGTCTTTAAGAATAAATGTATCCATTTGACGCCTGTGAATGTCATTGTAACCAAATGCGTCTTTAAAAATGTTGAGGTATTCGAAACTATAAATATTGTCTTTCGTCGACTGCCAGATTGTTCGCTCTCCGAACTTGATGGCCATCCACACAATGAGGCATCAACAGTTCTTAAAGGTTGATAACAAAACAGTCTATTCCTTAGAAAAGTTCTTTCCGCGTATGACCGCATGCGCCGACTTTTTCGACCAGCCTAACAAGAGATCTTCATCACAGAAAGAAATGTTTTACCAAAATGAAAGTCTGCGACTAATGTATTCCTGTGCAAATAGGAAACGTTCCTTAACATGTTTCCTTCCTAAAATGGCTGAACCGTAGCTATCCGCTGATAAAGCCCAAATACCCTCATTATGTTACCCACTAGGGTTTGAGAGAACTTTGACAAATGTTCCCGGTGAATAGCGCTAGCGGGCCTAAAATTGTATATTTTTAGTGTTTGGCGAATAAAATCGTCATCCTGTTTTGTTGTCGATCGCTTTAGTTCAAGATCCGTCATTATGGGCATTGTTTTACAGTTGATAATTCTGCATACGTTGGCCTTGCTTATATCAAACATATTAGCTAAGTAATTGCTCGGCAGCACTTTGGCCGCCATTTTTCTTAAACGAAACATCAGGTTCACATGAATAATGTCAATCGCACAGCCCCACACTCAAAATTGAACTTATACCACGCGTTTCTGTTTCTATTTCAAGCCTATGCACAAAGTTATCGGGATGGTTCAAGAAAATTTTGATACCAATCAATTATTGAATTTTATGGTATAAAACTTCAAAGTAAAGCAAGAAAAATTTAAAACTGGAATTGTTCGTTGTTTCTGAAAATAAATGTGATACCGTTAACCTAAATTCACTTCCATCCGAACAACTTCGGACAACATTTTCCGGTTCTGAAAGAGATGTGTTTTATGCCTTTTACTGAAGTTGAATTTCTTCCATAGTATAATGCACATTCATAAAATGTTTGGTTCTGTCATACGTAATAGCCTAGGAAATTCCTTCGATTTGAGACTACTCCCATTTCCGCGAAAATCAACTTCCACCTCTCTTAATAAACCTAACTTAAACGATCATTTGCCTAACGAAAACGTTTTGCAGAATTAAATGAACTCACTTAATCACAATAGTGTTACCAAATATATGCTAAAGTACCCAGCAAAATCTCATCATGAGCGTTGCATGAGCCTTAGCGACTACAGTACATAATCATGCCATTATCTTCCAAAATGTTTGACCCCTTCAATTTCCCTAAGAGTAACCAGAAATAAACTCGTATCGGTTTGACCACAGCTTAAACCTTCGTTGGTCTAAGACATATAGCTATAGTTGCTAAGTCCACGAGAAAATAAAATACTAATTGCCAACCTGGTTGCCATAGAAAACGACCACCGGTCAGACTTAACATATGAACTCCAACCAGTCAATCATGGAGTATTGAAGGCATGTGCTCTGGAAAGTGTTGACCTGCGGTCACTGTCTGTCAGAAGTCAACTGTTCTGATAAGTAAGCTGAGCTCTATCCTGGTGCCCATGTTATTGCAAGTCACCGCAGAGTGCGGCTTTCTGTTGTATCACTGTCTGCTGTTTAGAACGCAGTTTCAAGACAGGCGATCTTGCTGACCGACCTAGTTAACCCGTATGCCTGCACCTAAGGTCGTGCCCACGGATCACTAGTGTTGTGGTCAGGAAAATACAGCTTTATCTACTGCGAGTACACGCAGGCAGTATCAACGCAGAGGGGAGTGAGAGTGACAGTTACCAGGCAATTGATGCCGCCTGCGCTTAGCAACTATAAACACCAGGCAGACAGCGCGGTAATAAATTCAATCAAAGAATTATTTAATAATAAACGAAAAACCGTTACCATTGGTTTCCTTGGCAAGCCCTTAAACAGTAGCAATATTCTGTACAAAATAACGTGCGATTATGAACAAGTTCACTGCCTTTGATACTGAGAATATCGTGTTTGTTAAAATCACCAGCAAGTCTCCCTTAGGACATGTGGTACAGTGCAGGCAGGATATGGCAACGTACAACCCTGTAGACACTCGGATATACATGGAACGTATTCGCAGAAATAGTAGTAGCCTTTCGCCCAGTCGTTTATTTCCTGCCCCCTAAAAGTTAACGTTTGTCTTCACAAAACAATAGTCCAAGAACTGAACTAAGCACTTATTTAACGCTGATGCCATATTAACTGTTGCAATTTTCCATCTTATTCAAGACGATTTCAAACTACCTCAAAAATATTATCGATTCTAACGCTATTGCATGGATCATTGCATTAGAAAGAGATCCCGTGGTCTATCAGATGTGTTATTGCTATTGAAACTCCTATACTTATTCTTCTTCCAAAAACCTCATTCTCCGATAACTGTCAAATGTTATTTCAGTTTCGCAGTAAGCATCGTCACTAAACTGTTCAGCCATACAGAATTAAAAAGGGCAAATCCGCAGCCAACTGTCAGATTCTTCCATTGAAAAAGAAGAGGCATATATGGCTGTCAAAGTACTGACGATATCTTCTTGGGAAACAAACAGTGCATAATAATAAACGCCCTTGACGACAGATAACGTTCATGAATTTCGCGAAAGGTGTAATTATGTAAGTAGCAACATGCTGTTAATGATGAAAACGTCTTACTAATAAGTTCACTGTCTTCGGTACTGACAAAATAGGTAAATTATATTTACCAGAAATAGCAAAGCATCCCTGATGGGCATAACTATAATGTCTGGCAAGAGAGGCAATACTTCTTTCTGCAGTAACCCGGATAGACAAGGGATGACTGCTAAGAAGTCGTCATAGTCCTATGCCCTAGGTGTACGTATGCGATAACCTAAACATTGCGCTCAGCACTCATAAAACGTTAATTGAGTGAATTCGGTATTCAGTCTCAACTTAA
The DNA here is from genome assembly GCA_036362985.1 of Ligula intestinalis. Lineage (NCBI taxonomy): Eukaryota > Metazoa > Platyhelminthes > Cestoda > Diphyllobothriidea > Diphyllobothriidae > Ligula > Ligula intestinalis. The sequence continues at coordinate 9,393,118 of JAYGXS010000003.1, forward strand.
CTATAAACATCATCTTATCCTAAATCGTAAACTATCACTTCCCCCTAAATTTAACTATATGTGAAAGCTGCACGATATCACGTCAGGTCATCTGTATTACGGCGGAGAATTGCCATGCCCTATCAAACAGTTTAACACAATCAACTTTCATATCAGTCTTATTTTTCCTCTTATTCTTCTCAAAAACCTCTTCACACGATTGCTATAAGATGGCATTACAGGCTAACAGTAAGTGGCGCCACTTAACTCGTGAACTCCACTGAATTTTACGAGGACTTAAAGTCATCTTACAGTGAGAGTTGTCAGTCATTATAGTAGAAAATTCGATGATTGTCAAAGCACCGACGACATCTTCTTGGACAACACGAAAATAAAAAATAAAAAGGTTTGGAAATTCTCATTAAGTTCAATTCCTTTGGAGGTACTCGATCGCAGAGACCACTTTTGACTTTCCCCATGTTGTATGACAAATGAATATAGCACAGCTCTTGGATAAACTAAGGTGAAGCTGGAATGTGCGCTCCGTGCTACGTGCCTCTCTCGCTGATCATTGCATTGGTGCACTCTCACTCGTGTTTTTCCAGGCACCCTATTGGTTAAACTGGTGAGGGATACAATCGAGGATGTAATAATGTCTGCTCAATACACCTGATTGCTTAGATTGTGGTTTAACAATCGAATGTCATTGGAGGCTTTAGTAATATAACTACTGATGCTTTCGACGTGCTCGGCACAACATGCGCAGTACACTTATCGTCTATCTGCTCTTCGCACATATCGCTGAGTCCTGCCTAACCAATAAAGGTAAGCAACTAGTCATGGCACGTCATGTATACCATCCACGTAGTTCATATTCAAAGTAAAGCGCGGTATTGCTCGATAAACATTTTTGTTTACTATAAATTTTAAGCATAATTATATAACATTTTTCACAATTATGTTCCCTAAAGCCACCGATTGTGCAGCCTATGACACACATCTCCCGGCGGAAGAGATTTCGAACAGATTGGCTCGACTGAATATGCAGTTTGGAGCCAAATCGGAAGACAAAGTGCCGGGCACGACAGAAATACAGATAGTTATTTTGGAAAACCCAGTAACGATCAATTGTTCGGGTTATGACGCTGGGAGTACGCTACCTGTTTTGGAGTTCCAATGTGATATACTCTACCCAAAGATATCCATGAAGTTTCATGACATGGTGAGTAAATATGCGATTTTGACAGTTTCTCAGGATTCTTCTATATTCATCATAAAAAGGTAGGGGCAGATTGAACTACCTCAGTCAACGGTGAACCCTTGGTAGCCTCTGCAAGTACTGGAAACCCGGTCAACCACCTGAGGCTTGAGTAGAGCCAACACTCTGCAAACTGAGCTACGAGATTCACTAGAACCTGTTATTTGAACGTAATTCCACCGAGGCCCCAATTTGTTTTAACCGACTCTGTCAAAATTGATAACTTAATCCTTTCTTTCGCTTGTACCCTATTTAGTTAGGAAAAATTAATTATTAAAGATGATTTATTTATCGATTTGGCGCAATTTGTTGCATAAACCTGAGCAATTTGAGGAAGCAAATACAAACTTAATTAGACAAATATGACTACGGTAAGTTTTGACAAAATATTCGATAAGCATAAAGGTAATTTCTCAAATAGGCATAGTCTCTTTGCGTAGAAAATGGAAGAGATATAGTCTTAGATAATTGCATAGTTTGGACAGGCGAATCGGGTGTGAAGAATGTCCGCTGTGAACCCTGTTGTATTCTCCCGAAGTAAATAGCAAACCAGCAGGGCTTCAATCGGTTTATGCAAATAAAAGCTTACCTTTATCATAAAAAAGCCTTTTTGACATTTTCTATCAATTTTTCTTTTATTTTTTTCTCAGGTTTTAGCTCTTCCGATATTAAACATGGTGTACATCAGAAGAGGTGACCCTTTTGAAATCGTGCAGAAAAATCTACGAGCGACAGTGAGATACAAACGTGTGCTTAAGACGTCGTTGATGCGATTTGATTATTTGCTGAGATTGAAAACTGTATGGTCGTCAATTCACCTGGATGCGATAACTCCGGCAAAGACTTCTTCAGATCTGGCAAGTAAGCTGAATCAAATTATTACGGCAGAAAAAGTCTCCTGGAAAGCAGATTGTCTAAAGGCGTATGGTGCGCTTCAACGGAGGGCTTTCAACAGGCTTCCCAATGCTGGATGCCTTGTTACAGAGCAAGATATGTGGGAAAAATGGTGACGAGGAGTTTGCGTTTTTTGGTGAAGGTGGCTTTTTGTGCTGTGAGACTTCTGCATCATAATCTTCTGGGTTTTATTAAAGCATATTTATAAATGAAGCATTTGTTTGTTCTTAAGATGTTTATCAAAGTAATTAGCTTATTGACGTGTGCATGGTAACGCCGCATGTCCATGACATTACGAAAATGACATGAATACGTGTTCATTCTGCAGTGTCATAAAAAAAATAAACATTACTGAATGAATTAAAAAGCCTAAAATAAACTCTATCAGAATCGATATACCAGGTGTCAAAAAAAGCAAACACATTTTGATTAGTTGTAACTGTGTGGATTATTATTATTATTTTTATTTTATTATTATAATTATTTTATTATTTCAAAAATGCAAAAGTATTAAGCGGTATCATTTTATTGTTTTTCTACTTTATTTTTACTATATTTCAAATAATTGAGAAGGAGAGGAACCATTGCTAATGAATGATCGCAAATAGGAATGGAGTTAGTTTATGGTGTGTGCGATTCCATTGCTTCGCATTGTCAGCACTGTCTGGATTAAATGGACGTCGGTTTGAGAACATGCCGTGAAAACAATAAAATTAACTCATAAAATTACAATCGATTACAATTATTTGAAGTGTCTACACCTTTTGTGGGACACCCTTTACATAAAAGGATAGTTTCCGCTGACGTGCTAATGGAAAAGATTTAATTACTGACGAATTGACATAAACCTCTTCTTCCTACTAAGCTCGGGTTTCATTTTAACTTGTCATAAATCCTACTTTTGATCGGGAGGAAATAAATCGACAGTGCAGCATGACATTTATTGTACACATTAAGGCATGGATAAATCTGAACTGGCTAATAACTAAAGCGCACTATTGTAGCTAAGTTGTGTTTAAAAAGGACCAAGCGATATAACTGAAGCTGAAAAATAGGTGAACATGAAGTCACATCGAGAACAGCGGAACTGTATGCAACACAAAAAGGTCGTTAATGTATTAAAGTGTAAGAACCTTGCACCTTGTATAACAAATGTCGGTCATGATTTTATTCCTATGTCGCAACATGGCACATTTTCGACGCCATAAAACGATTTTATATTGCTCTTAAAGGAGTATAAATGTCCAATTGTAAACTTCTTTTCTGCAATTAATATGATTATCTGAACAAGAAATATATTGATGGTCAGATCATCGTTAGCCCAGTCGGTGACAAATTCGCCCTTCCTGAGGATTGGGACGGTGTATGTGACTGTTGAACCATAGAGAGCGTTGATCGCAGCAAAATATGTTATGCTATTTCTCATCATTTGTATTACTCTGGGTATCCTGGGCCTCGCGAATCGTTCAGGTGTCCTTATTCTGATATAGACTCTCTTACGAGGACAATGATGTCGGAAGAAGAGGTCCGTAGCGACCCCCTCTCTTAGTCATGCTTTCCTCGGACGCCGCGCGGACTAGGTCATGTCTGGCGTGACCACCACGCGTCCGCAAGACACTATAGTCAAGGCCTCCGTTCAAGGTCACTCTTGTCTGGCTTTCTCAAGGCGGTCTAGTCTCACTAGCCAACTTTTCTCAAGCTAAGGCCCGTGCCTGAGATTCGGACGATTTGTTTACGCTCATTTACTTCCAGAGCCGACGACTCACTGTTCGGTTGCAGGCCTCCAGACCCGGTGATCGATTGGCCGGAACGTGACGCTGGACTGCACTCGTCTGGAAGTCACTTCTCCTATTGCTTACATACTATGCTTGTTCCTACCTTAGTAAATTCTCCCTGATTCTATGGCCTTCCACGTCTTATTCTATTCAAATAGCTTTAACATGTTGGGATACGTTCTCTCGTCTATTATCTGGCTGGACCACATCATATCCCACAGCTCCTTGTGTTTATGGGTGTAGATGGTTTTTCTTTCGGCGGCACAGCAGTGTTTATAATCGAGTTGTTGACGGCATTTGACAAAGGGTATGGCTGGAGAGTGGCTTCGTGTTCTAGAAACCTTGGAAATATTCTTAAAAGCTTGGCTTTTGAGGGCCACCCCTCACAGTTTTGTTGTTTTTCTCTTTAAGGTCGCGATATGGTCATAATTATTTTTACAACTTCTGACGCATGCGTGAAATGCTTTGGGTTTTGTGGCGCCCCTTCCAACTGGCGTAATTCTGATGCTTATCTTGCATACGTTGTGTTGTTGTGTAAATTCTTGAAGTTTTTTTGGTGCTCCATTTATAGAAATATTTTTAATGGCCTGTGTTTCTTTCGGGTTACCGTTTTTACCACTTTTGTCATTCATCTTGGTCTGTTGCCGGTCAAACATTTTCTGTCCCGCATTGGTGGATTCCATGTGAATGGCAAAGTTGGGCAGGTAATATCGATCCAAGTATGATTAAACTCACGGTGTGAGGCGCGACATTCGTAGCTCAAGTGGGTAGAGCGTTGGTTTGGCTAAAAGGCCGCTCTCCTATGGGGGTTCGAATCCCGTCGAATGACGTGAGCCTTTTCACAATTGGGTCAACCAAAATTTTCGGGTTTGATTCAAAGATATTCGGAATAATTTCATCCATCTTGTAGGTCCAAACGTCAACTTAATTACCTCGAAGTTGCCACGCCAGACATTTCTTAATGGCTTTGAGCTTTTTTGGAGACAGATATAACCGTTGATATCACATAAATTTCATATGACCAGATGAACCTAGGGATGGACCTACATTTATTTCATCAAAACTTTCCTCACTTTCGGGGAAAAGTAGATCCAGATAACTAGATCGCTGACCTTCACGCATTCGAGTCGTAGTTCGTACATGCTTAAACAGGAATTCGACCAGCGTCATGTCTAATAGTATTTGATCGAATCCTTGTCTAGAGCACTTACTGTTCATCAGATCCCAGTTAATCGACGGGGCATTGAAATCGTCTAGAATAGTTCCGTCTTGTTTCCGACACTTCTCACGGAGTCGGGTGAGTAACAGCTCAATTTTGTCCGCAGATTGACTTGGAGGCCTGTATACAACGGTGACAGTAACTGCAGCATCTCCAGGTCATGTTCATTTGCACATTCTTCTGTGCGGATAAACTCACCTGCACTTCTGATATACAGGGGAACTCCACCTTCTCTTCTCTCCGCTCGGTCACGTCTTAACACCTGACAACTATCTTTTTGAACTTTAAAGTCTTGTATAGCTTCAGTAAGCCACATTTCACTTAGTGCAATAACATCAGGACATAGCTAGGCCATAAGTATTTTGAGTTCGCAAAGTTTATTTAAGAGGCGTTGCATATTTCCACGATAAGACTTGACTTTATGGAGATTTTCACGTTGAGTTAATTGCCTGAACGTGTGAATTTCGTCAGGATGACGGGCGTTCTCCACAGAAAGGCCCTTTGTCGTCGGACAATTACCTTTTTTCTAATGTCCAGACCACACCCTCTAGGTCTATTGGACCTATGTATTGCTCGTTGCAGCTGTAAAACCAAGTGAAGCTGTGAATTTCAGGTACACTATCACTGTCTGCGAACGAATTCAAAAGTCATCACTAATCTCTGCTTGACCGACGGCGAGGTTGTGTATGTTGGTGGACGTTCGCCGACCTCGGGCGAGGTAACTGTAACGGTACATTTCTTAAAAGCATCACCCAACCAAACTGGATGAACGGTGGGCGAGCGAACATCTGTAATACTGTTTAAATTCAATCTACCTAACATTTGTTTCCATGCTTGATTTAAAAAAAGTCAATTTACCTACCACGCTGATTATTATTGTGCATTTTGGTCTTCCGAGGAACTACCTGCAGGTCATCAGCCATCAGTACAGGACACCAACGGGGGACGCGCAAATATAATATGGTTTTGGAAATTCACCCGTACTTAAAAAGTGTATTTTGACTTTCCGAATACCCCTCATTAGTTCCCTGATAAATATACCAGGTTAGCGCAGCATAGCCCCCAGTATATGGTTACCCCTTTCGGACAAAGTTTTAAAACAATCAGGTACTACGTGACCTGGCTAAAATCAAGATAAAAGCAGCTGCAACTTTCACTCTCCCTTATATGCTGTTACATGTGTGAATTCCTCCTTCAGGCGATATTTGGCAGACTCATTTTATTTTCTGTTACGTGTACGCACTGTAGGACTTCGCAGGTTGTTTAATGATACCGTACTTTAGCAAATACTGAGAATTGACGTATGTGTTAGGACTGGATACTGAGTCAAGTGATACATTATACTCGAAAAATGTATCATACGCCGAAGCCTTAACGAATCCCTAAAAGTCTTACGATAGCTTCAACCTTCCTAACCTAAAACCAAATAGCAATATCTAATCATGCCAGGACACAAATAAATACTAATTGCCGACACAGTTACCATGGACAACTAACAAAAATGTACTAGTAGTCAGAATTGACAGATGAATTTCAACCAGTCAATCAGAGCGTATTGAAGGCAGGTGGTCCGGCAGGTGTTGACCTGCGGTTACTCTCACGCACAAGTCACGCAAAAGTGAGCCGAACTCTTGAAAATCCTTGAAGGTTGATACCGAAGCAGAATATTCCTCAGAAAACTTCTTTCCGCTTATGACCGCATTTGCTGACTTTGTCGACCTGTGTAACACGAGTACTTCATCACAGAAGGAAATTCTTTTCCACAATGAAAGTCAGTGGCAAATGTATTCCTGTGCAAAAAGGAAACCTTCCTTAATATGTTTCCTTCTTAAAAATGGCTTAAATGTAGCCATCCGCTGATGAAGCCCGAATTCCCGCAGTCTGTTCCTCACTAGGGTTTGAGAGAAATTTGACAAATGTTCCCTGTTCTTATGGTAGATGTTTAGTGTTCGACGAATAAAATCTTCATCCTGTTCTGTTTTTATTGGTTTGTTCCAGAATTCTTCCTTGTGACACTGTTTTACAATTAATAATTCTGCATACGGTGGCCTTGGTTATATCAAACATATTAGCTGAGTAATTGCTTGGCAGCCCTTCGGTCGCCATATTTCGTAAACGGACAAAACCCGCTTTACATAGACGATGGCATGAAATGCCTATGGCACAGCCTTACACTAAAAGTGAACTAACACCAAGAAAATAGAATGCCTATTGCCGACCTGGTTGCCGTAAAAAACGACCACTGGTCAGAATTGACATTTGAACTCCAGCCAGTCAATCATGGAGTATTGAAGGCAGGTGCTCCGGCGAGTGTTGACCTGCGCTCACTCTCAGGCAGAAGTCAACTTTCTGCCAAGTGAGCCGAGCTCTCACCTGCTGCCCATGTTACTTCAAGTCACCGCAGAGTGCAGCTTTCTGTTGTATCCCTGTCTGCTGTTTATAACATTGTTTGAACACAATTCAGCGGTCATTTTTCTGAGCAACCTGGTCCACCAAAAGGCATACATCTAAATACATGCCCACGGATCATTAGTGTGATGGTTAGGAAAATTGCGTCTTATTCAGTCTTAGTCCAAGCTTCCTCACCTTAAAGAAGTTAGGTGTCTGAGAATACACATTTGCACGTCAAAGCACATTCGTTTCCACCAACAACATTAGACTTTACGGAAAATTACCACCCGCCTACTGTTAATCGTTGAAAATTGTGAGAGTAATTATACGGCGATGTCAAAGAAAAAACTGATAGAAAAACTAACACTGAGCAAAGTATCAGGAACCAGCTTAAGCGAATTCTTTCTACTTTTGTTTGTGTGACAGTCGTGAATATGAACCTAGAGGTAAAATGCTTTCTACACAGTTGTTGTGATTTAAGGATCATTGTGACGTGTAAAACGAATATGGTATTTGAAAGTGTTTTGGCAATATCAACCCAAAAAGCTGTTGACATATGCAGAAGGCTACTATAAATAGAACTGCGTTTGGCCGAATTCAGTCCCATCAAGGATGCACTTGCTTCTTTATTGTATACAATAAGAATGCTAATGTAGAATCTGAGGAAACTGGAACAATTAATAAACTTATTTTAACCAATCCATTGCTATCCAATGTTTCGATTCCTTATATAAGTTGTTTCCATTTGAAGTAAAATGAAACTGTCGCCTCCGATCCTACCTTGAGTTATAAAATGCTTCATTAGAAAACGTCAATATTCGAGGTCATATAAGATCCAAAATATTGAATATATTTGAAGTGAGGATTTGGTGACAAGGACTAGAACTGGTTACGGTATTTAACGTGCCAGTGCAGATTAAAAATGCTTATGCTTATCCGCCGTCCTAAGGGCACTGACGCTGCTCTGGACATATCGGATTCTGTGTGGCCATTATTTTTCACCAACAGTGTCGGCATTTCAGGACAAACTAGGTTCTAGCGAAATGCCCAGACATCTTTTTGACCGATATTCCGCTGCTATTTGAAATACGTTCCTCACTTTGAAGGAGTCAGGTGTTTGAGACTACATGCGAGCCCAGGAGCAACGAGCGGCATATGGCAAGACCCAGAAGCAGCAGTATTCATGCCCTGACGATGGATAGATGTGAAAAATAATCGATACGTCAGATGAATAAAATAAACGTCCCCCGGTGAGCGCCGTTGCTCCTTCTGACACTAGTAACCACCGTCTATTCCATAAGGACAAACGGTAGGAGTGGATTATAGACACGCCACGGAATCAAAACCTCCATAATAATGTGATGATAGACTGCTGGTAAAGTGTGATTTCCGGGTGGCGCAATACTCGGGCACAGGAGAAAAGATAAAGGGCAATAGTAGTTACGATTATTATCATAAAAGTTTCGTATACTGCAACGCCATAACGTACGATAATTTAAAATAAACAGTACTAATGAATTCAATTAAAGGATTAATTAAATAATAAAATAAAAAGCGAATTGCCGTTATTACCGGCCTCGTATAACATTATAATGTAGGATTGTGTTCCGTTGTGAGCGCGTTAACTGATCATTACCCATTGATGAATTCGCGAAGGATTAATTTCCTACAGTATAGATACTGTTTGCAAAATGACGTTAGGCTATCAGTAAGTTCACTCCCTTTTGTAGTAAGGAAAATGTGTTTGTGAAATTAACCTAAAAACCAAGTCTTGCTGAGGGGATAAAGTGCATGTCAGGTAGGATAATAAAATGTACGCCTTTTACTTATCGGAGATACACGGGATAAATTATAGGAAATCGTACAAACTTATACCGTGCCCTGTGGTTTTTGCTCCCTTAAATCGAGCCTATGTCTGCAGTTAACAAAAACCTAAGCATCGCACTTAGCACACAGGGAAAAGAAACGCTGATGTTACAATTTTCCACCGAATTCAAAATTCAACTTCACCCTAATAAAAAGTCAAATAACCCAAGTACATGGTACACCATACCTAAAGGTGGGAGCTGTGAGCTTAAAATTAGCCGCTTGAGCAAAACGCTGTATGGTCTGCAAGTATTATATGACGCAGTCCAGTAAATCAGCGAGTGTTAGTCATTTAAAAATGATCATGAGAACCGTACGTAGAAATTCCTGCACACTTCAAAACGCATCGTCGATTAAAAATAACTTTGGCTGCAGAGATTTAATAGTTGTATCGGCAGAATAATAATAAAACGTTATATATCTTATAACCACTGTTACATTTCATTGGATACTCGAAGAATATAACTGCAGATATTTTCCAGGAGTTCGCCACAAAATGTCTACACTTCTTTTCATCTATCTGACAGTCGCACATTTCGATGACTCCTGCATAACCAGTAAATGTAAGTATATACTCGACGCGTAGTACGTGTACTATCCTGTGTAAAAAAGTTATCAAGATTATTTTTCTTTTGCTATAATGTTTATGTGCACAAATAATGTTTTGTAATGTTTTTTCCAAAATCATCCTACTATTCAACGTATGACAAACATCTCCCGGTGGAGGAGATATCTAACAGGTTGGCCAGACTGCAGTTTCGAGCCATAGCAGCGGACGGAGTTTCGCGAACGACAGGCATTGAGATGCATATTTTGCAACACAAACTGACAAGTAATCGTTTGGGTTATGTCACTCAGAGTGTATTACCTGTTTTGCGACAACTGTACACAAACATCTGTGTGATGTTCAATACCATGGTGAGTAAACATACGATTCTGAAATTTTTTCGGGACATTCTTTATTCATTAATAAGCGGAAGTGTCAGTATTTGGTATTTCAATTGACCTAATTGTGGATCATACGCGTCTTCTGTAAGTTTTGAACCCAGGTCAACAAGGGTAGGCTTAAGTACAGCCAATATTCAGCCAACTGAACTACGAGGCCCATTGGGAGCTGGGCATTTATGATCCCACCGAGGATTCAAATATATTGTAAATTTAATTATTTATTTGACGTTTTTAGTATACAGTTTAAAAAAATAGATAATCGTTTAACAAAGTAGATTTTTCTCAAAAATGTGGACTATGCCACGATGACAGGGATACTTAAATTATATACAAGTTGTCTCAAAAACTGCAGATGCATTTTGCATAACAGTAAAATTTATATTTATCTTCATGGTATTATTTCAACATTACAAAAAGAAAATTACAGGTATTACTTTACTGTTTTTTAAGTGCATGTTCCCAAACTGACAGGGTTGACAACGCTAAGCAATGACATCGCACACACAATGAAACAATTCTCTTGGTATTCGAGTGCGTTCAGATTCAATGACATCTTTCAATTCAGCTGCTATTAGAACACTAAAAATGCAGTAAAAAACAAAGAAATGACATTTGAAATTTTTCCTGTTCCTTTTCGAAATAGTCAAATCATAGTAAAAAAAAATTTAGAATTATTTTAAAACGTGTATGCGTGTTTTTGGGACAACTTGGCAAATTAAACTTGCAAAAGCCCACAAAATTAACATTAAACTGCTCACTTAACTATACACAGCGTCGCTGTGTAGAAGGTGTAAGATATTTTTATCAAAGCATATGTGATATGTTCTTGTCAAATTCCATCGATTTATTCTTAGGTTGCATCTGACTGGGCATTGTTAACTATGATGTAAAACAAATTTGATATTTACTAAATTGGAGATGCAAACGTGTGCTCGCAGATAAACAAAAGACGTCTTCACTGTTTTCTGGCCATTGCAAACAACCCCACCTATTGAACAAAATACCATTCCTCTAAGTCCTCTTTTGAGGGAGCGCACCAAGTGAACTGCTGAACAGACGCTTTGCCCAACCCGACGCAAGAAACGTCCCAGCAGCCAGAGTTCAGATATTATCCTCAACCAATCCAGTCTTCCATGGGGAAGGTAAGGTCAGGTTACCAGCTCAGACCACGCAACTGTGCAACGACTCTTTCACTTCATCCCGTGTTGCAGGTTATGTTAATCGCACGCATTGGCTCGTATCCAAAAGAATAAAGAAACACCTCCTACCTTGGCTGAGAAAGGGCGAAGTCATAAGCATAAACAGCTTTATTCCAGCGCATATGGTCGATTTCGGACATCGCGTGGATCACAAGGAAGCTTTCTGAGTGATGTAAAAGGTCCCGCCAAATTATCCAAAGTCCCTGGGTCAGCGCCTGCTAGCAGCAGCAGAAGCTACTCCTATCACGCTGATGAAGCCCGCGTTGTGTGCACAAAAAAAACTTAGCAGTATGCAGTCATTCCCACAATGCTTGTCTCCATCCCCCCGTCCCCCCGTCCCCCCCCGTCAACCCGCCCCCCCCCCCCTACTCATCTAGACTGCTCCATCAAACTCTGCTTCATAGCCACCCTTTGCTTATCGACCCCAGCCCCGTTCCCGTAACGCACTTGTCCGAAACTATGAACACGTTTGAACTTGCACCCAGTTTACCTATGCATGTAAGGCCTGACTAGAATTAGTCGAAAGTGCTCTTATGCTCGCCAGACTAGACTTCTATATTATCTTTGATGACAGACTCCATCTGTCGACTTACTGGCCGTGCAAACCATAAAGCGACGACATCTTTTGAAATTCGACGGTGATGCTGCATATTCTCTAAGGGAGTACTACGCATACAACTGAATGTGGTGACTTCCGTGACTTATCTAAGAATAGAAGTTCATCGAAAAAGTGCATACAGTTCAAATACGTACGCCTATGGATAATGTTTTTCTTAGCAAAGAAGAAATGTTCCTCAATTAATGTTCATCTTGATAACGGCTGCTGTAATTATGTACAAAGAAAACCTTGAATAATGTCCCGTTTCAATAGCGCTAACTTATATATAATGGCACTTTTATTATCTGTCGAATAAAATCATCATGTTTCGTTGTATATCATAGTCGCCCATGAAACTTACGTCTGGACACTGTCCTATAGTTAATAATTATCGAGATTGGGTCCTTATTAATATAAAACAATCTAGCTTTTGACTTGCATACGTGCACAAAGTCAGTGTAAAAAGAAAAGCGTTTGAATTCTCAGCAACACGATACGACACAGACATATGAAAGCATATCGACGATTCCCTTGCATATATCACGTGGATGGTCATACATATCAGTTGGGTTAACCCAATTTTATCATTCGAATGCACAACTGCATTTTAAGGCGTAAAACACCACACATTAGCAAGTAATAATTTTCAAGACAGAAATTAACTCTTTTAAAAGCCTTTTTGAAGCCTTCTAAAATAACCTGGCCTAAAATATATGGCAAACTACAAAGTAAAATTTAATCTTGAAAATTGCATAAAGGACCGTATATAGCCGAGACCCGATTTTTTTTGTCATTTGTCGAAGGACGAATGTATTTTCTTCGATGAATGCACCATGCGTGCTGTGCATATACTGAGTCAAAATATACAAGGAAGTCGAAAAACCCACTAAGGCGGCAAGAAACATCTGGAGTTGTCTACAGAATATGGTGCAGTTGCGAGTAAAGTAATTATGCCGGAGAAACTGACAGGCTTCTGAAGACGCGAATTGCTAAACACGCGGCAGCAGTTTGGCGAAATGCTGGGAATTTCCAAGTTGCGGCTCCTTCGATGAAACGTGGTCAGACATTCAACTTTGATGAGGCCAACATTCTCGCAAGAGTTGACAATCGAAGGAGCCGAGAATTATTTGAGCCATGGTTCACCAGCCCCTTATCTATCAGCAATTGCAACGATTTGACCAATATGTACCGCTTGGGGAACGAACAGGCCACCGTTACCTCTGATACCAGTACCGGAGGGGTAGATGACCAGGCAATCATCACGCCCGTGTCCACCCCGCTAGGCTGAAAGATCAGCAGGTCGCAGCCCGCATGCCGTTCAAGACGACAATTACGCTTGATTATCTTCGTACTTTTGCAGTAATAACTGTATCCTATAAGTACCACAAACTCCTATTTGCTATTGCTACCTGACTTTGTTACTGGTGACGAATCTGCGAGGGATATAAAACCCCTGGTGAATAAAAATATTGTCCCCAGCGATCGAGTCGTCTTCAGCTGAATTTCTCAAAAGGCCTAACCCGAAATGAACTCCTATCGGTTTTATCGTAGCTTTAACCTTCGTTGGCCTAAGACGTATAGCTTTTATTACTAAGACCACGAGAAAATAAGGTACCTTTTGCCAACCTCGTTGTCATAGAAAACAAACGATGGTCAGAATTAATATAACGCTGATGCTATATCAAGTAATACAGTTTCCCACTTAATTTAAAACTAATTCGACCATGCATCAATGCAATTTGAGTGATTAGTGGGAAAATATTTATCTGTACACTACTGTCAATACATAGTTGTATGTAGCTTAGCCGCCAGAGCAAATATATATATATATATGCTCTGCATGTATGAGTTTAAGAAGTGTGATAACATGGTGTATTAGAAAGCAAGAACAGCGCATGGCTTGAAGTAGTTCTTTGTCAGGAAGACCTGGAGAGTATTTTGAGACCTGCATATTATTAACTGCATTAATTCACCGCATTCAAGCCTCAAATGCGTTTATCTAAATGCTGTGAGACTTTCTCTTTTTCCTACAACGCGAGGAAGCTCAATTTTTTTCCCCTGAGATTGAAGTTACCTCCATAGGCGTGGCACCTAATGATAATTGTCTGATCTATCAGTGCTACTTTCGCGTTGTATTATAAGATGTCGTCAGTGCTTTGACATTCGTCTATTTTTCTACTATTTGACTAACAAATCTCACTGTCGGGTGCCTTTAAGACATCATGAGTTCAGTGGGGTTCACGAGTTAAGTGGTACAACTAACTGCCAGCCTGAAATGCCGCGAATGGTGCAAATATGTTTTTGAAAAGAGATATGATAAGTGGTTTGGATGCGTTAGTAAAGGGCAGGGCAAAAGACTACTTCGATTTCTCTAAATTTATTCCATTTCAATCTGAATTGCTAAAGGCTTCCACGTTTCCATATCGTGCCTGCAATTTTCCTCATCCCCACAGCCAGACTTTATGCTGAATTTCACAAACACAATTTCCTTAGTACCAAAGGCAGCAAATATATTGTAAGATATTAATCCCTCGCAAATTAATTAACGGAACAGGATTAGCTGTAGGGCTTATCACGGTAGCCAACCCCCCATAATTCTGTTATGCGAGGCCGGTGGTAACAATAATTCAATTATTTAAGAAATTTTTTTTTCTGAATTTATTATCACTTTTTTTTCTCGGAAATGCGTCTTGTCTATCCATTTTTAGAGCATGAACACTCTGACACCTGGCTCTCCTGCGTGTCGTCTATCTATTCAGTTTGTGCCGCGTAGTGTGGCTGGCGTCTCCTGTTGGTAAGTGCAGGCAGCCCAAACCGTCTGGTAACCATCACCCGCACTCCGATGTACGTTGAAACTCTGTGGGTGTACTCAGACTAGTTTTTTTCCTACCACAACACAAGTGATGCGTGAGCACAGTCTTAGGTGTAGGCAAACGGGTTAACTAGGTCGGTCAGCACGATGGCCTTTCCTGAAACTGCGTCGTAAACAGCAGACAGTGCTAAAACAACCAGACGCGCTCTGTAGTGACTTGAAATAACATGCACTGTTGGACAGAGCTGGGCTCACGAAGCAGAATATTTGACTTCTGCACGACAGTGACTGCAGGTCAACACTTTCCCGAGCCCCTGCCTTCAATTCGCCATGATTGACTGGTTGGTGTTCATACGTTAAGTCTGACCGGCGCTTCTTTTCTATGACAACCAGGTCGGCAATAGGTATCTATTTTTCTCGTGGTGTCAGTAATTATAGCTTTATGTCTTAGGCTGAGAAAGGTTAAAGCTACTGTTAAACTAATAGGCGTTCATTTATGTTAAGGATTTTGAGAAAATGAGAAAAAGAAGACTCGATCGCTGGGATAGTACATTTATTCGCCTGAAGTTTCGATATTCCTCGCAGATTCGTCACCAGAGACCTAGTCAGAGATCAATTGCAGATAGGGTAGCACAGGCACAGAATGTTGCAGCACTAATAAGATACAGTCATTCCTGCAAAAATACGACGATAATTAACCGAAACTGCCTTCTCGAACGGCATGCGGGCTGCGACCTGCACATCTTTCAGCGCAGCGGGGTGGACTCGGGCGTGATGATTGCTCGGTCATCTGCCCCTTCGGTACTGGTATAAGAGGTAACGGCGGCCTGTCCGTTCCCCAAGCGGTACATATTGGGCAAATCGTTGCACTTGCTGATGCATTGGGGGCCAGTGAACCATGGCTCAAATAATTATTGGCTCACGTGATTGTCACCTCTTGTGAGAATGTCGGCCTAATCAATGTTGAATGTGTGGCCGAGGCACGTTGAAAGAAACGCAACTTGAGAATTGGCAGCATTTAGTCACACTGCTGCCGCATGTTAGGCAATTTGCGTCTTCAGAAGCCTGTCAGTTTATTAGACACAGTTTTTTTTTGCCCGAAACTGCACCGAATTCTGTAGACGATTCCAAATGTTTCTTGCCATGGTAGTGTGTTTTTGGAGTACTTTTATCTTTTGCCTCAGCATATGCATAGGGTGCGAGGTACCAGATAGCACATGGTGAATTCACCGAGGAAAATACATTCGTCCATCGTCAAATGACAATAACACATCGGGACTCTGCTATATACCGTCCTGCATGCAAATTTTATGACGAAATATAACCTGGTGTTTTAGTATATATATTAGGCCAGGTTATTTTAGAAGGCTTTTGAAAGGCCTTAGTTTGAAAAGTGCCATTTTATTGATGGTTATACCGTGAAATGGGCAATAATTTCGGCTTAACCGGTTCCCCTCAGGAAAGGAAAAATGCAGACCATTATTAGGCTGTTAACAAGTTTACTATATGCTGCATAGCAAAAGCACTTCCACCAATGGAGTAACTTCTTATGTTTTAAATGCTGGGTATGACAGGGCTTCTTATTTTATAAGATCCGCTTGAGGTTATTTTACTGCAGACCATTGAGAAGTATTTGGCAATCACATGCAGAGTTTAACCAGCAACACTTTATTTATCAAGGCATATTAGTGAATACATCCTGATAGCGGACTTCGCGGCATGTAAGTTAATGTATTTTGGAGTAAAGGTTTACTCGCCAAAGTAATTACTGGACTTTCATGTACCAGAAGTTTATCGAATGCTCACGAAAATAAACCAATGGATCCCGTGCTTAACAAGTCGTCCTGCTTATCTGTTATTAGGCTTGTTACAAATCTACCGCGGGCTGCACAAGGAAGACTGCACCACAAATCCGGTAACAATATAATCATCATTTTGTACATGCCGAGCATATTAATGTTTCTTATTTATATAAGTTTTGACTGAGGTCAGTTTATTTAGATCATTTTAAAAGAATTTGGTTACCTTTTATATAATGCGGTCAGCTAAAATTGATTTATTTGTGCATATTAGTTAACTTATCCTAAAAGGTAAACCCGAGGCCTGTAATTAAATATATATTGTAGTAACCCTCCGTAGATCGCTACCCTCTTTCTGCTGCATTCCCGCAACTTCTGACTCAAAATTAGTCTTGATTGTTTCTACGGGACTGCTTTATTCCTCAACACGCTTAGACTATATTCATGGAATGCACTTTTTTAGTCACTTATTAGGTTTTTCAGGCATCGACATGCCATCTAGTAGGTAACTTCCAGTAGTAAACGGCGAAAACATATCAGCGATATCCTGGAACGAATGGGTCTTAGTTCGTCCAACGGTTTTCCAGTTCTTGCTATACCTTGTTTCATGGTCCTCACTGAAAAACGTCAGTCGATGGGTTAGGCGAGTAAATTCTTGGATGCACCCAGCTGCGCCACAATGATGGGATCAGCGGACGAACCGTGCGGCTGTCTGCGGGGACAGCCCAAGCTAGGGGCCTTGATGATGATTTTTTCCGCCAATTAAGAAAGATGACAAACAAAAGGGCCAAAGGGGACCGGAAGAAATACTGGGCTGAAATAGCAACCTGTATGAAGAAGTCCTCGAACGTAAGTGATACCCGAAAGCTCTACCATCTTATTCGCAAGGCTAGTGGTAAGGTGTTTTCACTGAGTGCTTCAGTTCGTGATGTGACTGGCGGCTTTATTGCTGACAACGCGACCAAAGTCCAGCGCTAGCGTGAGCACTTCCTCAACTTTGATACGGGGCCCACTGCCCCTCTGTTCCCATCTCTCACTTATCCAGTGTCATGCGACCCGCCTTCTGAAGGAGAAATCGCTGAAGCCGTAAAAAGGCTGCGCAACAATAAGGCACCTGGAGAGGACAGCATACCCGCTGAAATCTACAAGTTTTTTGTCGACACTCTGGCGCCTTGGCTCCATGAGGTGATTGGACAAGCGTGGAGAGACGAGGCCTTTCCTGATGACTGTGGCTCAGGCTTCCTTGCGCCTATCCACAAGAAGGGAGATAAAACAAGATGTGAGGACTAGCGCGGCATACGCCACATCGACATTGCTGCGAAGATCTTCGCCGTTGTTTTCCTCAGGCGGTTCCAGTCTGTGCGCGACCTAACCAGGCCAGATTTCACGCTGGGCATGGATATGTGGATCAGATATTCACACTGAGACGGATCCTTGAATTCCGCCATAGCCACCAGCAACCAACGGCCATCGCTTTGTTGACCTTGCCGTTGCATTCAACTCCATCCATCGTGACTCCCTATGGCGGATAATAGCGTTTCATAGTGTACCACCAAAAATAATCACCATGATCAAGGCATAATAGCGCTTTAGCACTGCGCGGTTTCTTGTCCACAGCACCTCTCAGAACCTTTCGATATTCGCTCAGACGTTCGACAACGCTGTGTCCTGTTGCCCATCCTATTTAACTACGCCGTTGACTGGGTTCTCGAGAGGGCCCTACAGGGAAATGATTGTACTGAGCTCATATCCGGGCGCCGATTGACTGACATCGACTTTATCGATGATATCGATTTACTAACTTCAAGCTTTGGTGATCGTCATTGTATGGTGTCACGGGTGAACGAGGTCGCAACATCGGTCGGTTTGTCCATAAACGCTGGGAATACCAAAGTGTTTTCATGCTGCATCCCCGCCCAAGAGAAGACCTTTCTGGAGATTAGTTGCTGTCAACTTGAAGAAGTAGACAGATTCCAATATCTCGGAGCGAGGTTGCTGCCGAATGGGCAGAGTAAAGATGACATTGTTTCCCGAATTGACGCAGCACGACTGGTTTTCTGCAGCCTTCGGAAGTGTCTATGGACCCGACGCGATATTTCTATCTTCACAACAATCCGCTTGTACCGTGCATCTGTGCTGTCCGCTCTTCTATACGGATACGAATGTTCAGCTATGTGCGTGAGAGATTAACGGAAGCTGTAAGTCTGCTAGGATGGCCTAGCACGCGAGTTATCAATCGGGCCATCCTGACAGTTCGAGAATAAAGAGAACACGCGATAGCGCTCACACGCAAAAGGACTATGCAGAATGCGCGAGCTTAAACGGCGGACACTACGCGAGGTCGCCGCCGTGGGTCCTCTCAATGCTGAGGTCACACGTGACAAGGAGTCATGCGCACACGTGACACAGTCACCGGGCTGTCACGTTGGACAGCACCGCCGATGGATGCCTTCAGAGGGGCAGATGAAACAGCTCGATGGATGTAAGATGCTTACCTTGGATGTTTCATCAATTTTTACCAACGTACCCGTGGTGGAAACGATAAACTACCTCTGTGACTTCATTCGAGACGCAAACTATCAAATGGGAATGCCCGTGCAAACCTTCAAAGAATTACTTAGGCGGTGCACACAACATTTGCAATTTATCTGCAATGGCAGCTTCTACAGACAGATAGATGGAGTGGCGATGAGCTCACCACTTGGCCCGTTTCTCGCAAATGTCTTTATGGGCAAGATCGAGAGAACGAGCCTAAGAGACACCATCAATGACCTTGCATTTTACGGTCGATATGTAGATGACATCTTCTGTCTGATAGACTCGAACGCTGACACTGACGCCATGGTCGGGAAGTTAAACAGCGTGCATCCAGCGCTCAGGTTTTCAGCAAAAACCGAGGTTAATAATGAAATCGCGTTCCTTGAGGTCTTTGTGCGAAGGCAAAATGATGGATCGATCCTGCGTAGGGTATTCCAAAAGAAAACCTTGACGGGAAAATACACCAACTTTCACAGCCATGCTCCCCTAAATATAAAACGAAATCTAGTCCAGGGATTAGCAGCTAGAGTCCGACGGATCTGCTCTCCTGAAACTGTCGCATCAGAACTCCAACAGCTGCAGAAAACTCTTCTTGAAAACGGATACCCAGAAAGGTTCATCCTCAAGAATATTAACGAACGCACCAAGAAGCCTACTTTCTTAACTGCAGAAAGAAAGGACATATTCATAAGACTACCTTTCTTAGGAGACGCAGCCAGCGAACTGGTAAAGCGACGACGGAAGACTGCTGTCACAAACACTTTCCCAGCGGCAAACTTAAGCGTGTTTGTCACAAGCTCTCAACTCTTACGAGTAGGAGGTAAAGACAGGCTCCCGTTGAAAACCACATCTATGTGTATTTACTCCTTAACTTGCTCCTGTGGAGCGGGATACATCGGCCGAACAACGAGGCGACTGGAAAAGAGAGTACGTGAACACGTACAGGCCTGGTCGAGTAAAGGCGAAACTAAATCGATCTCGAGTTCCATTTTCGCCCACCTGGTTGATACAAACCACTGAGTCGATATTAGTGAAGCCTTTCAGGTTGTCTACCGGACACCAACCAACCTCTCCAAAGGCCTAAGCCAACGGATGCTGGCAACAGCAGAAGCAGTGGCTATACGCCTATTGAATCCAGTAATGCGCTGCCAGAAAATACTACACAAGCCCTGACCCTCCCGTGGCCAAAACTGACGCCAGAAGGCGATTTCATTTCACCCCCATCCAAAAGTAGCGATCATCCAACCAACCTGCCGACCATTTGCGCAGACTGAAAAGTCCGCAATGGCCAATAGGCGCACAACTCTGAAATTGTTGATTTTTGTACTTGTTCAAATTTCCTAGTTTGCAGTGCTATGGCCCTGAAGAAGATTTGCCGAAAAGTATACTTTGACTAACAAATTAACTTTTCAAGTTAAAAAAATGGGAATATTTAACGAACGTTACCCAATCGGAAAATTCGAAGAGCGGTTCAACTCAAAACCTGGTTCGACTCAGTCCGTCAGGGCATGAAAGTGGTTCTTGGACCTTCGGTAGTCGGTCTACGGCGCTGGAGCTCTCCAAATTCACTGCTGCCTACCATCAGGCATGGAGAGGTACCAATCGGGACATCATAGAAGCCGGCTAGATCAGGCATTATCACTGCCCTACCGAGTACAACTAATTCAGTAAATAAGAAAGGAGTCTTATTCATAATTTTCCATGTTACGAGTAGCTTTTGAGAAATCTGCTGCTGCAACACCATGATTGTCAATTACTCTCGGCTATGACATGCCTTTAAGAGTTCTAGCAACGAGAAATCTCGTCAATATATTCTATTCTGGATTGTTTGAGTGAAGATCGTAGGCCTGGTCTGAGTGATGCCAACTGGACTTCGATTTTCAAGCCTGTTTTGTTCAACCAACTAGCTCTTGGAAGCCGCATGAGAGAATAAAACGTGAAAAGCGTTTCATTTCCTCATCATCGCAAGTGGCCGCCCATACCTACAAGACCGGTCACGAGTTTAATTTCGCGGCTGCGAAGGTCATCGCGCGCGCCGGCAACAAAACAGGCCGCGAATTGCTTGAAGCCTGGGCCTCGGATGAGAACTCAGTCAATCGATTTATCGATCTGGCGCCAGCATACATCGCGCTGCGTAGCAACCTCCAGAACGATGGTTTACTGTCCCCCCCCTCCCCCCATAACGGTTGATCGGCCCCTGCGTCCTATAACTGATGCTTGTCTTTCGTTTACGCCTTTTATCTCTGACGATGGACTCTAGAAAGAGCCCGAAAGCTCAGACACATAAAAGTATGATTCTGGTGATCGCAACACATTCTACTTCTCTATCCATACATCATAGTACTTTGATATACAGCAACCCGAAATTATGGTTGCATTACGTCGAGGCTGTCAAAGAACTTCATAGCATAGTAAACGTCACAAAAACGTGCATTGTGTAGTTGTCGAAGAAAAGCGTTTAAAATATTCGGAGCCTTGGACTTCCAGCAAGCAGGTTCGAGTCTCGAGCGGCGTACCACCCGGGGTTGGATATGACTGACTGATGATAGTTGGTCAGTCAGAAATGACTATTCGAGTCTCCACGGTTTTTGCCAGTACCAAAACAGAAATTTGATGTAATTTAATTATTGCGACGTTTTTTTAAGAAAAGGGTTGGCTACTGTAGTCACAAAATAAGCAAAAGAGGTTTCAGATCTTTCACTGAAAGGCGTCAAGGTGAGGGGGAGGGGGCCAAAGAAAAAAAGGTGGTGGTCAAGCAGGAGTGCTTTCATTCGCTGCTCCAGTTTCTGTGCTGGTGGTGAGCTGCTGCAGCACCCTCTGGAACACATATTCAGACAATTCTTCATCCGTCTGCACTTCGGGTGGCTCCAAATGGGTGAGTATATACCAGAGCCGACCTAAAAGTGAAGTGAGGTTAAATAATGCAGTATAGCCCACGTATCGAAGCTGCAAATTGCGAAGATACTGGTGGTAAAGGGAGCAAAGGAGGAGGAGGGGGGACAAGGAGCGGTGACTGATGCCTGCTTACCGACAGTACACTGTGAGGCCGTGAGGCTGTCATACAGCCAAAGGAGTTCTTCCCCAAAGTGTTCCTCTCCGAAGGTGCTGTAGGCCAGGGCCTTACCTGCCTGGGCACAGGCCATCAGCTGAAGGAGAGCTAGTGAAGAGGAAGGAAATTCAATTTTAAAAAAGTGAACGATGAATGGCCCTCGAACTCAAACCAGTAAGCCCCAGCAGGCTCCAACAGGACTAACAGTTCAACGTAAATTGATGACGGATGACGGCGTAAACTCAACACACGGAAAAAAAACTAACTGGCAACCTGTCAGAATTATTCATACGTCCAGGCAGCAATGGTCCTTAAATACGCACTAATTTAGCATTTACACACAGCACGAGTACAAGCTTAAGGTCCAAACACACGAGCTTCGCGAGGATGTACGAGCCTACACTCCGTACTGCTGCATTGACTCATCCTCTCTTTGCTAGCCAATTCTTTGTGTATTCGCACGTGACAGACTCCCCTGCATCTGCTTTGTCAATCGCTGAGAGAGGGCCGCACTCGGTCGACCCGCCTCCTGAGGCGCAGGTTACTTCGAAGCAATCGATGCGCGCCGTGCCACCTAATTGGCTAAGGACACACCTCACGCTTAGGGCTTCGCAGCAGCGGACACGTTTGCACCAACTCGACTGGCCTTTGTACGCGGCGCTTGCAGCAGCTATTGTAAGGCTGCTTTAGTGCAGCAAACCTCTATCTACCAACACTGACTTGCCTGACTTGTTATTTGGGGATCCTTCTATTGAACTCGTATTCGATAAGCTTGCTTATCAGACGCTCAGCACACACCCAAACGTACCGAGGGATCGTAAGTCTCACGTCCCGTGCGGAGCCAACCATGCGTTGACACCCGAGATCTATGCGACGCTGGAGAGAACGGGCTGCATAATGCCGACTGACCGATTCATGGCGTGGGCCCAGGAAATGGCTGCGGTCCGATTCTATGGCCTCTAACATGCGCAAAAAGAAAGTGCTTCTCTCCGGTCCATCCAGTCGCTCATTGATGATCCAGGGTACGGACTG
Source organism: Ligula intestinalis (assembly GCA_036362985.1). Taxonomy (NCBI): domain Eukaryota; kingdom Metazoa; phylum Platyhelminthes; class Cestoda; order Diphyllobothriidea; family Diphyllobothriidae; genus Ligula; species Ligula intestinalis. Next base: position 9,416,475 of record JAYGXS010000003.1, read on the forward strand.
GCAGAGTCTTAAATTTCTAACCGCGGATACCGACACTACAGTCTGTTCGTCGAAACATTTTGGAGAAACTTGAAACTGCAAGACTTCGGTCAAATTATATAACTGTTCCCTTCTACATCATGTTTTCCTTTATTTTTAATTCCCGCGATCTGGCGAGCAAGACCATGGGGTTAACTCAACAAGACAAATACGATTAAAAACAAACTCACCGTTTCCACTGGTCTTTCAACAACACAGACTGAGGCTGTAGGCTCGGTGTAGGAGCTATAACTTCGGTGGTTTTTAACGGCATCACGTGTTGACGCTCACAAAATGTCTCAACGCCGTCCATGGTTGCGAGGGGCCCGCAATATCCGGCCTCGCCCACGCACTCTGTCAACTCGCTTCCTGAGGCGCAGGTTACTTCGAAACAATCGATGCGTGTCGTGCTACCAAATTGACTTAGGACACACTCCTCACCCAGGGCTTCGCGGCAGCGGATACTTTTGCACCGGCTTGACTGGATTTTGTACGCGGCGCTTACAGCAGCTATTTTAAGGCTACTTTAGCACAGTAAGGCCGTTCCAGTTCATTCCGTCCTCCTTGAGTTGTGATTCAGGAATCCTTCTGTTGTGGCCAGCAACTAACTTTCGATACTTCTGTATGATGCAATAGTTAGGGGTTCAGTTTTTGGTGAATACCCCAGCGTTCTTCCTCCGTTTGTGGTCTAGGAGCTGCAGTTTCATTCCGCCCTTTTTTAATTTCCGAGGAAATTAGTGCGCGAAATTCCAGTAAAGACTTCAGAACCAAAATTTTGCTAGCCACAAATTTAAAGCTTCTTTTTCCTGGTGAAAAGTTGTAGATTGTATAAACAGCAAATTGATCCATCAAATTGATCCATCAATTTTGAGAGTGCTCTTCAGTTGCTACCTCTCATTACCTAACGTGAATGAACGTCAGAGAAAATACACAATTGAATTCATACAGAAAAAATCGATACAAAACGGCAAGGTCACTTTAAATGGCCATGAGGCAATCGATAAAGTAGGAAATTTAAACGCTGTAGGCAGCAAAAAACTGGTGAAAAAATTGTATATGCAAAAAGGAACAAAAATGCGGGGAAAGTGCAAACAAGGAGCCAGTGTTACCAAGGTAGAGGTAGGTTCACTACATGCTCAAATTGTTTACATAGGTCGGGTTTAAACCGTCGTATGTAGGCTGCCTCCAGGTAGCGTAAGATGCCAGTTGTTCGTGCCTGTTTACAAATTCCCTTACCCATTTTTTTGCCTTGGACGCTTTTTCACCAGTTTTGCTGCTTATAACGTTTAAATTTCCTACTTTATCGATTGCCTCTTGGCCCTTTTCAGTGACCTTGCCGTTTTGTAGCGATTTTTTTCTGTATGAATTCAATTGTGTATTTTCTCGGACGTTCATTTTACGTTATGCAATGAGAGGTAGCAACTGAAGAGCACGCTCGAAATTGATGGATCCATTAAATTTTGCTGTTTATACAATCTTCAAATAGCCACAAATTGCAACTTTTTAGACATGGAGTTAACAGCCGGGTAGTTGACGCTGAAGGACTGGCCTAAGGAAGTTATAGTCGTCAGGTCTGCCGTGGGTCCCTTTGTTTTGTTCGACATGAAAATGCGAAAGAACAGCGGGGAGGAAAGGGAAGGCAACTCACCTTTAAGTGCCTTGTTGCCCCTGAAGGCCCCACAGCCCCAATGACCGCTCACCACAATGGCAGGCAGGGACCGGTAGGGAGCGGCGATGTCGGTGAAACCAGCGTAGGCCTTTAAAAGGGAGAAATTAAAAAACCCCGTGGCGGATACAATGAAGTCACAAGAAAAACAACAATAAAAGTAAAAATGCGTGCCCCAGGATCTTTTTGTAAATAAGACGTGGGCAGAGACGATACCGTAAGAGGTAGTGAACGTGGAACAATCACGAATGCTACCTCCTCCCCACCCCCTATTTACTCGTATCTGGAGTACAAGCAGATGTTCATGCTTCCTGTTTTTCCCATTTTCTCTGACGATGGCATCTTGTGTGAAGCCGAAAGCTCGGACTACAGCCCCAGTGATTGTACCTTCATCTTCCTGAAAAAGCAAAAATGTTTACACGCATGGCCCTCTGTCCTCTAAAAGGGGCGGAGGGAAAGCGCAGTGAACAGCACGCTGTACTATTCGTTGATGAATGCTCTTCGATCACGCTACATAGAACGCACTCGTCCCCTGCTGTGTTGCAGATGTAAGAAGTGTGACTGAGAAGGACGAGGAAAGGTGAAGCCTCCATTTTCGTCGGGAGCTTGTTGGGTATCGAAGACTTGAAAGCTAAACTGTCTATCGCATACATTAGAACCCGGTTAACGAATTTTATATGTTCCGCAACCGAGCTAGTCATGTGAACCGTTTGTGTTGCCAAATGTAGCCAACCAAACTGCATCAGTTCACTGATTGGCTGCAGGTGACCGGGGACCCACGCTCTGGGAGCAAGACTCAACGGCGGACACGCACGCACTAACAACTCCTAAATTTAGCGGAAGCTCGTCAAGCGAAGATAAATGTTCTGCTAGTGGCTTGCTCGTTACCTGACATTTCCGATGACGTCTACTGTGTGTCGTACAGCCTGGAGAACATAGGGAACGTTATATGTGCGGGAATTAATTTACAGTGGAACCTCTTCTAACGAGTTTAATCCGTTCCAGCAACGAGCTCGTCTCGCGAAACGTAGCCAACCTTACTGCATCAGCTTACTGATTGGCTGCAGGCGACCGAGGACCCACGTCCTGAAAGCAGGACCCAATGGCGGACAAAGGCACCTATACGCACGCACTGACAACTCGCTTACTGCGGAGCAGCTCATCCATCGAAACAAAATTTCTGTAAGTGCCCCGCTGGTGACCCGAAATGCTCGTACATGGAGCTGCTCGGCACTTGACGCTCCATTGTACTTTAAAGTCAAGCACCTTATCACTTGAAGCGTAGGTCTGCGTTTTATCAGCTACGGTCATCTACACCCAGTGGCGTTCACCCATCTATTATGGCTGCTCCAAAGCGACATGGAAATTCTCAGACGTCGGTGACATGGCGGTCGAACAGCAAATCACTAAGTATTATTATGCTACTGACAGACTGTTGGTAGCATATGAACATCAAACTGAAGCTTGTGGATCAAATATGCACATCAACATTCGGACCTAACCTGAAAAGGTCGATCCCAAAGAAGTTGCGAAGTTGCGCGATAATTGCTCGGGACATTTAAAAAACCCACCACTACATATGGTTGGTGAATAGACGCTCACTGGGTGGTTACCGGACTCACAGGTTCCGTTCTGCAACCGCTCAGCGACTAGTATTATAGGCAGGAGAACATTTCCGACAAAGCCCAGGGATACTGGAATAGCCATTTACGGCTTATCGGTCAGTGTTTATGCATTCATTTGAATATTACCCGATATAAATCACTAAAGCAAGAAGCCCATGATGCAATGGTCAGAGCGTTGAACTTCTAATCAACAGGTCATGGGTTCAAACCTTGGATGGCGCAAGACCTGCGATTGGTTATGACTGGCTGGTGATGGCTAATAAGCCCGAAATGACCATTCAAGTTTCTGTGGTCTTTGTCGGTAGAAGCGGGCTTCCAAAATAAGAAGGTAGGCTGCATTAGACTACGGAGGGAATAACGTGGCTGCAAATTGCTTGCCAGTCCCATTTATCACCTCATTCCCGTGCCAGTCACTTTCTGGCACGCAGTGGTAGTACAGCAGAGTCTCGGGTGACGAGTAGCTCTATCTACGAACATTTCTGGTAAAGAGCAAGTCACTAGCAGAATAATAGTCTTCATTGTGGAGCGCCCGCTCAGTTAACGAGTTGTCACTGTGTGCGTGTACGTGTGTGTGCTTGTGTCCGCCGTTGAGTGCTGCTTCCAGAACTGCACATGACGAGCACCTTGCCGGAACGAACGAAACTGGTTAACTGAGGTTTCACTGTAAACCCTACTGAAGCAATAACTATTGGCAGTATCTGGCATACAGAGTAAACTGACCTTGCGCAATTCCCGTCGAAGAAACCTGCCTTGGAACTGTAGCATAGGGTCGGAGAAGCAGACAGCGTCGATCACGGTTACCACCTTTTCCCACCTGCCCTGCTTGTCACTGGAAGTAGGAAAATCAAGCGATGTCAGTAGAGGGGAAAAGCCCGGCTTTACACAGTTGTCGATTTCATGGAAAAAGTAACCTAAATGCCGACAGCAACAACAACAACAACACGGTGAAAGATGGTTTTGCTTGGATAAGCATTCCGTCTATATTAAACTCCGATATTTATCACAGAAGCCTGGTTCTTAAGGTGGGACCAGGTTGAGTGGGTTGCAAGCGCAGCCGGGCCAATAAGCGTCGTTAGCCACTGCACCCACGCCCACTTTGCCTCACCATCAACCAATTCAGGAGCAAGTCACCGGTGCTGCGCTCATTCCGTAGACTCCGTTACTTAGTCCATATACTTAGTATACTACTCGTGCTAAGCGAGTAGCCATGTTTTATTACTATTTAGACTTCACCTGCTTTTCGCTATTCGCTTGCAGGCATGCAATTGAAGTATTTTTCTCCCATTTTCCTTTTCTATCCCCGGATTTTAGCCACTTTTTTACCAATGCGTAGCTGAAATGCATTCGCCTTTCTATTCCTCAATAAGCTGATACCGATCTATCGTCACTGAATATTCTATAGGCAACATGATTCATAGTGGGATAAGTTCTTTGGAAAACATCTACGACAAAGAACCAGGGGGGGGGCAGAAACTTATAAAAGGACGAAGAAAATAGGTCAGCTTTTTGAAGAAAACCACTAACCGAGCTGTGCCGCAATGTGCCTCCCGAAAATCACCTGCCCATTTAAAGTTCTGTGAGTAGCCGGTGTATTTGGAATAGCGCTCAGCGCCGAACATGAGAACGGCCTCATGGGGCAGAAGGGCCTGAAGGAAGAGGCGACCAACCAGGAGTTCGGGCGCGATGCACAGCAGGATCTCCTCCTGTACGCAGCCGCTGTGCAGAACGCCTCCGCCGAGGAGCCTGTTAGCAAAGTCCACCTAGTGGTAGGGAAGAGTAAAATCTGCGGTAATGGGTGATTCTTCACCTTCCTAGAGGGGATACGGCTTGCATAAAAGTCCGGCCGGGACGGTTCGAATGTACTATTTTGACAAGGACTCCTATTGGCTGTGGCGGGTGCAAGGAGGTCTTGTGAGGGCGTTGGTAGCACGCATAGATGCGGACTAAGTTTACAGATAAAAGCAAAATAAGACATAAATGGACAATAGGCAACTGACATGTAATGCACTGCCTTGGGTATCCTCGATGAGGCAGGATGAGCTGACGCCGAAGGGAATGGAGCCCACCAACATTTCGCTGGCGGAGAAGTCAGGAGGACTGTGCAGGCAACGGCGAGTGAAGGTCACTGTTCCGCTGAGAGGGCCATCGTCATCGAAGACGCGGGAGAAGTAGTGCAACAGGCATATTATCTTTTCGACGCTCGATTCGTTACCGTACCCCCTATAAAGTGTGTGTTATCACATAGCTACTCATTTCAAATAAATAGGCGTTTAAATTTGAAGTCTAAGTGAACGCACGTGCCACAGAAAAGGGAACTGAAGTTGATGGTAGGGAAGTCGTAGTACTCGGAATTGACGCCCGTGGCATTACGTCGAGGAAAAGTGGAATAAAAAGCATTGGCCAGCAGACAGGCAATCTGCAGCTGACTGAGTGAGAGACTCCTCTCCTTATTTTGCCGCAGAAGAGGTACCGGCTGAAAGGAATCCAGAAAAAAATAGCAGTCGAGTTAGACAAGGAACGTTAACTTTACAGTGGTGAATTCGGATGCTATGCGACCGAGTAAGCCATGTAGAAAAACAAGTACTTAAAATTGTGAATCCCAGGCGACAGTCTTAGATCGCCGAAAAGGTCCATGAGAAAAACAACAGGACTCACTTGTGTAACGAGATCCGGTACCTTGAGAGCTAGTTCAGCAATTTTCTGCAACAAGGGTACGAAATCAGGCCGTTGAACAAGCGCGGCCGAAAGACATTCAACGTTCCAGCTACGGGCGTAGCGATTGTTATATGTGTTCACAGCTTTCTGTAAGGTCACAAAATGCGGGTAATTGGAGGACTTAAAGATGAGAGAGTAAGAGCACCTGCAAAAAACAATACGAAAACAGTCACTCAAGCCAGAGCAAGGTGTAGCAGACTACGACATTTCATTAAATTTCCAGCCAACTCATCAATCACCTCCTGTCTGCGAATAACGAAAAGAGCTACCACAGAAAGACGTACAAGATGTGACGCAGTAAGATCATATGCAAAACGCGGTGGAATCAATTACGAAAGTCTGGACTTACCTCAAACGCCGCTGCAGAGTCGATTTTCTCGGATAGGACTCGTTGGATGACATCCCATCGTCGAACAGAAACTTTCTAGTAGGAAAGAATACAAAGACGAAAACACGTAAAAAGGATGGATAGACGCATATACATTTTAAGTAGCAAGCAAAATCAGTCTCGCTGTTCCGGTGGCAAAAATCTTCATGCTTGAGAGCCAGATTTAATGGTGGGAAGGATACTCCAGAAAACCTGCCAACCGAGCCTGTTAAAATGAGCACCGCATAACTTCTAATTATGGCTAAACTGTGAGAGATAGTTGACATGTCTATTTTTTTTCAAGGAAAGAAATATGCAAGCTTGAAGTAAATATTTCGGAGCAAACTATTTCAGACGCACTCCGAAAGGTGATAGCTAGTACCTGTGCCGGCAGTATGGTAAATAATTGCATAGTTTAATTTTTAATATATTGGTGTCAGATTAGTTAACTTGTATTTTTCGCCTTACTGCCACGTAATTTGGAGAATAAATACGATCTTCAGAAATAGAGAATTAGAACAGTTTTAGTAGTCTATGTTGCTTTTTGAAGAACAGCGCAAACATAAAACTCAATTTCTATGGAATTAACCTCGATAAAAAAGTGACTGAAAAGTTGACTCGTTGTGTGTAGGCTCTAAGCGAGGCGTTTTAGCGTAAAAACAGGGAAACGCTAAGGAAGCTGGAAAAGGTGATTCCGAGGAATGCGTCTTTAGCTCTGACCCGATTATGTGATCTGTCAAATGTCTAAAAATCAAGTGGTCAGCTGCTGCCATTCGTATTAAAACTTAAATTAATATATATATTGGCGCGTGAGTATCAATATTTCGCAAATGTCGGCATGTTGCACGAATTCCGAGCCGCACGGCATGTAAGATGACCTCGGCAGACGCAGTGCTGTGCCCTAGGAACTGGAAAAAGCCCATCGCACAAGAAAGCTACGGAGGAGAGAGGGGGACGCAAAGGTGGAGAACCAGGTCTCAATTGACCTGTCAGGAGTCTTTGACTGCGTCCGCCACGATCAGCTTCTGCAGGACTTGGTCTCCCTGAACGTCCCGACTGGCCTGGTCCGATGGTTGGCGGCTTACATCCGTGGCCGCCACGATCGTGTCCTTTTTCGCGGCACTCTCCTTAGGCCCCGTAAGCAGACCTGCAGTGTTCCTCAGACTCTGTGCTCAGTCCAACGCTGTTCAACATTTAAATGCGAGAACTCCCCCTCCCTCCGGCACCCGCCAAAGTGGTATCATACGAGGATGATGTCACCATTTTCTGCCAGCGCCATCACATTGATCAGGCTGCACAGGTCCTCTCGGAATCTATGCCTGATGTTGTGGACTCCTTCACTCAGCGCGGGTGGACGACCTCGGCAGTCAAGTTATCCGTCACTGTTTCCATACTAGACTCAAAGGAGTTCAATCGCTACCCGGCTATCATCGTCAACGGTGAGGCTTTGCCGCTAGTCCGAAAGCCCAACATCCTTGGCGTCCGTTTAGATCCGCTCTTCACGTTCGTGGACCATGCGAGGGAGGTTGCAAGCAAAGTGAGCCGATGCACCAAGGTCTTCAAGGCTCTCGCGGGCACATCCTGGGGCTGCTCGAAAGAGACGCTGGCGATCACATTCAAAGCGCTGGCGAAGCCGCATCCCACCTATGCGACACCAGTCTGGTCTCCCAAAATCAGCTCCACCAGCCTCCGCCGCCTTCAGTCAGCACAGAACGGTACCCTCCGCACGATCACGGGCTGCTATAAAATGTCGCCCATCAGTCACCTTCATGCAGAGGCTTCTGTCCTGCCGGTCGCCGCGCACAACAAACTCCTGGGCCAACAGTTCTGGTGGACCTATTCACCACCCGGCCACCCGAACCACCATCGCTACAACGCTCCGAAGCCTAGCCCTAACGTTCGGTCGTCTATCCGAGCTCTTCACAAGGCATCTGTCACCTCGTCTCTTTCGGATATTGCAGCTGATGGTTCCGCCATTAAGACAGGTTACCAGCGCCTTCACCAGAGAGCCGCTGTGAACGCAAAATCCCGGTCCTTCTGGGTAGCTATCCACCGCCGATTGCGGCCTCGGAAAGACATCTCCCAAGGGTGACTCGATGTACGCTGGCGCAACTACGCAGCGGCTGTTGCATGCTTCTTCGCCAGTACCAACACTGTCTCGACCCGTCCGTACCCGACTGCGGCGTCTCGCCGCATGATTGCCATCATCTCTGCGCCTGCAGTTCCCGGCCAGGCACCCAACTCACCCCGTGGACCTTTGGCTCGAACCGGCTGAGGTCGCGGCTTTTCTCCGTTTCCCAACTGCACTCAGTTTGGACTCTGGCGCAGACCCCTGATCCAACAGGGGCTACCAACCGACCAACATGCAAAAGCAGTTAGGATGCGTCTTACTGGTTGACTTTTCGGAACAAAATTGTGATAGTAGTACCTCAGTTTTCATCATGTTTCTCTTTTAGCCTCACTCACAGTTCACGTCTTGATGCTGGTTTTTCCCTGCGCGTATTTCTAAAGATCTTTGAAAATCACGATCGTAAAAGATCTGCTATACATGTAGGGGTATTGATAAATCCGATCGCAACCACAGTAAAGTCAATTTTTAAATTTTTTCTACAGGAACCTACACCTTCTGCTGGCTTCAAAAATGGATTTTTTGCTTTGACGGGGTTTGTGGATGAGGCTAGGTTCAAACAAATCTCAAAGGTTTAAAGCGTCAGTTGAAGTTCGGGGTAGTGAATTGGTACTACCCAACATCTTCGAAATCCGCGCAATGGTACTGCGACTAAACCGCTGCCCATATCATCGCCGCCACCGCCACTACTAGCTACCATTTTAGTCACCAACTCGGGCAAGTGAAAGAACTTAGGGATCTAGGTATATGTATGGCGCCTACTTTCAAACCTTCAATTTACTGGGCCAAAACTGTAAATATGGCTATAGGCACCCTGGTAGCAATCAGAGGATCCTTGATGCCAAGCTTTTTGGGCGAGTCTTCGGAACATTTGTTCGGCCGACATAAGAATATTGTGTCCAGGAGCGGATAACGCAAGATTACGCCGCGCTGTAGAAAGTTCAACGAAGGGCGACCAAATTAGTCAGCGGCTTAGGAGGTCTATCAAGATGAAGATTGACGAGGAAAGCTGAAACTTTTTCCGCTCTCTTATAGACAATACAGAGGAGACGTGATCATAGTCTTTAAACTCCTCATAGGCATAGATTGTAATATTCAGAAGGGTGATGGTTAGCCATAGAAACTGAAGAAACAGCAAGTTAAACTAGAAGTGTGGGCCAACTTCTTCTCCCGCCGGGTTAGAAAAGGCTGCTATAAATTTCCTTTTTCTGTTGTTCTTGCTGAACGCGTTGAAGCATTTAAAAGAAGACTTGCTAAAACTTTACTTGCTGGTCATATATTTGGTGGAAAACAACTATCTATATACTGTACATATATGGCTTTGAAACATATGCATGATTTGAAAGAATCGATTTGTAGAAAGGGTTTCTAAAGGCTCTGCCTATCTCCTATATACGTACTGAATTATGCTGAATCCTGGCCATCATCTCCAGCAACATGGACTCGCATGTAACCTTTTATCCTTATCACTAGACCTTCTTATCATGCATCCGCTTAGGTGATCATTTGTGAAGCTATTGCACTGCGACTGGAGCCCTGACAGGCATCCGTTGCGCACAGCCCCACCAGCTTACACTGACGACCCCACATGAGCCCCTTCGGCTATATGCGCATCCATTAACCCACCCCCCCTCCCCTCACTCCAGTCAAGTCCACACAACTCTTTGCCCTACCCCTACACACAGCCAAACACACACAGTGTACACACGAACCTACTTCACAAACATGCTCCGACGCGACATCTACTAACAACACACCTATTATCATCATCATCATCGCTAGAGTACACATACGAATCAACTTGCCAGGGCCAATACCTAAGGTAAAATGAAGCCTTCCGGGACTCCAACTGTCATCATCCCTACAGCATACATGCGAATCAACTTGCCAGCGCCAGTA
>JAYGXS010000003.1:9441892-9460755 GCA_036362985.1 Ligula intestinalis
CACGTTTATCTTTTACAAAACACCTACTAGACAGTGGTCATTCGGTTGACACTAACACATCTTTCCGCGTTCTTGTTCGAGCACGAACAAACCGAACCTTACGCTACATGGAAGCATCCTACATACGGCGGGAGAAACCCGACCTATGTAAGCAACTAGACCATGTAGTCAATCTTCAACTGCCGTGGTAAATACCTACCACACCTTTATTTGGTAAATTCCCCCCCCCCCTTATTTAATTCCCGCGTGAATGGAGAGCAAATAGAACGGGCAGCTCAAATTCGAGAGCCCACCTCAGGTGTCAAAGTCGCCATTTTTGAGATTTTGAAAACATGACGAAATAAGCACATGCCAACAATCAATGCCTAAAATGATTAACCGAGTACCCACAGACGTGATTTGTTAGTGTCTTAGTGAATTTGAAAACAATGATTTGCGTTCTTTAATTGCGTGGCAAAATCGCGCACAGGTTCTCCTGTAAGCTGTTGAGCGGTTTGGAGAAGACCGAAGTGGGCAGGTACCTCAAAAGAAAACTTCCAGGTGGCATATATGATAGGATTTAAAAAAATATTAAATAGCTCTCGGTTTTATTAGTCCCCTAAGAAAACGTTAAGCAAACTGGTCCTTTCAAAAAAAAACCCTTGGGCATTTTCCGATTTTTGTTCATTCGATGTCATGCAACATGACAATTGGTTATCAGTAAAAAACTATGTTTAAATTCACAATGGGAAAAAGTTGACAAAAAACAATATAAACAATGCATATACGGATCAGTCGTAGGTACTGTTTTTGTCAATTCTCTCATATATTCCATTTAGCACCACCTAGAGCGGGGATTAAACGGGGATATACCCCCACCTAGGACGGGGCTGCAGACCGGGATTTCAAACCGTTTAGCCCCGTCTAGGAAACAATTCCGGCAGCATGACGCCTTAGGCTAATCCTTTTTAGCCCCATTTCCTTCAACCCCCCAAAACCCAAAGCGTGAAAGCAAAAGGCACGCAGTTTATGATATGGAAAATGTATTGAAAGAACACATGAATTCGTAGAAAATGATATGAACATGAATGTTTCTCAACGTTCGAACAAGTGCTATTGTTCATTGATGGAATGATTGTCATTCTTCGAATAACTTTCTTTAAGTATGGAAGGCTGTTGATAACCTGAAGTACTTGTTCCAAAGTCATCAAAATTTGCCGGTTCCTACCATAACAGAAAACCTAATTTTAGATGCATCTGAACATCGTGACATAAATATAAACCTAACACAAAATACAGCGTATAAGGGACTCCCAATGAAAGACATTTTTTTTTCAGCAGCCCTTAAATAAGTAAACTGCAAGATTAAGGAGACAAAATGGTAGGGGGGAGACAAATTTGAATGCAATTATAACATAACTTGCGAAACTTGTGCGTGGTGTGCGCTGACCCTGGGCGACGTCATCGAGGTACGTTTTAATATCATCACTTACCTCTGATTGACCGACGGCGAGCGTGTGTATGTTGAGGGACGTTCGACGACCTTCGGCAAGGCAACTCTAATGGTACATTACTCAAAAGCATCACCCAAACAAATTGGATTAACGGTGGGCGAGCAAACAACTGTAATATTGTTGAACTTTAATCTACCTTACATTTGATGGTAAGCGGTTATTTCGATGCTTAATTTAAAATAGTCAATTTTCGTACAAAGCTGACTTAAGTGATTATTGTACATGTTGGTCCTCCGAGGACCTCCCTGCAGGTCAGTATCATCAGCAATCACTACAAAACCAACGGGGGACGCGCAAATATAATAATGTTATGAAAATTCACCGCATTTAAAAAGTGTATGTTAACTTTCCGAATACCCCGCATTAGTTCCCTGTTAAATATACCAGGCTAGCGCAGCATAGCCCCCTGCATGTGGTACCCCTTTTGGACAAAGTTTCAAAACAATCAGATGCAACGTGACCTGGCTCAGATTAATATAAAGGCCGCGGCAACTACCCCATTCTCACATATGCTATCAGGCGATATTTGGCAGACTCATTTTATTTTTTATTACGTGTACGCACTGTAGGCCTTCTAAGATTGTTTAATGATACCGTACTTTACCAAATATTGAGAATTGACGTATGTGTTAGGACTGTATACTGAGTCAAGTGATACATTTTACTCGAAAAAATGTATCATACGCCTAAGCCTTAACGAATCCCTAAAATTCTTACGACAGCTTCAACCTTACTAACCTAAAACCAAATAGCAATATATAATCGTGCCAGGACACACATAAATACTAATTGCCGACAGAGTTACCATGGACAACTAAAAAAAATGCACTAGTAGTCAGAATTGACATATGAATTTCAACCAGTCAATCAGAGCGTATTGAAGGCAGGTGGTCCGGCAGGTGTTGACCTGCGGTCAATCTCACGCAGAAGTCACGCAGAAGTAAGCCGAACTCTTGACAATCCTTAAAGGTTGATACAGAAGCAGAATGTTCCTCAGAAAAGTTCTTTCCGCTTATGACCGCATTTGCCGACTTTGTCGACCTGTCTAACACGAGTACTTCATCACAGAAGGAAGTTCTTTTCCACAATGAAAGTCAGTGACTAATGTATTCCTGTGCAAAAAGGAAACCTTACTTAATATGTTTCCTTCTTAAAAATGGCTTAAATGTAGCCATCCTCTGATGAAGCCCGAATACCCGCATTCTGTTCCTCACTAGGGTTTGCGAGAAATTTGACAAATGTTCCCTGTGAATAGTGCTAATGGGCATCTTATGGTAGATGTTTAGTGTTCGACGAATAAAATCATCATCCTGTTCTGTTTTGATCGTTTTGTTCCAGAATTCTTCCTTCTGTCACTGTTTTACAGTTAATAATTCTGCATACGGTGGCCTTGGTTATATCAAACATATTAGCTGAGTAATTGCGTGGCAGCCCTTCGGTCGCCATATTTCGTAAACGGACAAAATCCGCTTAACATAGATGATGGCATGACATGCCTATGGCACAGCCTTACACTACAAATTGAACTTATACCAAGACAGTTAATATCTTTTGCTGACCTGGTTGCCGTAGCAACCGACGACCGGTCAGAAATGAGATATGAACTCCAGCCAGTCAATCATGGAGTATTGAAGGCAGGTGCTCCGGCGAGTGTTGACCTGCGCTCACTCTCAGGCAGAAGTCAACTTTCTGCCAAGTGAGCCGAGCTCTCACCTGCTGCCCATGTTATTTCAAGTCACCGCAGAGTGCAGCTTCCTGTTGTATACCTGTCTGCTGTTTAGGACATTGTTTCAACACAATTCAGCGGTCAATTTGCTGAGCAACCTGGTCCACCAAAAGGCATACATCAACAGACATGCCCACGGATCATTCGTGCGATGGTTAGGAAAATTGAGTCTTATTCAGTCTGAGTCCAATCTACCTCACCTTAAATGAGTAAGGTGTCTGAGAATACACATTGGCACCTCAAAGCACATTCGTTTTCACCAACAACATTAGACTTTACGGAAAATTACCATCCGCCTACTGTTTATCCTTGAAATTTGTGAGAGTAATTATACGGCGATGTCAAAGCAAACACTGATAGAAAAACTTACTCTGAGCAAAGTATCAGGATGCAGCTCAATCGAAGTCTTTCTAATTTTGTTTATGTGATAGTCGTGAAAATGAGACTAGAGGTACAATGCTTTCTAGCCAGTTGTTGTGATTTCAGGATCATTGTGACGTGTCAAGCGAATATGGTATTGGAAAGTGTTTTGGCAATATCAACCCGAAAAGCTGTTGATATAGGCAGAGGGCTACTGTACATTTAAATGGAACTGCGTTTGGCCGAATTTAGTCCCATCAAGGATGCACTTGCTTCTTAATTGTATACAATCAGAATGCTAATGTAGGATCTCAGGAAACTAGAACAATTAATAAACTATTTTAACCAACCCATGGTTATCCAATGTTTCGATTAATAATGCAAAATATTTCCGTTTAAAGTAAAAGGTAACTGCTGTCTCCGATCCTACCTTGAGTTATTATATGCTTCATTAGAAAACGTCAATATTCGAGGTTATATAAGATCCAAAATATTGAATATATTTGAAGTGAGGATTTGGGGAGAAGGAATCGAACTGGTTAAGGTATTTAACGTGCCAGTGCAGATTAAAAAATACTTCTGTTTATCCGCCGTCCTACGGGCACTGACGCTGCTCTGGACATATCGGATTCTGTGTGGCCATTATTTTTCGACAACAGTTTCGGCATTTCAGGACAAACCAGGTTCTAGCGAAATGCACAGACATCTTTTTGACCGATATTTCGCTGCTATTTGGAATACGTAACTCACTTGGAAGGAGTCAGGTGTTCGAGACTACATGCGAGCCAAAAAGCAACGAGCGGCATGTGGCAAAACCCAGAAGCAACAGTAGTCATGCCTTGACGATGGATAGATATGAAAAGTAATCGATACGTCAGATGAATAAAATAAACCTCCCCCGGTGAGCGCCGTTGCTCCTTCCGACACTAGTAACTACCACATATTCCATTAGGACACACGGTAGGAGTTGATTATAGACACGCCACGGAATCAAAACCTCCAAAATAATGTGATGATAGACTGCAGGTAAAGGGTGATTTCCGGGTGTGGCAAAACTCGGGCACAGGAGAAAAGATAAAGGACAATAGTAGTTACGATTATAATTATAAAAGTATCGTATACTGCAACCCCATAACGTACGATAATTTAAAATAAACAGTACTAAGGAATTCAATAAAAGGATTAATTAAATAATAAAATAAAAAGCGAATTGCCGGTACCACCGGCCTCGTATTACATTATTATGCAGAGTTGGATTCCGTCGTGAGCCCGTTAACTGATCATTACCCATTGATAAGTACACAAGGGATTAATTTCCTACGGTATAGATACTGTATGGATAAGGACGTTTGGCTATCAGTAAGTTCACTGCCTTTTGTAGTAAGAAAAAGTCAAATAACCCAAGTAAATGGCTCACCATAGCTAAAGCTGGTAGCTGTGAGCTTAGAATTAGCCGCCTGAGCAAAACGCTGTATGTTCTCCAAGTATTATATGACGTAGTTCACTAAATCAGCGAGTGCTAATCATTTTAAGATGGTCCTGAGAACCGTACGTATAAATTCCTGCACACTTCAAAACACATCTTCGATCATAAATAACGTCAGCTGTAGAGATCTAATAGTTGTATCGGCAGAATAATAATAAAACGTTATATATCTTGTAACCACTGTTAAATATAATTGGATACTCGAAGAATATAACTTCAGATATTTTCCAGGAGTTCTCCACAAAATAGCTACATTTCTTTTCATCTACCTGACAGTCGCACATTTCGCTGACTCCTGCATTACGAGTAAGGGACAGTATATACTCGACGCGTATTACGTGTACCATCCTCTGTAAACAAATTATCAAGATTATTTTTTCTTTTGCAAGAATGTTTATGTGCGCAAATAATGTTTTGTTATGTTTTTCCTCAAATCATCCTTCTACTCAACATATGACAAACATCTCCCGGTGGAGGAGATATCTAACAGGATGACCAGACTGCAGTTTCGAGCCATATCAGCGGACGGAGTATCGCGAACGGCAGGCATTGAGATGCATGTTTTGGGTTATGTCACTGAGAGCGTATTACCTATTTTGCGACAACTGTACACAAATATCTGTGTGATTTTCAATACCATGGTGAGTAAACATACGATTCTGAAATTTTATCTGGACATTCTTTATTCATTAATAAGCGGAAGTGTCAGTATTTGGTATTTCAATTGACCTAATTGTGAATCATACGCGTCCTCTGTAAGATTTGAACCCAGGTCAACAAGGGTAGGCTTAAGTTTAGCCAATATTCTGCCAACTGAACTACGAGGTCCATTGGGAGCTGGGCATTTAGATTAATATGATCCCACCGAGGATTTAAATATATTGTTAATTTAATTATTTATTTGACGTTTTTAGTATACAGTTAAAAAATAGATAATTGTTTAACTTAGTAGATTTTTCTCATAAATGTGGACTATGCCACGATGATAGGGATAATTAAATTATATACAAGGTGTCTCAAAAACTGCATATGCATTTTGCATAACAGCAAAATTTATATTGATCTTTATGGTATAATTTAAACATTGCAAAGAAAATTACAGGTATTAATTTACTGTTTTTAGTGCATGTTCCCAAACTGAGAGGGATGACAACGCTAAGCAATGACATCGCACACACAATGAAAAAATTCTCTTGGTATTCGAGTGCGTTCAGATTTTAATGGCATCTTTCAATTCAGCTGCCATTGGAATACTTAAAAAGTGCAGTGAAAAACAAAGAAATGACAGTTTAAATTTTTTGTTCCTTTTCGAAATAGTAAAATCATAATAAATAACAACTTTAGAATAATTTTTAGCGTGTTTATGGTTTTTGGGACAACCTGGAGAATTAAACTTGCAAAAGCACACAAAATTAACATTGAAATGCTCACTTAACTATACCCAGGGTCGATGTGTAGAAGGTGTAAGATATTTTTATCAAAGCATATGTGGTATGTTTTTGTCAAATTCCATCGTTATATTCTTAATTTGCCTCTAACTGGGCATTGTACACTAAAGAGTAAAACAAATTTGATGTTTACTAAATTGAAAATGCAAACCTGTGCTCGCAGATAAACAAAAGACGTCTTCATTGTTTTCCGGCCATTGCAAACAACCCCACCTATTGAACAAAATACCATTCCTCTAAGTTCTCTTTCGAGGAGGTGCACCATGTGAATTGCTGAACAGACGCTTTGCCCAACCCGACACAAGAAACGTCCTAGCAGCCAGAGTTCAGATATTATCCTCAACCAATCCAGTCTTCCATGGAGAAGGTAGGGACAGGTTACCAGCTCAGACCACGTAACTGTGCACCGACTCTTTCACTTCATCCCGTGGAGCAGGTTATGTTAATCGCACGCACTGGCTCGTATCCAAAAGAATAAAGAAAAACCTCCCACCTTGGCTGAGAAAGGGCGAAGTCATAAGAATAAACAGCTTTATTCCAGCGCATATGGTCGATTTCGGACATCGGGTGGATCCCAACGAAGTTTTCCAAATAATCTACTAGGTCCATCGAAATCATCCGAAGTCAGCGCCTGCTAGCAACAGCAGAAGCTACAGCTATCACGCTGATGAAGCCCCCTTTGTGTGCACAAAAAACTTAGCAGCATGCAGTCCTTCCTGCTATGCTCGTCTCCCTCCCCCCGTCACCCCGTCTCCCACCCCTACTCATCTAGACTGCTCCATCAAACTCTGCTTCATAGCCGCCCTTTGCTTATCAACCCCAGCCCCCTTCCCGTTACTCACATGTCCGAACACGTCCGATGAACACGTTTGAACTTGCACTCAGTTTCCGTATGAATGTAAGGCCTGATGAGAATTTGTCGAAAGTGCTCCTATACTCGCCAGACTAGACTTCTATATTACCTTTGATGAATACGTCATGAGCCACCTGCCAGACTCCATCTGTCGACTTACTGGCCGTGCAAACCATAAGGCAACGAAATCTTTTGAAATTCGGCGGCGATGCTGCATATTCTCTAAGGAAGTACTACGCATACAACTGATTGTGGTGACTGCAGTGAATTATCTAAGAATAGAAGATGATCGCAAAAGTGCATACAGTTCAAATACGTACGCCTACGGATAATGTTTTCCTTAGCAAAGAAGAAATGTTCCTTAATTAATGTCCATCTTGATAATGGCTGCTGTAATTATGTACAGAGTGAACATTAAATAATGTCCTGAGTCAAGATATATAAGGAAGTTGAAAAACCCACTAGGGCCGCAAGAAACATCTGGAGTTTTCTGCAGAATTTGGTGCAGTTGTGAGCAAAGCAATTATGTCGGAGAAATTGACTGGCTTCTGAAGACGCGAATTGCCTAACATGCGGCAGCAGTGTTGCGAAATATTGGCAATTCTCAAGTTGCGGCTCCTTCGATGAAACATGGTCAGACATTCAACTTTGATGAGGCCAACATTCTCGCAAGAGGTAACATTCGGTGGAGCCGAGAATTATTTGAGCCATGGTTCACTGGCCCCTTATTTATCAGCAATTGCAACGATTTGCCCAATATGTACCGCTTTGGGAACTGACGGGCCAACGTAACCTCTTATACCAGTACCAAAGGGGCAGACGACCGAGCAATCATCACGCCCGAGTCCACCCCGCTGCGCTGAAAGATCAGCCGGTCAGAGCCCGCATGCCGTTCGAGAAGGCAGTTACGTTTAATTATCGTCGTCTTTTTGCAGGAATGACTGTATCTTACTAGTGCTGCAACATTATGTGCATGTGCTCCCCAATCTGCTTTGGATCTCTGACTAGGTCCCTGGTGATGAATCCGCGAGGAATATCGAAAACTCAGGCGAATAAATTTACTATCCCAGCGATCGAGTCTTAAATTTCTCATTTTCTCAAAAAAATTACCATAAATGAAGTCCTATCGGTATAATAATAGCTTCAACCTTCGTCGGCCTAAGACGAATAGCTTTTATAAAACAGACCACGAGAAAATAAGAAACCTATTGCCGACTTGGTTTTCGTAGAAAGGAAACGCCAGTCACACTTTACATATGAACACCAACCAGTCACTCATGGCAAATTGAAGCCAGGTGCTCGGGAAAGTGTTGACCTGCAGTCACTGTCGTGCAGAAGTCAACAGTTCTGCTACGTTAGCCCAGCTCTGTCCTACAGTTCATGTTATTTCATGTCACTACAGAGCGCCTCTGGTTGTTGTAGCACTGTCTGCTGTTTACGACGCAGTTAAAGGACAGACCATCGTGGTGAGCGACCTAGTTAACCCGTTTGCCTACACCTAAGACCGTGCCCACGCATCAGTTGTGTTGTGGTAGGAAAAACACTAGTCTGAGTACACTCACAGAGTTTCAACGTACATCGGAGGGCGGGTGACGGTTACCAGACGGTTTGGGCTACCTGCGTATACCAACAGGAGACGCCAGCCACACAACGCGGCTCAAACTGAATAGGTAGACGGCACGCACGAGAGCCAGGCGTCAGAGTGTTCATGCTCTAAAAATGCATAGACAAGACGCATTTCCGAGAAAGAAACAGTTATCATAAATTCAGAAAAAACAATGAATTAATTAATTGAATAATTGTAACCACCGGCCTCGCCTAACAGAATTATGGGGGGTTGGCTACCGTGATAAGCCCCACAGCCAATCCTGTTCCGTTAATAAATTCGCGAGGGATTAATATCTTACAATACAGTTGCTGCCTCTGGTACTAAATATTGTGTTTGTGAAATTCAGCATAAATCTGGCTGTGGGGATGAGGAAAATGGCAGGCATGATATGGAAACGTGGAAGACTTCAGCAATTCAGATAGAAATGGAGTGAATTTAGATAAATCGAAGTAGTCTTTCGCCCTGCCCTTTAGTAACGCAACCAAACCACATATCATATCTCTTTTCAACAACATATTTGCAACATTCTTGGCATTACAGGCTGGCAGTTAGTTGTACCACTTAACTTGTGAACCCTACTGAATTCATGATGTCTTAAAGGCACCTGACAGTGAGATTTTTTAGTCAAATAGTAGAAAAATAGACGAATGTAAAAGCACTGACGACATCTTATAATACAACGCGGACGTAGCACTGATAAATCAGTCAATTACCAGTAGGTGCCACACCTCTGGATGTTACTTCAATCTCAGGGAAAAACATTGAGCTTCCTTGCGTTGTAAGAAATGAGAAAGTCTCACAGCCTTTGGATAAACGCATTTGAGGCTTGAATGCGGTGAATTAATGCTGCTAACAGTATACAGGTCTCAAAATACTCTCCAGGTCTTCCTCACAAAAAACTACTTCAAGCTATGCTCTGGTCTTGTTTTCTCATGCACCATGTTATCACACTTGTTAAACCCATACATACAGAGCATATATATTTTTGCTCTGGATGCTAAGCTACATGCAACTATGTATTTACAGTAGTGTACAGTTTAATCTTTTCCCATTAATCACTCAAATTGCATTGATGCATGGTCGAATTAGTTTTAAATTCAGTGGGAAATTGTATTACTTAATATAGCATCATCGTTATATTAATTCTGACCATCGTTTGTTTTCTCTGAAAACCAGGTCGGCAAAAGTTACCTTAATTTCTCGTCGTCTTAGAAATAAAAGCCATACGTCTTAGGCTGACGGAGGTAAGGCATTTTGAGAAATTCAGATGAAGACGACTCGATCGCTGGGGCAATATTTTTATTCACCAGGGGTTTTATATCCCTCACAGATTCGTCACCAGTGACATAGTGAGAGAGCAATAGCAAATAGGAGTTTGCGGTACTTATAGGATACAGTCATTACTGCAAAAATACGACGATAATCAAGCGTAATTGTCGTCTTGAACGGCATGCGGGCTGCGACCTGCTGATCTTTCAGCATAGCGGGGTGGACACGGGCGTGATGATTGCCTGGTCATCCACCCCTCCGGTAGTGGTTTCAGAGGTAACGGTGGCCTGTTCGTTCCCCAAACGGTACATATTGGGCAAATCGTTGCAATTGTTGATAGATTAGGGGCTGGTGAACCATGGCTCAAATAATTATCGGCTCCTCCGATTGTCACCTCTTGGGAGAATGTCGGCGTCATCAAAGTTGAAAGTCTGACCGGGTTTTATCGAAGGAGCAGCAACTTTAGATTTGGCAGCATTTTACTGCACTGCTGCCGCGTGTTCGGCAATTTGCGTCTTCAGAAGCCTGCCAGTTGCTCGGACATAATTGCTCAGCTCGCAACTGCACCAAATTCTCTCGACAACTCCAGATGTTTCTTGCCATGTATGTGTGTTTTTCGGGAACTTTAGTCTTTTGCCTCAGCATGTGCACAGTGCGCGCATACTAGTTGGCGCATGGTGTATTCAACGAAGATAATACGTTCGTCCATCGCTAAAATGACAATAAAAATCGGGTTTTTGCTGTATACAGTCCTGCATGCAACTTTAACGACGAAATATAACATGGTGTTTAAGCATATACATTAGGCCAGGTTATTTTGGAAGGCTTTTTAAAGGCCTTAGTTCGGAAAGTGCCTTTTGATTTATGGTTAAACAGTGAAATGGGCACTAATTTTGGCTTAACCATTTCCCCTCGGGAAAGTTAAAACACAGTCCGAAGTGCTCTAATGGAAATAATACCAAGTTTAAGGAAACACATTTATTTCCAGAAACAAGAAGACATTTCAGTTTTAAAAATTATTAGTTGCTAATATGTGATAAGGAATGCCTGATCAACAGGATCGTTCTTTCCGTCTAGTCCACTTTCTCATTGTCAGGGTATAGGTGTGGCTACGTTATATTATATCATGCCAAATTTAATAAAACTTTCGGTCACAGCAACTTATCAATTTGTTTATTGTCCTACACTTTCGAATTTTTACTTGTGTCAATCAAAGACCTTCTTCCTTATCCATTATTAGGGTGGTTACACGTTTACAATATGCTGCATAGCAAAGGCACTTTCAAAAATGCTCCTTCGATGAAACATGGTCAGACATTCAACATTGATTAGGCCAACATTCTTGCAAGAGGTGACCATCGAAGGAGCCAAGAATTATTAAGCCATTGTTCACCAGCCCCTAATCTATCAGCAATTGCAACGATTTGCCCAATATGTACCGCTTGGGGAACGAACAGGCCGCCGTTACCTCTTATACCAGTACGGGAGGGGTAGATGACCAGGCAATCATCACGCCCGTGTCCACCCCGCTGCGCTGAAAGATCAGCAGGTCAGAGCCCGCATGCCGTTCGAGAAGGCAGTTACGCTTGATTATCGTCGTATTTTTGCAGTAATGACTGTATCCTATAAGTACCGCAAACTCCTATTTGCTATTGCTCTCTCAATATGTCACTGGTGACGAATCTGTGAAGGATATAAAACCCCTGGTGAATAAAAATATTGCCCCAGTGATTGATTCGTCTTCATCTGAATTTTTTTCAAAAGGCCTTACCTTCGTCGGCCTAAGACGAGAAATTAAGGTACCTTTTGCCGACCTGGTTTTCAGAGAAAACAAACGATGGTCAGAATTAATATAACGCTGATGCTTTATCAAGTACTACAATTTCCCACTGAATTTAAAACTAATTCGACCATGCATCAATGCAATTTGAGTGATTAGTGGGAGAAGATTAAACTGTGCACTACTGTAAATACATAGTTTCATGTAGCTTAGTATCCAGAGCAAAGATATATATGCTCTGTATGTATGAGTTTAACAAGTGTGATAACATTGTGCATGAGAAAACAAGAACAGAGCATAGCTTGAAGTAGTTTTTTGTGAGGAAGACCTGGAGAGTATTTTGAGACCTGTATACTGTTAGCAGCATTAATTCACCGCATTCAAGCCTCAAATGCGTTTATCCAAAGGCTGTGAGACTTTCTCATTTCTTACAACTCAAGGAAGCTCAATGTTTTTCCCTGAGATTGAAGTAACATCCAGAGGTGTGGCACCTAATGGTAATTGACTGATTTATCAGTGCTACGTCTGCGTTGTATTATAATATGTCGTCAGTGCTTTTACATTCGTCTATTTTTCTACTATTTGACTAAAAAATCTCACTGTCAGGTGCCTTTAAGACATCATGAATTCAGTAGGGTTCACAAGTTAAGTGGTACAACTAACTGCCAGCCTGTAATGCCAAGAATGTTGCAAATATGTTGTTGAAAAGAGATATGATATGTGGTTTGGTTGCGTTACTAAAGGGCAGGGCGAAAGACTACTTCGATTTATCTAAATTCACTCCATTTCTATCTGAATTGCTGAAGTCTTCCACGTTTCCATATCGTGCCTGCCATTTTCCTCATCCCCACAGCCAGACTTTATGCTGAATTTCACAAACACAATTTTTGGTAACAGAGGCAGCAAATATATTGTAAGATATTAATCCCTCGCGAATTTATTAACGGAACAGGATTGGCTGTGGGGCTTATCACGGTAGCCAACCCCCCATAATTCTGTTATGCGCGGCCGGTGGTTACAATAATTCAATTAATTAATTCATTGTTTTTTCTGAATTTATGATAACTGTTTCTTTCTCGGAAATGCGTCTTGTCTATGCATTTTTAGAGCATGAACACTCTGACGCCTGGCTCTCGTGCGTGCCGTCTACCTATTCAGTTTGAGCCGCGTTGTGTGGCTGGCGTCTCCTGTTGGTATACGCAGGTAGCCCAAACCGTCTGGTAACCGTCACCCGCCCTCCGATGTACGTTGAAACTCTGTGAGTGTACTCAGACTAGTGTTTTTCCTACCACAACACAACTGATGCGT
Organism: Ligula intestinalis; assembly: GCA_036362985.1. Taxonomy (NCBI): domain Eukaryota; kingdom Metazoa; phylum Platyhelminthes; class Cestoda; order Diphyllobothriidea; family Diphyllobothriidae; genus Ligula; species Ligula intestinalis. The sequence continues at coordinate 9,455,225 of JAYGXS010000003.1, forward strand.
GGGCACGGTCTTAGGTGTAGGCAAACGGGTTAACTAGGTCGCTCACCACGATGGTCTGTCCTTTAACTGCGTCGTAAACAGCAGACAGTGCTACAACAACCAGAGGCGCTCTGTAGTGACATGAAATAACATGAACTGTAGGACAGAGCTGGGCTAACGTAGCAGAACTGTTGACTTCTGCACGACAGTGACTGCAGGTCAACACTTTCCCGAGCACCTGGCTTCAATTTGCCATGAGTGACTGGTTGGTGTTCATATGTAAAGTGTGACTGGCGTTTCCTTTCTACGAAAACCAAGTCGGCAATAGGTTTCTTATTTTCTCGTGGTCTGTTTTATAAAAGCTATTCGTCTTAGGCCGACGAAGGTTGAAGCTATTATTATACCGATAGGACTTCATTTATGGTAATTTTTTTGAGAAAATGAGAAATTTAAGACTCGATCGCTGGGATAGTAAATTTATTCGCCTGAGTTTTCGATATTCCTCGCGGATTCATCACCAGGGACCTAGTCAGAGATCCAAAGCAGATTGGGGAGCACATGCACATAATGTTGCAGCACTAGTAAGATACAGTCATTCCTGCAAAAAGACGACGATAATTAAACGTAACTGCCTTCTCGAACGGCATGCGGGCTCTGACCGGCTGATCTTTCAGCGCAGCGGGGTGGACTCGGGCGTGATGATTGCTCGGTCGTCTGCCCCTTTGGTACTGGTATAAGAGGTTACGTTGGCCCGTCAGTTCCCAAAGCGGTACATATTGGGCAAATCGTTGCATTTGCTGATGGATTGGGGGCCAGTGAACCATGGTTCAAATAATTCTTGGCTCACGCAATTGTCACCTCTTGTGAACATATTGGCCTCTTCAATGTAGAATGTTTGGCCGAGGCTCGTTGAAGGAAACGCAACTTGAGAATTGCCAGCATTTCGCCACACTGCTGCCGCGTGTTAGGCAATTTGCGTCTTCAGAAGCGTGTCATTTTATTAGACACAGTTGTTTTGCCCGAAACTGCACCAAATTCTGTAGACAACTCCAGATGTTTCTTACGACACCAGATTTATCTTGCCATGTTAGTGTGTTTTTGGAGTACTTTTATATTTTGCCTCTGCATATGCATAGGGTGCGAGGTACCAGATAGCACATGGTGAATTCACCGAGGAAAATACATTTGCCCATACCATCCCGCTTGCAAATTGCACGACGAAATATAACTTTTTGTTTTAGCATACATATTCGGCCAGGTTATTTAAGAAGTCTTTTAAAAGGCCTTAGTTTGGAAAGTGCCTTTTTATTGATGGTTATACAGTGAAATGGGCAAAAATGTCGGCTTAACCGGTTCCCCTCAGGAAAGGAAAAATACAGTCCATTATTAGGCTGTTACCAAGTTTACTATATGCTGCATTGCAAAAGCACTTCCACCAATGGAGTAACTTCTTATGTTTTAAATGCCCGGTATGAGGGGGCTTCTTATTTTTATAAGATCCGCTTGAGGTTATTTCACGGCAGACCATATAGAAGTATTTGGCTATCACATGTAGAGTTTAACCAGCTACACTTTATTTATCAAGGCGTATTAGTTAATAAATCCTGAAAGCTGACTTCGCGGCCTGCAAGTTAATATATTTTGGAGTAAAGGTTTACTCGCCAAAGTAATTAGTGAACTTTTATGTACGAGAAGTCCATCGAATGCTCACTTAAATAAAACAATGGATCCCGTGCTTAACAAGTCGTCCTGCTTATCTGTTATTAGGCTTGTTACAAATGTACCGCGGGCTGCACAAGCAAGACTGCACCACAAATCCGGTAACAATATAATCATCATCTTGTACATGCCAAGCATATTAATGTTTCTTATTTATATAAGTTTTGACTGAGATCAGTTTATTGAGATTATTTTAAAAGTATTTGGTTAACTTTTATGTAGTGCGGCCAGCTAAAATTTATTTATTTGTGCACATTAGTTAAATTAATTTTACAAGGTAAACCGGAGGCCTGTAAATAAATATATATGGTAGTAACCCTTCACTCGTAAATGAAGTAGTTTATAAGTAAGTATTAAACAATGTTTCACACCCATAGGTTGTTGGCCTAGCCTCGTTTCATGCATCAGATTGTTTGTCAGAACAAATGAAGACTAACGCACCAGTAATCGTTTTGTCCGGAAACAAATCTTGAAGTTGGGGAATAATGCTACAAACAAATTACATGTTTTGGATAAGCCTGACATCGGGTGGCAAACGACACCGGGAGGAACTGCCCCATCTGTCACTGGATAATGAGTAAAGCGAAAGCGCATACTTTTATGGAAAACAATGTGTAACTGTCAGATACTTTCTTTAATTATACTTTGACTCCCGGAAAAACCTGATTTTGTATGTTCTATGGGCTCAACTGTTAAATTTACCCTTTTTGCTTTTGATTTGATTATATAAGCTTGCTCATGAAACAACTGGATGCGCTATGTCCTCCGATTACATGGTTCCTATAGTTAAATAGCCACGTGGCATGTTTTTATTGCGTACAGTCCTCTCTTACTAACTTTTGATCCTTTCGCTATCGCTTGATTTATTTTAAGCACAACCAAGGGACTAAACGCGCAGGCTACAATGAGCCGATTTAGTACGTAGCCAGCTCGGATGTATTTGTGCCGTAAAATTTCAAATAAATGGAAGCCGGCGCACTCGATTAAATTCTCCCCGATCAAAATTGGGTCCTACAATTTCAATTCAACACGGAATCAGGACCGTTCGCTACTACACCTTCACCACAGTACGTGAAACACTTGTTCCTATTATCTTTTCTGTGTCAAACCATCCAACGTCGTGAAGTCGTTGAAAAAGCCTAGACTAAAGCGTACCATACGTCCTTAAACATTCCGCTTTTCATGAATCGTTTTCCACCATGATCAATTGATTAAACTTCTTTGCCATATTCAGAGAAGGCTGTGCAGGAGTTATTGCTTCCAGATGAATTGACGTCCATACAAATAACAATGTTGTCAAAAAAGAGGAGAAACTCTTCATTCGTTTATCCGTCAGCACACGTTTGTATCTAGCTGTCGCTCGCAGAATATTATCCACAATGTTGTAAACATCACCCATGCTTAAAGACTTAATGTCAAAATAGACGTAAGCTGAGAATAAAAATACGAAGCTTGACAAAAATATAATCTACAAATATCTACAAATATAAAATATATATATACAAATATAATGAACGCTGCTGCACCCGAGTATTACCTCACCCGAAAAGCTTCCTTTACCACCATTCAAACATCACATTTTTATAAAGGTTTTCATTCCGTGAGGTGCCTTTAATCCACTGCTACCGGTTCTCGTAATGGAACAGGTAATAGTTACTAGTGTCAGAGGTAGCAAGGGTGTTCACTGGGAGAGGTTTCTTTCTCTCATCTAAAGTTTCAGTTATTTTTCTCGTCTACCCATCTTCAGAGCGTGAATACTCCTGCTCCTGGCTCTCGCCATATGCCGCACCTTTCTTCTGCGTGCGTCGTCTACCAATCCAGATTGAGCCGTTTTGTTTGGCTTGCGAACAGTTTCAAAAACCTGACTCCTCTAAGATGAGGTAGCGTCTTAATGCTATTTTTTCCACGCAGCGGCGGATTATCGGCTGAAAACGTATCTGAGCATTTTGCTAGAACCTGTGTTGTCCCGTAAATCCCACATTTTAAGCAAGTCATAATGGCCACACAGAATACAAAATGGCCCAAACAGTGTCTGTAACTGTTGGACAGAGGAATGAACAGAAATATTTTCAATCTTTACTGGTACGCTTAATCCGTTAACCAGTCGAGTCCTTCCGTTTCAATCCCCACTTCATCTATATTCATTATTTTGGCTTTCATATGACCTCGAATATTGGCGAAACATCAGGTACTGCGCATCGCCTTACCGGAGGGCTAACGGAGATAGTTACATATTAATTTAACAAGTATGATTCGCAACAGTGGAGAGCAATAGTCGGTTGATAGTAGTTTATTAATTGTTTAAACTTCCTCAAATCCCACAGTAACATTATCAATGTGCAAAGTAATGTAGCAGTTGCATTTTAGCCTCTACTAGTATTCTGCATATGTCAGCAGTTTTCAGGTTCTAAATTGTTGAAGCATTTCCTTACTGCCACAAGTGATAATAATCCTCAATTCACAACCGCTCTGAACCAACCATTGAACCTCTGGTTTCACATTCACGACTAGCACTTTAGCAAAGTTTGCAAAGTATTCATTGGGGCTGCATCCTATCTATTTGCTCCGACTTTGTTTTCTGTCAGTTTATGCTATGACATTGCTGTCTAAGTACTCTCACAACTTGCAATGCTTAACACTAGTCAAATTATAATTTTCCGTAAATTCCTATGTTGTTGGTGGTTTAAATTAAGGCGTTTTGAGGCGTTAATGTGTATTTCCAGACAAAAGACACCTTGGGCTCAGACCAGATAAGGCTGTTGACTGGAACGAGTTCATATGTTAAGTCGGTCTGGCTAAGAAAATTGGTTCATGCTTGTTTTCTTAGGCAACCAGGTCAGCAATAGGTTTTTATTTCTCTCCTGTCCTGTCCTGTCTGCTGTTTACAACGCAGTTTGAAGACAGTTTATGGCGATTTTATTGATCGACCTAGTTGATCCGTATGGCTACGCCTACAGGCATGGTCATGGATCGCCAGCGCTCTGGTCAGGGAAATACCAATTGGTCTCAGTTAAGTCCACGCTAACTTGCCTTAAAAGATTCTGGTTTCTCAAGGAGTACACATTAACGCTTCAAAACCCCGTATTTTCCACAAACAGCATAAGAATTTACGAAAAACTATTAGCCGACCACTGCGTACCATTGCAGTGTGTAAGAATACATAGACAGCGATGTTATAGAATAAACTATTAGAAAAAAAACGTCCAATTTAGGTGTAAGGATGCAGCCGAATAAATATTTCCTAATTTTGCTTGGTCGCATTCGTGCATGGGAGACCAGATGGGCGTTTGTTGATACCAAGCTTTTGCAGAATTTAAGATTCCGGCCAGGTGTGGAAAGCGAAGATATGTTCCAGAAGTGTTTTACCAATGTGCAATCATTCAACACATTCAGCAAATCAATAAAGGTAAACATAAAACTGTAGTTGGTCAACTGCAGTTTCGATATGAGATGCACATCTTACTTCAGTGTATGCATTCAGAATGGTAAAGTGTGATCTGAGGAAGCTTAAACACTTAAAAGCCATGGTTTAACCGACCATTGTTCTCCACTGTTGAGAGCCATATTATATTTTTGTTTTAAGTTGAAGAAAAATACAGCTATCGCCACCAAAAATCCGTTGCCTAATATTGTGGTGCCAACATTCGCGCTCATATTAAAGCCCGAATGTTGAATATATTTCGAGTGGAAATTGTGGGGGAACGTTTGATAGAAAGACCGATTTACCTTGCCAGTAGCGAGCGAAAACAGTAATGTTAGTTGCCCTGTCCTACAGGCACTGATTACGCTCTGGCCATTCCGGAGTATGTGTGCCCTTATCACTCGCTGACACG
>JAYGXS010000003.1:9460855-9482282 GCA_036362985.1 Ligula intestinalis
GAAGCGGGCGTTTGTAGCTTAGCGGTAGAGCATTAGCCTCCGGTAAAAGGCTTTCTCTGATGCGCGGGTTCAAATCCCGCCAAACGCCTGGAGTTTTTCACACTTGGGTCAACTCAAATTAAGCAAATCTGCCAAACCAACTTAATAATTCATTTATTTTTTCAACACTTTCCTCGCTTGTGTTTAAAAGTGGATCCAGACAACTAGATCTCTGACCTTCACGCATTCGAGTCCTGGTTCGTACATGCTGAAACAGGAATTTGTCAAGTGTCATGTGTAAAAGCATTTGATCGAATCCTTGTCTAGGGCCGTTACTGTTCATCAGATCCCAGTTAGTCGACGGGGCATTGAAGTCGCATACAATAAGGATGTCTTTTTTCCGACACTCTTCACGAAGTCGGTTGAGTAACAGCAGATCTTTTTCCGCAGGTTGATTTGGAGGCCTGTATGCAACGGTTAAGTCACATTTTCAGATTTGGGTACCAATAAGTGACATTGCAGCATCTCCAGGACATTGTCATTCGCACATTCGTCTGTGAGGATAAAGTCAACTGTACTACTGATATACAGGGCAACACCACCACCTATTCTTATTTTTCGGTCACGTCTTAGCACCTGATAACCATCCATTCGAATTTCAGAGTCTTGTAAAGCTTCGGTTAGCCACGTTTCAGTAAGTGCTATTACAGCAGGACGTAGCTCGGCCACAAGTATTTTGAGTTCGTCAAGTTTATTAAATAGGCTTTGCACATTTCCATAATAAAACTTGATTTTGTGGAGGTTTCCCCTCTGGGTTAATTGACCGGCCGTGTGACTTTTATTAGAATGACGGGCGTTCTCCACAAAAAGGGTCTTTGACGTCGGAAAATCACCCAATTGCGTATTTCCAGGCCCTTCTCTCCTTGTTCTTTCAAGGTGGCTAAGTCCACCTTTAAGGCCCTCCATTTTTATCCTCTCCTTTACCGTGTACTCCTGTGGGAATGAAACCGTCTTGTGGTCGGGGATTTCGCCTGCCGTTCGCTCGAGCAACAGATCTCTTTGAAGCTTACTCTTAAAAATTAGTTTTTACGGCCTGGGTTTCCTTCCTTGAGAATTGGAGTTGTCATTACTATTTATTCGGAAAAGTTTCATTATCAAAAATTCATCCTCCTCACTAATTGCATCCTTTAAGCACTCCCTTAAGGCCTTGGTTCCCTCGTCTTCTCTATTCTTTGGACTACCATCAGTTGATTCAGGGAGCCCATGTAGAATAATGCACTGTGTACTATCCACCTCAACTGCGTCTCGAGGAATTTGTTGGATATTTCGGCTGATTCCAGTAGGGGCCTCGGTGCTATGGCCATGAGGACTTGCGAGGCCAGACAGTTCATTTGTATGAGCGGTTGCTGTGCTGGGTACATCCTGCACTTTTGTCCGGAAAATGAGCCTATAATTGAATTAGACTTTCAAAAACTAAACGACTGGAGTGCTCAGTGGCAAATGCCGTTTTCACCAACTAAATGTCATATCATGATTTTTGGACCACTAAAACTTTCCCCCATAATGTTCAGTGGTCAATAAATAAAAGAGCTAACGTCTTTAAAAGATTAAGGTCTTAGCTATTCTAATACCTTTGACTTATCCCCACATGTTAAACAAATCGTACAAAAAACCAATCGACTATGTGGTTTAATAAGTAAAAATTTCACATCAATTACACTTAAGACTTAACTGTACAAAATGTACGTTTTACCTATTTTAGATTACTGCTCAATATTTTTCGGTACCATGTCATCAGATGACAGACAGAAACTAGAAAGAATCCAGATAATGTTTACCAGATTTCTGTGTAAACGCGATGACACCCGAGACTCCTATACAATAATGTACAATAGATATGGTCTTAAACCCCTATGGCAAAAGCGACTCCAAAATGGTTTAACTTTCCTATTTAAAGTGACACATAATCATAACATCCTTAGCAATAATATGTTAACAAATCAAAACGGTTCCCGTCCCACTAGAAACAACCAGCATATAATTCATAGCGTTAAAACTAGGACGGCCCAGCGATCAAATTTCTATACCATAAGATATGCGCTCATATGGAATGCCCTAAACAACTATATTCGCAAAAGCCACAGCTTAGCCGAATTTAGAAGAAAGACCAAGCAGTTCTTCTCAAATGATATGACGCATGTATTTCTGAACAAAGTAGGACACTTTGCAAACCAGTTCTTTGACATCCAATTCGGACCAAAAGGGATCTAACGGTCCAGGAGAGCTCCCGCACATTTTGGGGAAAACTGGCCACTGCTGGAGACTTTCCAGACAACGGTTTCCAACGCTGATCAAATCAAAGCTTAAGCAAAATTGTGTCTTGTCTCCTTTTCCAGTCCTTACAACAAAAAATTAACAAAAACAAACACTAAGAACTAATTTATCGATTCCAATATTCTTCGACTATAAAATCTCAATTTTTATAAAAAAATATTATGACAGAAATTAATTTTCGCTACTTTATGGTGTTTCCTCTTATAATGTATCAGAAGTATAAATTTTGATCATGTAAATCTCAATCTCACTTAGATATTCGACAAACGAAAGGCCAAGTGTCTTCTGCCGATGCACTTGAATGACGATGGTGCTTTGCAATCAGCTTCCGGCTGCCTCGACCCAACTCAGACATCTGCAACGTCCCATCTGATTATCAAACTCCTGCCAATGGACAGCGATTGTAATCTCCGTATCGAGCAGACCCATTGTAGCGTCTGAGGCGAGCAGGGTACACTGGTTGCACGGTAACGGATTCGGTATCGGCGGCTTCTGCTCGACGGACTTCCTGTCTTTAAATTCCTTTCCTATTTGGGGTTCTTCATCATCACAAACAGACGCACTAGAACTAGACTGTCGGCTCATATTCGAAGAATATAAGTGATAATGGGGAAGTTATGTTTATTAAGGAATACAGGTGATCGAGGGGCGTAAGCAAGGGAGCGAGTAAAGGATAATGTTATTATGAAGGGGAGTACGAAATAGAGTATAGAAAAGTCGACGAGGATGGGACTTAACGGAGTCGGGAAACGGCGGCGTGCGACGGTCGTGTCCTCCAATCAGCGTCCTGGTAACACGAGAAAAAGGCAGGTGACATTAAGGGTATCTAGTAAAACAAGTAAGGTTCGGTTTGGGTCGTTATATAGCCCCCCTTTTAAAGTAAAGCACTATCCTCAGTGCTTGTGGTGATAGAGGGTGATGGAAATGTGACCTCTAAGGCGACTGGGGGGACCTGGTCGGGTGGGACGATCGTGAGGGTGTCTGGTGTACATATGGGAAGCTGGCCACGGTACGGCTTGAGTTTGTCGAAGTGAGCCATAAACGAAGGGAGGGTGGGGTCGATGGCGTCGCGGAGTAGTAGGGTTGTAGAGGAAAAGGTGTCGATTACGGTGAAGGGTCCTCGCCAGGGGTGGTGGAATGTAGCGGAGGTTCCACAATGATGATTTCGGTTATAATACATCACCAGGTCGCCGGTTCGGTATGGTGTGCCTGATATGCGAGTGTCGAAATAGTCTTTTTGGCGGGTTGCTGATGCCCCTAGTGTGTTGCGTGCAGCATTGTGAGCGCAGCGGATAACCTCTTGGAGCTAGCGGGCGTAGCTATTAGGCGTAGTAGGATCCGGGGAAGGAAGTGGAAAACGGAGGTCGACTGGAAGCCGGATCTCACGACCTGTCCACATATAGTGTGGGGTAAACCCTGTAGAGGCGTGAACGGACATGCGGTAGGCGAGCATACAAAAGGGTGGATGCAGATCCCAGTCGTGTTTGTAGCCGTCTTTAGAGAACGCAAGCAGAAGGTTATGTATGGTACGGTTCGTCCGTTCGACCAGACCATTACCTTCTGGGTGGTACGGGTTTGTGTGGGTTTTCCGAATTTCGAGTAGGTCGCACACGTCCTTGAGGAGTTGTGATTATGAGTTACTTCCGCAGTCGGAATGGAAGCAAATAGGAGTTCCTTAACGACTGATCCATGTGCGACTGATGGCGTTAGCCACCGTGGCGGCTCTTTGGTCAGGTAACGGGATGGCTTCGACCCATTTGGTGAAATAGTCGACCATGACTAATATGTATTCTAACCCTCGATAGGATATTGAAAGCGGGCCGATGATGTCAAGGCCAACTCGTTCACCGGGGAATCCAGTGGTCATGGGCACTAGGGGTGCTCGGGGAGCTGTATTGTGTGATTTCAACGAGGAACAAATTGCGCACCCTTGGCAAAAATGGATGACAGGTGAGCGAAACTGTGGCCACCAGAAACGTGAGCGTGCGGCTTTTTCTGTACGGTGATGGCCACATTGTCCTTTCTCCGAGTGCAGGTCCGTTAGGACACCTTCGATAAGGCAACCTGGGACTATCGGGCGTAAGTAATGGGAATTTTCGTCTTCTTATAAAATAGTACTTCTTGTTCGAGCCAGAGGTTCGGCCACTGGTTCAGCAAAAGGCGGGTGTTCATACTAGACCCGCACATTTCTTGTTCGTTAGGTTTCCGCCGTTCTTCAATCAGGTGACCGTAGATGATGGCCGTGTCGGGATCCCTAGCTTGTGCCGTTGACCATTCATAGCGGGTGGTTTCTGCTAAGTTTACGGCGAAGACCGATTCCGGGAGAATGGCTGTGACTGTAGTGTCTGTGTTGGGAAAACATTAAAGTGCGTCGATGTTGCCGTGTTTAGTGCCCGGATGGAATTCGGGATTGAAATCAAAATCCTGTATGGACTCTTGCCACCGGGTGAGCTGATCCATGGGGTCTTTGAAGGTTTGACGCCATTTCAAAGTGTGGTGATCGGTTTGCAAAATAAAACGTTTTCCGATAAGGATGTGTTAAAATTGTTGAAGGAAAACGATAATCGCTAGGAGTTCCCTGCGGAACGTGCTGCAATTGCGTTCAGACTTCGTTAGGGTTTTGCTGGCGAAACAAATAGGGTGCTCAATGCCGTGGGAGTCATTCTGTGGCAACACGGCGCCAATGGCAAAACCACTGGCATCGGTGTCCAGTATAAACGCCAGAGCATCTTTTTCGATGTTTGGGAGTGCTAACAGGGGCGCAGAGCATAGGGTCGCTCGAAGGTCGTTAATGTGGTCGCGCATTCTCTGGACCATTTGAAAACACGATCCTTTTCCGTGAATTTGTGGAGGGCACTGGCGATGATTGCAAAATTTCGAATGAACCTAAGGTAATAAGAAGACCGATGAAACTACGTACCTCTGTTTGGTTGGTTGGCACTGGCCAAGTGCGAATGTGTTTAATGCGGTCGGGTAGGGGTGCGATGTGTCTGGGGAATATCTGGTGACCGAGAAATTCCATTTCGGAACGAAGAAAAACACACTTCTTCGGATTCAGCGTGAGACCGGCATCGCGGAGTGCCTCCTGTTTGAATTTCAAATTCTGATTGTGCTCTTCGATCGTATGTCATCTAGGTAAACTAGGTATTTATAAGGTATCAAATGTCGTAGAACCTGGAACATCAGCCGCTGAAACGTCGCTGCCGCGTTGCAGAGACAGAAGGGAAGCGTGTAAATTTCAAATAATCCTTGTGGCACCGTTAACACTGTCTTCTGTCGGTCATCCGGGTGTAGTTCGACTTGCCAGTATGCCGACGTAAGATCTAGGGTCAAGAACCATGAAGCCTTGCCGAGTGAGTCTATGGTGTCGTCCAGCCGGAGTAATGGGAATGTGTCACGTACGGTGATTGCGTTAAGGCGATGGTAGTCGATGCACAAGCATAGAGAACCGTCTTGTTTTCGGGACCGAGGTTATCGGCGAGGCCCATGGGGACGATGACGGCTTTATAATGCTATTGGCTAACAGTTCATCGAGAATTTTGTCAACTTTCTCGCGACATCGCACGGAAACGCGACGGGGAAAGGGGTTGCCAGACCGGTTTTGCATCACCGGTGTCAATCGTGTGTTGCACGAGGCGTCTCCGGCCGAGGTTACTTGTAGACAAGGAAAAAAGTTCAGGGAAAGCGTAAAGGATATTTCTGGGTTGGACATAAGCGGCAGTACCAACAGTGGACGACGGGGAAGAATTTCGTCTAAATATGTAGGGTCTAAAGCTACGGCCGCCATAACCGTGTTGTAAAGGAGTTCGAAATGCGATTTAGGTGCGGCGGTAGGGTGAAGTTCAATGCTTTCGGCCAGCTCCACGCGTCTATCGCGGGTGTGAATAACACCATTATAAACGCTGCAGAAATCTAATCCCAAAACTATAGGCCAGGGGCTATCGGAAGTAACCAGAAAATCGTGGATCACATCGGAACCGCTAAAGGAAAACGGTAAGGCAATAGAGCCGGAGATCGGTATTTGAGTGCCGTTAGCTGCGTGTAAAAGACGGGGCCGTGATAAAGGTCCTATTTGGTTGAAGAGAGATCTCGGAATGCAGGCTGGGGTAATTAGCGAGACATTGGCCCCTGTGTCTACCAAAGCGTCAAAACGGTGATTATCTGTTAAATTGTTACCGTAAATGACGTTTCGGGTGTAGGTTTATCCAAAGAAATATTGGAAACGAATGACTCACAGTATGCATTATGGCCGCAGTGACGTGCTTGGGTTCCAAAGGCAGCGCAATACGGACATCCGTGGTTATGGTCAGGAAAACGGACTGGTAAAGCCGTTTTCTATGACATCTGTTGTGAGTCACGCGGTTGTGTCGGCTGAACAAGGGGTGAATACCCTCGGTTGTAAGGCGGACGCGGTGTGTTGGCTGGGGGTTGTGGGGCGTCAAGATGGAAGTTATCGAACTGCCGACACTTGGACAAAGCCGCAAGGAGGTCAGTCGGCGTCTGCAGCAGAAAATGGTCTGTCACTGTGCGGTTGCGTAGACGCGTGGTGAACCGATACAGGATCATTCGGTTTAACGCTGTTTTGGGGACGTCAGGGAACGCAAGCCGTGCAAAACTCTTCAACTCCAAAAAAAACTCATCCGCCGATTGGCGGGGTTGTTCATTCAGGCGACTAAACCGGTCAGCAGCTACACCAGCTGACATCTGGTGGTCAAAAAGCGATTTGAGGATGGTTTTTGTCTCGTTCAAAGTGGACGTTAGGGTAATTCCTGATGAGAGGGCAAGTTCGCATGCATTAGGGGACAGGAAATTAAATGTATAGCGTGTGTGGTCGGATGGGTCAACGTCTGCGAGAAAAATATCTTAATGAACGACCCAATGATGCAAATTTTGGCCCGCTTGGAAAGCGGCCTGGGCGAGTAACGGGTCAGCACGACGGATGGGGGCCAGTGGCACGCGGTGAATGACGACGTCATATTTTGAGGTAACCATCGGGGGTGAGTAGCCGTGGGTCCGACGTGCAGTGTTCGATTCCCGGGCCATTTACATTTTCGTTGACTTGCGACTCTCTGATACGGTCTATTTCCGTAAATGGTTCTGAAGGATTTTGCTTATGGAGCATGGAAACCTCTACGGTATTCTGTACATTGGCCCTGTTTCGGCTTTCTGTCGTCGCCGACATCGTGCCATGCGTCAAAGTATGCAGATGTGTCTTCAGATTCTCTATCTCTTTTTTCAGGCTTACCATGTCCTTCTGCATGACGGAAAAGATTTGGAAAATATCCGTGTATGTTAAGCTTTCTTTCATGTAATTTGAGTCTATTGAACTCGGAGGACTTCTAGCCCTTTTAGCGGGGCTGATTTCGTCGCATCAGCCTTGCGATTTGTGCCCTCGAAATAAAGACTTGGGCTTTTAAACCAAATTAAATCGGCGTCAAATGTATGCCTCGGTGGTGTTATGGTAACGACGGATATCAGTGAATCAGAGGTTTTGGGTTCGAATTCCTCTGGCGCCGAAACTTTCACATGCTGATCTATACGTTAGATTTTGTCTCGCATAATAGATCGCAGAGAGAGCAAACGATGGTAAAGCTCTATGCAATATGAATAAAGTGTTCAACTGTATGAAAAGGTTATTGAACGACTCAGCCGTTTGTAGAGAGCTGAAATCCGGGAGAATTGTTGACAGAAGAAGATGTCACGGAGATTTTGCTCTCCTTGACTTATGTCCTGCCGTGTCTTCTGAGGCTGGAGTTATTGTGAAAGCGAATCCAATTGCTAACAACGAAAGTCTGTCAGAGTGCTAGGTGGACTGGAATCCCGAAAATAACCTTTCCCACGGAGGACGAGAAATACAAACCGCAATTTGCCTACAGGTGGCCAACTCCGCAATGTCCACCTTGTATCTCATTAAGTGTGCCTTTGCTTAGTTCGACGAAATATGCCTTGGTGAAGTCTTTGGGACGTTTGTACGATCCCAATTGGAGTTTGCCGTAAATGCCTGGAAACCTTGCACATCCAAATAGAGAAAAACCCTTGAAAGGGTTAAACGACGCGAAACTACGTTAGTGCGAGGCCAAGCGATACGAATGACCAATCTTGACTTATTTCCTCTAGAATACAGACAGCTACGCGTTGACCTAATACATACAAATCGCGAGCTATATGGTCTGGATTGTTGCCTAGCATCCAATGATTTCTTTAATTTGGCCACTTCCAGTAGATTGCGCGGACCTCCACTCAAAATACGTGTGACAGGGTCAAAATTGGACCACGAAAATTCTTCTGCACTTAGAGGGTAATCCAGACGTGAAGTGCTCTACCCGCGGACATTGTCATGTTCCAATGTGTAGACACAGTTAAGATGAAGTGGGACCAGTAAAGTATTCACGTCGTCTGAATTAAAGCAGGAACGACAGTTATTACATTCATAAAACCATACCGCTCACAAATTTTCAGTAAGATGTTTGTTTAGGATAACAACATAAACATTTCCCTTAATGCAAATCACATCAATGGCCATCGCCAAGCCTTGTGTTCCTAGGCTACGCGACCATGTAAAGTCCTTTCTAATGGCTGCCCAAGACCGAATGCTAAGGATTGTGGTGGTGCCCGTGTTTATTCACCTGACAGACCCGGTTATAAGCGAGGGCGTACGATAAGGGCACCATCGACACTCGGTGATGTTCCCTGATCTCTGCAATCTTCCTTTTTCCTCGTGTGACCCTTATGATATTGATAAAAACCGCGATTGGCTCCTCCTGACATGCTTCAAACACTTTCAGCAGCAGGCCATCTGATTTTCAAATACTCCCCCTCTTCTACCTACGGGCGACAGTTTTAATTCAGTATAATTCAGTATTTAAAAGGGAGATTGGCAAAGCCTTTAAAAATTCTATTAACAAATAGATTTTAAACACCATGATCATATCTCCTCTGTATTGCCTATAATAGAAAGGGAAAAATACTGAGCCTATCTACATAACCTTCATACGGGAGACCTCCTTAGCTGCTGACCAGCTTGGTCGCTCTCCTTTCGACTTGCTCAAGCATTCCGTAATCTTTCTTCATCCATGGACACCAAGCAAAACCCTTAAAATCCCGTAAATGGCATTCAATTCCCTAAAATTCTGAACAATACCTAAAGAGTTTCTTACTGTCTGCTCTTTTGAAGCAGTTCCATTACTGGCAAATCCACATGTTCTGCATCATAGCTGATCCGTCCCAAGAGGGATTTCACAGTATATACGTATATTTCCCTAATACACATGACCTAAGTTGCCTTTCTTTTAATTAGCACAATGCCTTGTGACGAACTATTCGGGAAACCTGCTGGCAATGCGATCAACCAATCGCGTTATATTTATCAAAAGAAATTATAAGAAAAATAAAGAAAAGCAATAAAGTTATGGAAAATGTTCAAAAGATAGCATAAAAGGGAAAATAGGGAATTGCTAGGAGGAAATTATCGTCGAAAACTAATACAACTGGACCTCTGTGCCTGTTTCTGAGCTGAATCTGTGGACGGCCTGAACCAGCGTAAGGACCAAGTTCAGGGACTGGGTGTTCAGCAAATTAGGCACTCCCCGTGCGTTTATGAGGTGAAACTACTCAATGGCAACACCAATACCAATGCTAACATCTTTGACTGCATAGTGAGCAAAGTTGGCCCCCCATGCTCGTGTTTGAGCCACCATCTGTTCTGCATCATAGCTGCTCATTACTAAGAGGGAGTTCAAAGGTAATTAACTATATTTCCCTAATAAACCTGTCCTGAGGTGACCTGAATTGGCTTTTTTTAATTAGCACAAGGTCATTGTCATTTATTAAATGTTATTTAAAAATCCGTTGTAAAATCTTTTACATTCTTTGGCCACTCTTGTAACTTATTGTTTGCCATACCCCTAAAGTCGGAGAATTCCCTTTAAAGATTTCAAAACTGGCGTAGTTCAGTTATTCGCAGTGTATTTTAATTCTTACAAAGCAACATTATAAATATGCACAATTTTGTGACCCATGTGAGCGATTGGTTATGTTCATCATATATTCTGCCCAGCTCCTTGCAGTTGATTGCATGCTCTCATATCAACCATATGGCCTTTTCGACTGACATATATGTCAGTAAACGTAACCCGTATGGGTACACTTGCACGTACACGGGTGATGTAGATCACCCGAAAGTACTTTTCTGGATGATTAATTCCTGCATGTCTTGCATGCAGGGCTGGGCAGTGTTATGTGAGGTCATTGATGAAGATAATATCTGTTTGCAATCTCGGTTATGCAGGCACATAAGGAGAAGTTTTACTGCCATATATTTACTATAGGAAAGTTCTATCGGGGTAGACGATTTTACACTGCTGCAGTATGTACTGAGTAGATTACATAGGAGAATCCAAGCTAGGATTGTAGGATCTACCGCCAGTTGAGGTTCCACTCACCCCCATATATATTTTTTCATAAACCGTGCATGACTATGTACTATACTCAATAACAAGGAACACTGGCGGCCCTGCAAGCACAATCCCCGGGTAGGACGGGGACAGAGACGGGGGTAGGCGGGGCTAGGCCGGGATAAGTGGGGATCATGGTTAAAACATTGTTATTACTCGGTTGCCCTAAATTTTGCGAATGCTGTTGACAAACCCAGAAGTCTATCTAAGTACTTTTTGTAATATTTTACAATGTAAAGAAGCTATTTTTGTTTATTTTTAATGTAATTTCACATTTTCCACTAAGCACATAAACTGATTAGACATAGATAAAACGGTAGCTTTGTTTCAGTTAGCCAACAAGGCGGTCCTTCTTCGCCTTGACCTGCCGTCGTGACCTGCGTGTTTACGCCTGTATTCTGCTTCAACAGTTCTCGCGTGAGAAATAGCTCTGGTACGTTAAATATACTGTTTTTAATATATATATTAATATAATTTTGGGTGATTATTCCTGTACAATGTTCACTCTAGAGGAATTGGCAAATTCGTATCTCGGCCCGTACGCCGTGATTGACGTAGAGGCTTGCCTATTTTTTTATGTTGTTTAGCATCTGTTATTCATACATATGGATCGCTTTTATCTCGGATACCATCGGAGCACCATTTATAAGTGTATCCAGCGTAGAAAACGGGAATATTGAGACGCTTTTCCAGATGAGGTGACAACGGTGCCTTCAACGTCTGCTGTTGTTGCCGATGAATCTCGGGAATCCTCGGATCCGGAACCAGAGATGCCTGTTCTCACCGCAGCTATACCTTCTGGTGGGTATTTTGGTGTCCAAGTTATATGTTTAATTTAGAAACGGGGACAGCATTTTAGTGAAGTAAGCACACTTATTGATATCTGCAGTCGATGCTTACCGGCCGAATTCGCACGAAAATGCAGATCGCTGGAACATCTTAAGTTTCGGAAGGCTGTTGAGTTTCGGCAGTTTTAACTGTACATCGACCCCATGGTTTTTCCCATTGCATTAACTGTAATCTTTATAATCAATTTTGTGATGTTGTCTATGGCTATTTATTTTTTTTGTCATCCCTTGTTTTACAAGCATTATGCTGATCTTGGTTGACAATTGTTGAACAATTTTATCCACGACTACCCTATTTTGTACAAAGGAAACCACGTAGTATATAGTTTTTATTCTCTGCTCTACCTGCCCGACGACGTTAGTTGGTTCGGATTGTTAGACAATTTCTCGGCTTTTTCCTTCGAATCTTATTTGAAAGATGTTTTAAAAGATATTAGTGGATCTTGCTATTGCGCTTCGAGGGTATATCGCCGCTACTTGCAAAGGCGTAACCTGGAGTCTACGTCCACTTCGATTATGTTGCAGGACGATATTAGTGTTCCACGACCCCTTAATTTACCCCGTGGATCTTAAACAATTTTTCACAAGGAATATATATTATTGACAGAATTTCCCGACAATATTGTACTCATTGGTAATTGGCCATGTCAAATTTTAGGATTTACGACAGACTGTATACTTTATAGATCTTTTACTGACTGCACCGACATTTTTACCACCCCCTCTTTTTCTCCTCTACCATTTTTTAGGTTCAAAGCCTCCACTTTGAAAAACACTACGTGCTCTGCTGCACTTAGTGATATTTTTCGTAAATCTGTCCCATTTTTATTTGACAATGAATTTCACCTCATACCTCTTTAACATATTTTTTCGGGAGAATAAAATTATTATAAACTTTTCCTTTTCCCATTTTGTTTGTTTCGTAAATAACCTGCTTATCATTTGCTTTTCATTTAGATGTACTTTGTTGTCGTATTCTGTGCTGAAGCCTTAGTTGAGAAACTTGGTGCTGCTGTCATTGACAGCCACAGTTCAATCCCCGCATGCCGGGTGGCCAAAGTGGGGAGTTTGCCACTGTGCTCAGAAGACAGCCTGGCTCATTTTCTGCAACGCTTCAAGTCAGAAAAAGATTTTCTACAAAAAACGGTACGCTTGTGTTCAAATTCATTTCTAACTGCTTTCTAACAGGTCGATGGTTTAATTTAGATTGGCGGACGGAATGAGAAGGACATTATCAGAAGCATTCTATCGCGGATTTTAGAGCCACCCCTTATCTTGCAGTTTACTGATTTAAGGGCTGCTAAGAACAAAATGTCTTTCATTGGGAGTCCCTTATACGCTGTATTTTGTGGTAGGTTTACATTTATATCACGATGTTCAGAGGCCATCCGACAACATCCGGACTTGCGCACAGTTGATAAAAAAGTTATCTGCAACACCATCATAGAATGTTTCCACGGGTCTCGTGACCGCTATGGTTGGGTGCGAGGGAAGGGGAGGGATGTTGTCCACGGAAGGTTCTTGGAATTACTAAACTCCGAGGACACGGTAAGTAGCATCGTTCTTGCATACCTCCTTTCTTTAGTTGATTTTATTTTGAATTAATTGTTATCATTTATGACTGAACGCATCTAAAATTAGGTTTTCTGTTATGGTAGGAACCGGCAAATTTTGATGACTTTGGAGCAAGTACTTCAGGGTATCAACAGCCCTCCATACTTCAAGAAAGTTATTCGAAGAATGGCGATCATTCCATCAATGAACAATTAAACTTGTTCGAACGTTGAGAAACATTCATGTACATATCATTTTCTACGAATTCATGTTTTCTTTAAATACATTTTCCATATCATAAACTGCGTGCCTTTTGCTTTCACGATTTGGGTTTTGGGGGGTTTAGGGAAATGGGGCTAATAAGGATTAGGCTAAGGCGTCATGCTGCCGGACCATTTTTCCTAGACGGGGCTAAACGGGTTGAAATCCCGGTCTGCAGCCCCGTCCTAGGTGGGGGTATATCCCCGTTTAATCCCCGCCTTAGGCGGGGCTAAACGGAATTTATGAGAGAATTGACAAAAACAGTACCTACGACTTATCCGTATATGCATCGTTAATGTTGTTTTTTGTCAACTTTTTTCCATTGTGAATTTAAACACAGTTTTTTACTGAAAACCACATTGTCATGTTGCATGACATTAAATGAACAAAAATCGGTAAATGCCCAAGGGTTTTTTTGAAAGGACAAGTTTGCTTAACGTTTTCTTACGGGACTAATAGAACCGAGAGCTATTTAGTATTTTTTGAATGCTATTATATATGCCACCGGGGGTTTTCTGTTAACGTATCTGCCCACTTCGGTTTACTCTAAACCGCTCGACAGCTTAGATGAGAGCCTGTGCGCGATTTCGCCACGCAATTAAAGAACGTAAATCATTGTTTTCAAATTCACTAAGACACTAGCGAATCACGTCTGTGGTTGCTTGGTTATTTGTTTTAGATATTGATTGTTGACATGTGCTTGATTTGTCCTACTTTCTAGATCTGAATAATGGCGCCTTCGACACCTGAGGAAGTGATGGTCTTAAGTCATTTACGTGGAAGGCAATTTATCTTTCTCCCTTATGATGATTTCGTAATAGAATCTTCCTACACTTAAACGGACTAAAGGCTTGAAAGAAGAAGTCTCGAGAGGCAATCAACGAAAATTGGATACATACTTGTGTTAGGTGCTGTTACTTTTTTTGATTTTCTGAATGCAAAAGGTTTCTGAAACCGGTGACTGCGTACCACGACATTGTGCATCTGGAGCTGTTGATTCATGCGACAAAGATCGTGTGAAGTTGCCCTGTTCACCACAGACCCCTTCACAAGCTATGCCAACATCTATATTTTGCGTTTCTTGTAAAGGCTGTTGTCAGTCTGAGGCTACTCTGTTTTTGGTTAGGAGCTTAGTGAGTACAGACTTTTCAGCTTTTTGAGTATCATCACAAATTAATTTATAAATCGGGGTAAACTGGTGGATTCAAAAGTTTACAGATGTGGAAGGGAATTATATTTTGTGTCAAAGTCTGCTGGTCACTGTGGTATAACCGTGTTATAATTATAGGGTGCTACCGCGTAATTTTGAGCATAACCTACACATTAACTAACCCCATTGTAACCACGGGTACTATTGAAAAGACTGTATTTTGCCACAATTTGAAACAGATGTGAATTACAGTAGATTACTTTTCTGATGAAAGGCTGGGAATTAAAGGATTAAACGCACAATTGAGGTTGTTTATTTAGTTAATTGGGTAGACTGGAGACGCAAAATGTTGGTTCCTAGAATTTAATTCAGTTCAGATCACAATACTGGGATATAATAGAGGCAAAAATGGACAAAATCCAGCGTTTGTTGATATCCGAGGAATTTCCTACGCTTTTGAACACTGCGGGAAAGAACTTCTTGCGTGTGCATGTTGCATTATAAAAACATTCATGAAAAGCAGAAACATTTTAGATTATATCTGTTCCCAAAACGGAAAATTTTGTTTTGCCTCCATGAAATTGCGGTTATTATTCTAAGGAGATGACGCATTAAGTTTGTGAAAACAAGAACAAAATAAATTCAAAAAATATTTTTTGCAACTCTGCCAAGTTTTGTGCCATTATATTGAGTAATGAACTGTTAAGGTTGTCCTTTGCTATCCTCCATATTACATTTATATTTTATGTTTGAAGGGTTACAGGCAAGTAATAAGTTTGAGAACTTTATTAGTATATGACAATCAAATTAATTGTACAATCGATATGAAGTTGGAGACAGTCACCATAACACGCATTTGACGGAACATTGCAAAACATTTTTTTCAAAAATTGCCGTTATTATTGCAACTCTGCTTTGCATTTGTTATTGTAGAACTGCATCTTAATGCAACCAAATATGCTAAAAACTGTTCCGTTTTAGATAAAAAAAATTGGCTCTTTTATTCTTAACAGAAGAGCTATCCAAAATTGTTAAGGAAATCAATCCCTTGGCCAACATTTTGCATTCTGATCTTGACTTAATCATCAAAAAAATTAAGGTACGCGGACATCGGACGCCAAAAGATATAAGAAAAGCTTTTTGTCAAGCAGTACTTTTTGCAGAATTTTTCTAATTCAACCTAAAGCATATTCATTCGCGACTTTTGTAGTGGACATTCATTTTTCTCGGATATGAGTTCACATGGTTGGATGGTTTTGAACCTGTGACACACAAAGACAGCTGCACAAGACAAACATCTTTAAAAGCTGGTTATTTATGTTAAAGCTTTTAAGATATCTATGTTATTTTGAAGGTGTTGGGAAGCACATTGGATATAATCATTATTTATGGTCATTTGACTGAAGCCAGTGAAAATTGTAATGTCATAATTATAATTTCAAGGAAGATCTAAACCTCTTCGTAATCAAAATCTCAAAATAATTATAAAAAATATTTCGTGGAGGGCAATAACTCTTAGTGTACAAAAATGGTACGGTTATAATCGCAGCAGTGACAGCAAATGGCAGGTGGTTAGGCACTGATGAACTGCGGTTCGATGAAGTGCTTATGACCCATCTGATAGACACCAGTGGTGGACCAACTGCGCCGTTTGTAAGTGCGTTTTTTTGTGTTATCCGAGCAGCTGGTGTTCAGGGTTATGCTTGGCTGATGAAGGCTAATAAGGCCGAAACAGTTCTGCATCAAGTTACCCCCAAATGCTGTCATACCCCCCTTTGTACTATTATGACTTGGCCGGGATCGGCCTGGCAGGCGGTCACCCGTTGGGGACCTCTGACCACCACATGAACTTTATTTAGTTCGGAAGCCTATTCGATCGGTGTTCGCAAATTTCTGAGTGAATATATATCCGATCAGCAGTGACAGAATATGTCAGATGGTAAAGTGCTGATGAACTGCGGTTCGATGAAGTGCTTATGACCCATGTGATTTACACCAGTGGTAAAGCAACTTCGCCGTCTGTAAGTGCGTTGGTTTGTGTTTTTCGACCCAGTTGGTGTTCAAGATTATGCTTTGCCGATCAAAGAAGGTAAGCACGAAACAGTTATGTATAGAATAACCCCAAAACGCTGTCATCCCCTCTCTCTGTTATATATGTATATATATAACGATGTGAAAATATGGTTTTCACTTTGCAGATTGACATTTATCGCGAGGGTTCTGAAACTCAACCTCACGATAGAAAAGAGATTACCACATTAGTACAAAAACAGAACGATAACCCATTCGTCATAATTATGCCTCAATTCTGGTTAGAAACTAGTCTGTTTGAGCATCAATTGGCGCAGTTTGCAAATATTCTAACTGACCTGTTGCATTTGAAACAAGAACTCTGAAGCTTATGTACATAAATTGCTTTTAAAGGGCTTTTCTGCGGTATAACGCGGACTATGTAGGCGAAGGCTGGTACGTCGATGTTTTGTCGGCCGCTCTCCAACACCGTCCTGAGTTTGGGCCTCTGATGAAGGAGATCGCGGACCTAGCCCTCAAGCTTCCTTACCTTATAATGCAGGTAAGTCTGTCATTTACGCTGCGCTGACATTAATCTTTAACGTGGCTAAACAGCGACTAAACCTAAATGAATGCATTTTTTGGTAGATAGAGAAGTAGAAGGCGTTGTGATTACCAGAATCATACGTTTACTTGTCTGAGCTTCCAGGCTCTTTCTGGATTTCGTCATGCGAACTTCCGACAGCGAAGTCAAAACAACGGTCTAAAAGAGGGCGATGAACACAACACAACTTCTCAAGTTTCGTAGCAACCATCCGGCAGCATACCGAAGAAGCTGCATTAAAACACTCTTCAAAAGGATCCAGAGTCATTGCAATTACCCGGAAGTAAAAGCACGTAAGGCCCGATATCTCCGCGACCAATTTATGCGGAATTGCTATCCGGCGGCCTTCATAAGCCGGTGTCTACGTTCTCGCCCTCCGAAGATCCAACCAGGACCAATCCGTACGATATGGCATGCGCTGTCATACATCAAGGAAGTATCGGAAGCGACAAAACGCATTGGTGCGGGACTAGGCGTCGAAATTGCACAATGACCCAAGGCTACCATGTGCAGACGAATCATGCGAATTAAGTACCACTTAAATCTCACTGAGCAGTCTGGCGCGGTGTATCACATATAATGTCAAAAACTGTCACCGAAACTACACTGAGCAGACACGCCGTAAGCTTGGATCGCGCATACACGAACATAAGCTGGCGGTATGATGGGGTGATGCATTATCACAGGTAACCGCCCATACCTATGAGACCAGTCACGCGTTTAGTTTAGCAGTTGCGAGGGTAATCGCGCACGTCGGCAAAAAAACAGGCCGCGAATTGATTGAAGCCTGGGACCCCGGTGAGAACAAGCGGCAAAATGGATGGCAAAGTGGATGTTTACTCAGCTGAAGTTGTTGGCAGTAGGTTCAGCAACAACCGTAGCTTCTGCCAATTAGTTCCTTGAACGGATAACAGATCTGAAGTTGGAGCCAGATGAATCCACGATATCCGTCGACGTGGTTTCACTCATCACTTCTATCCCACAACAACTAGCGATTGATGTTATCGGACAACTTCTAAATGAACGCTACGACGAAAGCGACAAACCTGTGAAGTGTGGCCATTTGCTCGAACTTCTACGACATTGCCTTAAAACCTACTTCACATTTGATGGGCAAATGTACGAGGAAATAAAAGGCACT
Organism: Ligula intestinalis; assembly: GCA_036362985.1. Classification (NCBI taxonomy): domain Eukaryota; kingdom Metazoa; phylum Platyhelminthes; class Cestoda; order Diphyllobothriidea; family Diphyllobothriidae; genus Ligula; species Ligula intestinalis. Next base: position 9,479,190 of record JAYGXS010000003.1, read on the forward strand.
CGCATGGGCTCCCCCCCCTATCAGGTCTGATTGCTGAAGTGGTCCTCCGACGGATAGAGCACTTGGTCTTCGCCAAGTATCAACCGAAGTTTTGGGCTCGTGATGTGGATGACACTTTTGTCGTTGTCAAAACATCTGATTTCTAGCATCTGAAAGGTTTACTAAACTCGGTTGATCCAAACATCCAATTCACGATGGAAGCGGAGAGAAACAATTAACTACCCTTCCTCGATGTCCTTGTGCGATGGTGTTCAACTGGACTACTGCAAACCACAGTATTCAGAAAAGCCACCGACACAAACCAATTTTTACACTTCAACAGCAATTACCCCGTGTGTCGCAAACGCAGTTGCGTTCGTACTATTTTCAAAAGAGTTGAAACACACTGTAGCACTCCTGCAGACAGAAGAGTTGAACAACAACACCTTTATGAACTCTTCCAAGCCAATGGATACCCGATGTCAATTATCAAATGCAGCAGATGCCGAGTGAACAGACGATGGTAGATGCCACAACAACCTGACGTCTGGAGGGCCATCCCCTACATAAAAGGAGTCTCTGAAGCAGTCTCACGACTGTTACAACCCGCTGGAGTGGGCATAGCCCATCGACCTGAGGCAATAATACGCAGGCGTGTAATGCAACCCAAAGACAGACTGCTCCCTACCGAAACCTCTGCAGTTGTCTACAAAATACGTTTCAATGACGGAGACTGTAATTATGTGGGAGAAACAAGCCGAAAATTGCAGACCCGCCTACGCAAACATAAACGGGCGACTCAGCAACTAGATCCTAACTCGCAGCTTACAGCACACATTGGAGAAACTCGCCACAACTTCGACATTCAAGGAGCAACTATCATAGGCCGAGGAAACTCAAAAGCCGAAAGGTTAACACTTGAGGCATGGTACTCAGATGCCAACTCCGTCAACAGGCATGTAGACTTCCCCACGGCCTAAAACGTCTTGCGCCATTATGTAAGTGAAGGACGAAACAAGGCCACGCCTTACGTCAGAATTGAAAACGAACAGGAACTCGCTAAGAACCGGCCAGAAGAGGAGGCAAGATCATCGGGACCCTCTACCCTGGGGACAAGGCGTTACACGAAGTAAGCAAGCAAGCAAGGCCCAAGCAAAGTCATCAGTGATGAAATCACAGCGATCACGGGCAGACTCTCTTTTGTTCTGCTTAATTACGGCATTTTATTTGCCTAGATGCTATTGGCAATCATTGATTAGAGTTTTTGTCATCTGCTTTGTAAATCTCTTTGCAAGTTACCTGCCCATGGACGTGTTCATTGGCGATTTTATCTGTCAGACATCGGGCTGTCACTCCGTCTCTTATGCACAGGTGCAAGAAACAAAGCTGCTCATAGGTTGCTGCTTCCCGGATGGCGAATATCTCCTTGCTTCGAGCTCTCCGAAGCGCATCGCGCCCAAAGTTCTCACGAACTAAAGTGAATGTCCGCATCCCAGGAACGTGAATATTTTGAGAAGAGGAATTTTTGAACACTGGAATAATCGTTTTTATAGCCTGAGCTTTCGTGCTCCTGCAGGAGCCCATCGTTAGTTAAGGGAAAAAAGACGTGTCGGAAGCGACCGAGCGTATTGCCGGGAAAATTGGCGTTGGAATCGCACATCGTCCCAAGGCTTCAATGCGCAGCTGGATCATGAGGATCTAGAGTCGACTTAATCCCAGTATACAATCAGATGTAGTGTATCGCTTACCATGTTTGAACTGTTCTGTAAATTAGATGGGACAGACTGGACGCATGCTGGGTTCGTGCATACGCGAACACAAGTCGGCTGTTCGACGGGGTGATGAATCTTCGCATGTGGCCGCCTACACCTACGAGACAGGTCACGAGTTCAACTTCGCAGCTGCACGGATAATTGCCCACGCAATCAGCAAGACGGGCCGATAACTTATTGAAGCCTGGGCATCGGATGACAACTCAGTTAACCGATGCATCGAGCTGTTGCCATCATACGTTGCCCTGCGCAGGTATCTTCAGACTCATGGCACTGACAGTCCTGGCCCTCGCCCCCTCCCCCCTTCCCTATGGCTTATGATTGACCTTTTTTCCTATAGAATATTACCTGTTTTTTGTTGATGATTTTATGTCTGTAAATATTCCCATCCACCACGCCCATCTCGCCCGCAGTAGCGAGTCGACGGCGAAACCCCACAACCATTGATTTGCTGCCCGTTTAAATTTTGGCTGTTTTGTGCACATTCCAGAACTAGCCACCCCATTTTTTGCTGCTTTGTTTCCTACTCTGATGATTGGCTCCTGCAGGAGCTCGAAAGCTCAGGCTAATAAAATGGTTATTCCGTTGTTCTAAAATTCCTCTTCTTCTCAAAATATTTTTTTATATTTAGCTTTCATTTTTCCTTCTCTGAAATGCGTCTCATCTATCCATTTTTAGAGCATGAACACTCTGACGCATGGCTCTCGTGCGTGTCGTCTACTCATCCAATTTTAGCCGCGTTGTGTGGCTGGCGTCTCCTGTTGGAACACGCAGGCAGCCTAAACAGTCTGGTTACCCTCACCCGCACTCCGATGTACGTTGAAACGCTGTGGGTGTACTCAGACTAGTGTTTTTCCGACCACAACAGTAGTGATGCGTGGGCACGGCCTATGGTGTAGGCATACGGGTTAACTAGGTCACTCAGCACGATGGCCTGTCTAGAAACTACCTCGAAAACAGCAGACACTGCCAAGTTATTTTAGAAGGCTTTCGAAAGGCTTTTGAAAGGCCATAGTTCAGAGTAAAATGGGCAATATTTTTGGCTTAACCGGCTCCCCTCAGGAAAGTTAAAACACAGTCCGAAGTTGCTCTAATGGAAATAATGCCAAGTTAAAGGAATCGCATTTATTTACAGAAACTAGAAGAAATTTCAGTTTTAAAAATGTTTATTTGCTAATATGTGATAAGGTACGCCTGATCAACAGGATCGTCCTTTCCGTCAATTCCGCTTTCACACTGTCAGGGTGTAGGTGTGGCTACGTAATACTATATCACACCAAATTAAATAAAACGTGCGGTCGCACGTATTTGGATGATGATGATGTAGAAGAAGACTTGCCGA
>JAYGXS010000003.1:9492919-9552776 GCA_036362985.1 Ligula intestinalis
TTTTTTTGTCAATGTTCTCTTGCTCATGCTTCTGTGTTAACTAATTAAATGCATGAAAGTTGCCCGAATATACACTCTGAACCGATTCATATTTTGTCCCAATGAATTAACTTCATATTACTTCGATAGATTTTAGTTGAAGTAATAAAACTAGCATGAAAGTAGACGAAGACCCCCAACAACATATCACTTTGCCTTAGGGTTAAGGTGTACGTTTAAGAACATAGCTTAGAAGGAGGGCTGTAACTGAGGACTGGCGCAAAGCTCTTGTTTTCAGATCAGTTTTAAGGTGTTAGGGATTAAGTTGTAGCTTGCGATTACGGATGTTTGCCATCGATTGATATATTTGTCAATGAGGCAAACTACATCTTCGCTGCCTTCCCCTTCGCATAACTGCTATCATAGGCGTGGTCGGCTACCCGAATTGCGATATTTTTTGTGCGTGCTGTCTTCATCTGTTTCATCTACGTGCGCTCCCTTGCAGAGGCATTGCTTTTGTACTCCTAGACGCCCTGAGAAACCCCCACTCAGTACGAGTTCCGTATTATAGGTTTCCTTAGTTTGAGTTTGCTCACTTCTGTTCAGTTGGGATTAATTAAGGGAAGCAGTCCCGATATTGTTGTTGGGTAAAAAATGGCTACTAAAAGGCATTGATACATAAGGAAAAGGCAAAAAGATGTTGTTTACTCAATTGCAAGCGAAAAATGAGCAGCCATCCTTTGATCATAAAGAGTAAAGAGAAACGGCTACTTATATATTTAAAGTAGCATGATTTCATGTGTTATGCTCTCTCTCTCTCTCTGGAATCAGTCCGTTGCTAGAATGAATGAAGCTTGAGCATGGCAAGTTTGCACTTTTGCACGGGGAAAGATCATCATCCACATGCAGAGCACTTAATCTTTGAGTCGCCTCTGTTGCCAAGATTTACCTCCATCGATCAATACTCCGCTTGGGCGTAGTTTTAGGTGGTGACCGCACAAAGTGGTCGAGTTAGCCTGGATGTAAATATCACTGGGAGCACAGCAATAGTCAATAAGCGCTGCAAACAACTTGTCACAACACGTTGCATCCTCACCTTTTTTCCTTGTCAATATTATGTGGTGGGAAAAACAAGAATTCTTCACTAGTCTATGCGATTTCTGTTCACTTTTGATAAGGCTTGGTTTTCTTTGGGTGTAGTACGGTCAATATTATCACCGGTGAACGAGCCGACCTGACTCCGGAGTGTTGAACCACCAAAGAGGTGATAGGAGTTATGAGAAGGTTAGCTGAAGTTATGCAGGCATCTCTTAAAACTGAGAAGCACACAGAATAAAATATCTTGGAATGTGAATCAGGTTTACATTCAAGAGGTAGGCTATCGTCGATTGACGAGTATTTTATGCTATTCAGAGAAAATGCCTCGAGGCGAGTGGCTGAAACCGAGTGAGATGACTCGTCACGACATTGGAAGCCATGGAAATCCATAAACGATCAACTGAAAGATTACGTCAATTCAGAAAATATCAATTTCTCCAGTCAGTTAGACGTGTAGGGGTCGAAGTAGTGGTTATGCCTAGATCACTACAATCCTCAGGTCGAATCCCATGTTAAAAAATTAAAAGGAAAGAGTCACCGCCGCAGACAGACCCTTCACAAGGAGATGGTTCTACGTCGTAATACATATATAAACATCAGAAATGATGAATCATGTGCAGGTCCTAAGTTTAATTGTCCCCGTCAGAATCCCAACCAACTAGAGCTGGAAACACAGTTCGAGAATTTGCTTAATCAAACGCATGACCTTCAGCCACTTTTGACCGAGAGTTTACAGCACTTCAAGTCTACTCTAGTTAACTGTTCGTATCAGTATTTAAACAGTGGCCAGAAACATCGGGGTCTGCTAACAAAGGCACACATAGAAAAATTTAAACTTATTCGGCAGAATAAAGAATACTCATCAAAATGCCAGATTAAGGAACGAGCGTAGTTCTAATGGATAGAACAGACTAAATTGCAAAAATGCAATCCATTCTCTCAGACAAAGACAAGTTTAGCAAGACGGAAAAGGAGAATGATAACACTGATGCAGTTGAAACGCAGCTGACTGATTGTCTGAAAAGACTTCAAAAAGACGGTAGCATAAGCGAGTACGACTTAGAACGTCTCCGCCCCGTTGGCACGCACATACCTCGACTGTACGGTTTAACGAAGATTCACAAAGCTGGCGTACCCGTGCTACCCAGCCTAGATATGAAAAATTCGACATACCATACGACAGCGAATTGGCCAGCGGACAAACTGAAACCCATACAGATTCAACTAGACCCATACAGTCTCCCAGACACCTTCGACTTCGTAGACGGTGTAAAAGAGCTTGACCTAAAACGGGACAGTGATGTTTTCAATGGATGTCTCCTCCCTGTTCACAAACGTGCCGGTCACAGAAACAGTAGATTACATCTGTACTTCATTAGCTCAAATCACCAGAACAAAGGAGTGCCAGTAAATGCACTCAGGGGAATTGCTACTAAAATGTACCTTGAATGTTCAGTTCCTTTTCGACAGCAAGATGTACAGGCAATTAGACGGAGTAGCTATGGGCTCACCTCTGGGTCCACTTCGAGCAAATATATTCATGGGAAAACTAGAAGCTACGCAACTAAGCCACCAGATAAATAATCTGATATGCTACAAACGTTACGTAGATGACATATTTGTGGTTGCATCAGACCAAACCGACTGTTCAGCTCTAATGAATAAAGTGAATATGGTGCATCCTTATATCAAATTTACAGTAGAAGGAGAAGAATCTGGATCACTCCCATTCCTTGATGTACTACTGAGTAGAAGGGCTGATGGGAGCATTCAATGGAAGGTATCTCGTAAAAAGATATGATCCCGGCAATGCATCAATTTTGCTACATTCTTGCCGTTAAACTTAAAACGTAAATAAGTACGATGTTTGGCGCAAAGGGCGAAAAGGTTCTGCTCGAATGGTAGCATAGAAGAGGAGCTAAGGATTGTTGAAGTATATTTCGAAAAAATGGGTACTCCAGTCGATTTATCGCTAAGTACGTGGCTGAAAGGCCACCAAAACCTGCAATGCTAACAGCAGAGAAGAAACGAATATTTATCAGGGTCCCATTTCAAGGGGATAAACCAAGCGAACTTCTAAGGAGGCGACTGAGTCAAGCTGTAGCAACCACCTTCACAGCGGCCAACTCCCACGTACTCTCCTCGACCGCTCCCATCCTATACGGATATATCAAGGACCACAGACCACATCCATGTGCATTTATTTATTTTCCCGTTCCTGTGGGGCGGGAAACATTGGTCGCACGAGTCGGCGTTTGTCCAAAAGTGTCCGAGGACACATCCCAGCATGGTAAGGAATGGGTCAACTAAAGGGTGTTAACAGTTCCATTCTAGCGCATCTGGTAGACTCTGACCATCGCTAGGATGCCAAAGAGGCCTTCCGAGTTATCTACAAGGTACCCTTACGCTACTCAAAATTTATTGGACGGCGTCTCTTGGCTACGGCAGAAGCGGCCGCCGACCCATTTTTTGCGCCCAAAAGAATTTTGTTGCGGCACCACAGTGACCATGGTCAAAAGCTGCTTATCCAACAGCCAGCGGCTTAACACTTCAACCGACTACCAGCTCCCCTTAACGCGGATCAAATGTTGACCCCGTTTCGACCCCATATTCCCCTTCCCCTGAAAACCGTCCTTCCTTTTTTCTACCAACCCGCATAAACCATTACTTAATTACCCTATAAGTGTAAAGGCTTGATGAGAATTATCGAAAACAAACGTATGTTCGCCAATTTATCTTTTGAATTTTTAATGGACATTTTTGCGAATATTTAGAATCGATAGACACCATTCCTTATAGCATAGCATTTAAAGAAGAGGTAACTTTCTACGAAACGAATACTGGTAATTTTTTTTGTTTATGTTTTTTATACAATATTTTTGCATTGTTACAGCTAGTCATGGTCTCGTAGGGCAATGCATACTATTTAAGTGACCACTTTGTACAACATATACATTTGTTAGTGGTCAGACTGTATCTCGTATACAGCCAATATCCGATCGTGACTGAAATGTCTTTACAGTAGACCCTGTACCCTGTTATTTGTAAAATAAGATTCACTTTCACCTACTAGCTTTTTTTGGCATGTGCCTCCAAACTTTCATCAGAAATGTTTATTATAATAACCAGAAACATGTCGAAAATTAAACTGTCGAGCACTTGACCTCCCCCTACATGTGTATAATTTAAGTTATATCTTTCAAAAGCGCAGTTTTTTATTAATGGGCTTCTCATAAGTAGTGGCTTAATTTTTTACCTCATCGGGTGCCACGTTACGTCCGAGAGGTAGGTTTGGGTAAATTTAAAAATGAGTTTTTCCGCTGAATCGTTAAAATAACGTTTCTTTTACTCTGCTGGCCGTTTCATTGACTTTCGCGAAACGCCTCTTCCGTGTCGGCTTAAATATTCACAGCATGAAGTTGCGCCTCTTCACGCAGATGAATTGCGCTCACGTATTTAGTCTTAAATAATTCTTACAATGATTATTCGTCATGTTAATGTCCTTTTTACTCTGTTTACCGTGTCTGCCTAGGCATTCACAAGCAGATGGTTCTACACCGTTATACATATAAATATATATTGGAGATGATGAATCATGTGCAGGTGTTTGCGTAGTCTCACGTGTTATACATACAGAGGTTTCAATGGAACCAAGTAAAATGAACATAGCTGGCACCATAATGCAAAAACCTAAATAAGAAAATAAAATTTTCCACGCGTCTTCAGCTCAGCGAGTCAAAATAGCTGACTTTTGTGGCAAGGGGCATTGACCGGATGGGGCAGTAAGGGGACGGTGGGCAGCATTGTTGGGAAAAGGGGATTAACAATGTAGACGCACAGCACTGTTGAGGTAAGGCAGAGGTCAGGAACGTATGGCTCCCGAACCAGGTGTGGATCATAAGTGAGTGCAGTTGGCGCAGAGGCTTATTATACTCACAGTCAATTGAAATGAATCTTAAAATGAACTTTATTGCGCTGAGAGTTCTTTCTTAGTCTGCAAGCATTCTTGTCGGTCCTTCTTGACCTTTCTGAGGAATTTGAACTGCATTTTCAACTAACTAAAACAATCACAATCGGCTTTCTAATAGCTTTAGATAAAAAATATTATTTATCATTTTCTAAATGCTGCAAGTCACTTGTATAACCGCTTGTCTCACTGGTCCCCTAGTACATAAATAGTTTTCGTGACCAGCCCCAAAATACGCTGTAACCAGTTCTGCAAACTTAAACATTACCTTGTGCGTTTCTGGCCTTCGACCACGGCCATTGTTTTCAAAATAGTCAATTTATTATGACAAGTTATTGGGGCAAACTCCTTATGAATGCAAAAAGAGAACCGACTATAAGTAGTATTTGCTAAGATTTGAGAGATTTGTGTAGCACACGCAAGAGAGCTGCGTTTCAGCGAGTGATTATGGCACACATACTCCGGAATGGCCAGAGCGTAATCAGTGCCTGTAGGACAGGGACACTAACATTACAGTTTTCGCTCTCTACTGGTACGGTAAATCGGTCTTTCCATCAAACATTCCCTCACCATTTCCACACGCAATGGATTCAACATTCAGGCTTTGATATGAGCGTGAATGTTGGCACCACAGAATGTAGCAACGGATGTTTGGTGGCGATAGCTGTATTTTTTTTTAAACTTGAAACAAAAATATAATATTGCTCGCAACAGTGGAGAACAGTGGTCGGTTAAAACATAGCCTTTAAGCTTCCTCAGATCGCACATTACCATTCTGAATGCATACACTGAAGTTACATGTGTATCTCATATCGAAACTGCAGTTGACCAACTTCAGTTATATGTTTACCTTCATTGATTTCCTGAATGTGTTAAATGGTTGCACATTGCTAAAACACTTCCGGAACATATCTTCGCTTTCCACACCTGGTCAGAATCTTTAATTTGGCAAATGCTCGGTACCAATAAATGCCCATCTGGTCTCCCATTTACGACTGCGACGCAAGCCGAATTTGGACATATTTATTCGGCTGCATCCTAACACTTAAATTGGACGTTTGTTTTCTATAGGTTTATTATATAACATCGCTGTCTAAGTATTCTTACACACTGCAATGATACGAAGTGTTCGGCCAATAATTTTTCGTTAATTCTTATGCTGTTTGTGGAAAATAAGGGGTTTTGAAGCGTTAATGTGTACTCCTTGAGAAACCAGAATCTTTTAAGGCAAGTTAGCGTGGACTTTACTGAGACCAATTTGTATTTCCCTGACCACAGCGCTAGCGATCTATGACCATGCCTGTAGGCGTAGCCATACGGATCAACAAGGTCGATCAATAAAATCACCTATAAACTGTTTTCAAACTGCCTCGTAAGCAGCAGACAGGACAGGACAGGAGAGAAATAAATACCTATTGCTGACCTGGTTGCCTTAGAAAACAAGCATGAACCAATTTTCTTAGCCAGGCAGACTTAACATATGAACTCGTTCCAGTCAACAATGGCGTATTGAAGGCAGGTGGTCCAGCAAGAATTGAATTGCAGTCACTGTCGGGCAGAAGTCAACTGTCCCGCTAAGTGAGTCAAGCTCTCACCTGCCACCATGTTATTTCAATTCACCGCAGAGCGTAGCTTTCTGAAGTAGCTCTGTCTGTTATTTACGACAGTTTCAAAACACTGAAACGGTTATTCTTGCTCAGCTACCTAGTTCAAATATATGCCTACCCGGATCACTACGCGGTGGTCAGGACAATACAGCATTATCTGGTCTGAGCCCAAGGTGTCTGCTGTCTGAAAATACACACTAATGCCTCAAAACTCCTTAATTTAAACCACCAACAGCATAGGAATTTACGGAAAATTATAATCCGACTACTATAAAGCATTGCAAGGTGTGAGAGTACTTAGACAGCAATGTCATAGCATAAACTGACAGGAAAAAAAAAGTCGGAGCAAATGAATAGGATGCAGCCCCAATAAATCCTTTGCAAACTTTGCTAACGTGCCAGTCGTGAATGTGAAACCAGAGGTTCAATGATTGGTACAGAGTGGTTGTGAATTGAGGATTATTATCACTTGTGGCAGTAAGGATATGCTTAAGCAATTTTTAACCGGAAAATTGTTGACATATGCAGAATACTAGTATAGGTTAAAATGCAACTGCTACATTACTTTACACATTGAAAATGGTACTGTAGGATTTGAGGAAGTTTAAACAATTAATAAACTACTTTTAACCAACTACTGCTCTCCACTGTTGCGAATCATACATGTGAAATTAATATGTAACTATCTCCGTTAGCCCTCCGGTAAGGCGATGTGCAGTACCTGATGTTTCGCCAATATTCGAGGTCATATGAAAGCCAAAATAATGAATATAGATGAAGTAGGGATTGAAACAGAAGGACTCGACTGGTTAACGGATTAAGCATACCAGTAAAGATTGAAAATATTTCTGTTCATTCCTCTGTCCAACAGTTACAGACACTGCTCGGGCCATTTTGTATTCTGTGTAGCCATTATGACTTGCTGACAATGTGGTATTTATGGGACAACACAGGTTCTAGCAAAATGCCCAGATACGTTTTCAGCCGATAATCCGCCGCTGCGTGAAAAACATATCAGTACGACGCTACCTCATCTTGCAGGAGTCAGGTTTTTGAAACTGTACGCGAGCCAAACAAAACGGCTCAATCTGGATTGGTAGACGACGCACGCAGAAGAAAGGAGCGGCATATGGCGAGAGCCAGGAGCATAAGTATTCACCCTCTGAAGATGGGTAGACGAGCAAAATAACCGAAACGTTAGATGAAAGAAATAAACCTCTCCCAGTGAACACTCTTGCCACCTCTGACACTAGTAACTATTACCTGTTCCATTACGAGAACCGGTAGCAGTGGATTGAAGGCACTTCACGGAATCAAAACCTCCATAATAATATGATGTTTGAATGGTGGTAAAGGAAGCTTTTCGGGCGAGGTAATACTCGGGTGCAGCAGAGAAAATAAAAGAAACATACCAAACGATATCAGGAAAAAATATTTATTTTTGTAATAAAAGTATAATCTAAAGCAACACTAAAACGCCCGATAATTTAAAATAAACAATTCATATAAACGCATTTAAATTATTAATAAAAGCAAAACGAATTGCCGTTAACACCCGTCTCGCATGACATTATTATGCAGAGTTGGTTCCCGTGGTGAACCCCTTAACTGACCAGTACCCATGAAGGAATTCGCGAAAGATTTCATTCCTACAGTAGTGATACTTTATGGATAATGACATTCGGCTATCAGTCAGTTCACTGCCGTTGATAGTAAGAAAAACGTGGTTGCGAAATTCAACGAAAAATTCGATTCCCGCGAAGGAGATGAGGTTCATGTGATGCAGGATATGAAAATATAGGGCTTTTAGTTATCCGGATAGATACGAGATAAATTCTGAGAAATCGCACTATTTCTATTCCCACCGTATGGTACCACGTCAGTGGACGAATTTTCGCCTCAAACATAAATACAGAGGTATATTTTGCTAAACCCACTAACAACGAATTGAACTGGTTTTGGATCTCAACACGACCTATTGTACCCAAAGATCTCCGTAAATGTTGATACCTTAATGAGTTAACATAGAATTCTGAAATTTTATCTAGGATTCTTTTTATTATTTATAGGAGGGAGTAGGAGATTGTGGTTATTCAATTTACTTAATTTTGAACGATTTGCGGCCTTCGCGGGAATGGAACCCAGAACAACAAGGGAAGACGTAAATAGAGCCAATTTTCTGCCAACTGAGCAACGAGGCTTACCGGAAGCCGTGATTTAGGTTTATATTATCCAACAGAGGCAACGATCTTTTTCACCACTGGGTCAGGTGAATTTTAAATTTAAGTGCTCACTTCCCGTAGATCCTACATAGATAAAAGGAAATTGACTGACCTTTTTTCAAAGAAACTTTTTCTCATAAACTTGGACTATGCAAAATACCAAGCAATATATGCGAAAAACTAAATACTAGATTAAAAGCATAGTAAAAATAGATCAGGAAACAAAATAAACCTCATAGTTTCAAGGCTAATATGCACAGCGTCGTTGTGAAAAAGGTGCGAGAGATTTTGCCCCCATAGCGTTTATTATTTGTAGATTTGTCTATTTGTATATTATATTTTTGTCAAGCTTCATCTTTTTATTCTCAGCTTACGTTCATTTTAACATTGGGTCTTTAAGCATTGATGATGTTTACAACATTGTGGATAATATTCTGCGAGCAAATGCTAGATACAAACGTGTGCTTGCAGATAAACGAATGAGGTTTTTGATGACAATGTTACTTTTATGGACGTCAATTCATCTGGAGGCGATTATTCCGGCACAGCCTTCTCTGAATCAGGCAATCAAGCCTAATTAATTGATCATGGTGGAAAACGATTCAAGGAGAGCGGAATGTTTAAGTACGTTTGGTGTGTTTTAGCTCAGGGTATTTGCAACGACTTCACGACGTTGGATGGTGTGTCACACAGTAAGGATAATAGTAAGAAGTGTTTCACGTACTGTGGTGAAAATGTTTTTTGTTGATGTGCACCTCCTGTGTTATAATCTTCTAGGTATTGTTAAAGTATATGTTTAAATCCATTATGTGTTTTCTCTTGTGAATTTATCGAGCATTTTGCTTTCAAATTGGCAAGCAATCAGCATATTGCCGTGCATAAGCTAATCTCGCCAGCAAAAAAACTCGATGTTGGGTCGAAAATACAATCACACTTAAACCATTTGTTATGCCTCCAACGAACAAACTGAATCGCAGTATATCGTATCATTTTTACTAACGTAGTAGCGAACGGCCCTGATCCCGTGTTGAATTGGAATTTTAGGACCCAATTTTGATTTGGGAAAATTAATCAGCTGTGCCGGCTTCCATTTGAAAAGGGAGATTTTGACAGTTTAGGCCATAGAAAATAAATAAAGATCAGGTGCTTTCTGGGAGTCAACGTATAATTGAAGAGAGTAGTCGACGGTAACACATTGTTTTCCATAAAAGTATGCGGCTTTCTTTTACTCATTTTCTTGAATATTCAGTGACAGATAGGGCAGTTCCTTACGGTTTCGTTGAGAATGGAGAAGGTGACCCGATATCAGGCTTATCCAGCAAATATAATTTGTTTGTAGTTATATTACCCAACTTCAAGATATGTTTCCATTGATCTTTTCCCTCTCAATTAAAGGCAACTCCGCGGGGACCTCATGCAAACCTACCGAATTGTTAGAGGCCAAGACTGCGCCCTAGAATTTGATGATTTCTTCGAATTGGCTCGGACTGACCATCTGCAAGGTCATCCTTTTAAACTACAGAGGAAACCGGCCCGTATCGACGTTCGACGAAACGCCTTCTCACAGAGGGTCATTGGAGCGTGGAACGGACTCCCGGAAGATGTGGTCCTCTCAGATACTGTTGACATTTTTAAACACAAACTTGATTCTCATTTGCTGAGAAACTGTGGCAGATATAATGAACAAAGTGTCAGTAGCAGCACCTTGCAACTGGCTCAAACTTATCGCTGATGTTAAGCCTACATTTGTACATTTGTATTATGTACTATTGTTACGGTGGACCTATTATACGATTTTGGTTATGAATAGGAAGCTCAAGGGCGAAAGCCTTCTTCCCTTAATAAAGTGACTTAAAGTGACTATACAAAACGGTTAACTGGTGCGTTATTCTCGATTTGTGCTGACAAACAATCTAATGCATGAAACAAGTCTAGGCAAGCACCCTTTGGGGGTGTAACATTGTTTGAAACGTTCTTATATACCACTTAATTCACGAGTGAAGGGTTACTGCTTTATATGTATATATATATATCTATATATATATATAATTCACGCCTCAAGTTTACCTTTAAGGGAAAAATTAACTTTAATGCACGAATAAATTAGTTTTAGCCGGCGGCATAATATAAACGATAGCCAAATCCTTTTAAAATGACTTCAGTCAAAACTTACATAAACAAGAAGCATTAATATGCTCGGCATGTACAAGATGAGGATTCTATTGTTACTGGATTTGTGGTTCAGTCTTCCTTGTGCAGCCTGTGGAAGATTTGTAACAAGCCTCATAACAGATAAGAAAGATGACTTCTTGAGCATGGGATCCATTGGTTTTTTTTTTCGTGAGCATTCGATGAACTTCTTGTACATGAAAGTCCACTTATTACTTTGGCGAGTAAACCCTAACTCCAAAATATATTAACTTACAGGCCGCGAAGTCAGCTTTCAGGATGTATTGACCAATATGCGTAAATAAATAAACTGTAGCCAGTGAAACTCTACACGCGATAGCCAAATACTTCCCAATGGTCTGCAGTAAAATGACCTCAACCGGATCTTATTAAAATAATAAGGCCTACTACAATCAGCACTTACCACGCAAGGATTGTGTAGATGCTACATTTGTGATAGTGCCTTTTCTATGCAGCATATTTTCAACGTGCAACCAGCGTTCTAATGGATAAAGAAGAAGAGTCTTTGACGGACGCCAGTAAAATATTCGAAAGACAGGACAATAAATAAATTGACTCGGTGCTCGGCAAGTCTTCTTCTACATCATCATCATCCAAATACGTGCGACCGAACGTTTTATTTAATTTGGTGTGATATAGTATTACGTAGCCACACCTACACCCTGACAGTGTGAAAGCGGAATTGACGGAAAGGACGATCCTGTTGATCAAGCGTACCTTATCACATATTAGCAAATAAACATTTTTAAAACTGAAATTTCTTCTAGTTTCTGGAAATAAATGCGATTCCTTAAACTAGGCATTATTTCCATTAGAGCAACTTCGGACAGTGTTTTAACTTTCCTGAGGGGAGCCGGTTAAGCCAAAAATATTGCCCATTTTCATCTGAACTATGGCCTTTCAAAAGCCTTTCGAAAGCGTTCTAAAATAACTTGGCCTAAAATCTATGCTAAAACACTAAGTTATATTTCGTTCTGAAAGTTGCATGCAGGACGGTATAAAGCAGAGTCCCCATGTGTTATTGTCATTTGGCGATTGACGAATGTATTATCCTCGGTGAATTCACCACGTGAATGCACCGCGCACCCTATGCATATGCTGAGGCGAAATATAAAAAGTACCCGAAAAACACACTAACATGGCAAGAAACATCTTGAGTCGTCTACAGAATTCGGTGCAGTTGCAGGCGAATCAATTATGTCCTAGCAACTGGCAGGCTTCTAAAGAAGCGAATTGCCGAACACGCAGCAGCAATGCGTGGCCTTTGTCTTTATAGTCGTGTATTTTTACTAACATTTAGTTACTTTCAGGCTCCGTTGTAAGCATCCAAATGCGAAAAAAGTGGAAGCATTTTGATAATGCCTGAAATAGTTTACGTCGTTAAAAAAATGTTGTCAATAACCCGTTGACTCTAGCTAGGGGCAAAAGGCAACAAAATATGAGAAAATAATAGTTCCTTGTTTCTGAAAATAAATGCGATTCCTAGAACTTTACCTCACTTGCATCTGATCTACTTCAGAGTTAATTTATTTGGTTCTAGGTAGGACATTTTCAAACATGTTTAGTTATTTAAGGGTTCTTCGGTAGCATAATGCATACTAATAAACTGCTGGATTCTGTAGTCCTTAGCAGCATAGGGAATTTCTTAGATATTAAGCGGCATCATATTTCATCGCAATGAATGCTTATTTCTTTCAATAGACTGAACTGTAGAGGCCGCTCTCCATACTAGCATGTATTTTTGGGGTTACTTTCACTCATAAGAATTGAACTGACGAGTCCAATTTATTCATGACATTTGCAGTACCTCCCAGCCATTCCGTACTTCCAAACATAACGTCATGTAGTGGCGTATCTGTATGACAAATACAATACAATACAATTCTCACAATGCATCTAGAAAAACGTGCAGCCTTAAGAAATATGCGAAATATTAATAAATTATCGCTAATCGGCACTCAGAAAGGCTTCAGTAATGATTATCGTGCAGTGCCTTCTGAAGTCATTTTAGTCGCGATAGGATGCTAGCGTTTTAACAAGCTTAGTTCTACCCACGAACAAAACGTATGTCCTGTAAGAAGTGGCTACTTAATTAGTATGCAATAGTTGTATTGATTTGGACCGTTCTTATAAATTTACATTGTTATGCCGAAGGATTCGGATTTCAGATATGTTTTCGCGTCCATCATCTCCCAAAGGTAAGAAAGAAGAAGAGATTATGGGTTCGTGGACAAGTTATATTTGGCCTGACGTTTCAGAAACTTTCTCGCTTCAATTGTCAGCGTTTTGTGGTAGTTGAGTCCGGTGGTCATGATTTAGTTCACCTTGCCGTCTGCCTTATAAGTAAATCGGTGCTGCACGTGTACACTTAGACCAACCTGTTCGTTGCTGACCACATTTGGTCTCCCAGATGTTGGCTGCTGGTGGGCTGGCGTGACATTCTTCCCCTCTGCGGTCAGCGTAGTTGTAGGCGAGTCAATATGCTTGCCAAACATTTTTGAACCTGCTGACGGCTTCTCTTGAATGTAAGGTTATCAAACAGTGCACTGTTTTTCATCCTCTTAAAGGAAAAGCACGTTTTCGCCTGTGGCTTGAGGAAAATGTCACAATCTTTTTATGCTGCATATTACATACGTAGCATTAATTAATTGACGGATACGATGAGTGAACACTTCACATTCATAAAAAACGCTCATAATTTGAAGATATTTAGAATCGATAGACACCCTTTCTTATAGCAAAACATTTAGAGAAGAGGTAATTTTCTACGAAATGACTACTGGTTATACATTTTCGTTTTTTTTAAACGACGCATTTGCATTTATAAGGCCAGTCATAGTCAATAACAACAATGCATACTATTTAAGTGACCACATTGTACAATATATACCTTTTGTAAGTGGTCAGAATGAACCTTGTATAAAGCCAGCATTTGATCATGACTAAAATGACTCAAGGGTATACCTTGTACCATGTTATTTGTAAAAATCAGATTCACTAACACCTATTAGCTATTATTTGGCATATACCTCCAAGCCTCTATCAGAAATGTGTATTATAATCACCAAAAACGTCGAAAGTTAAACTGTCGAGCATATGACCTCACCCTGCTTGTGTGGATAGTGATAATGAAATAAGGTGTTACCAACACTAGATTACTCTGGGGATATGCGTGCTTCTTAAATTTACACATTGAGAATGGTACTGTGGGATGTGCGGAAGTTTTATCCATCCCTTCATTAGGTCTAAACCTTTTCGCAGATTAGGTTTCTGCACAGATATCTTGAAACTAACGTGTTGCCAAAGATTGTGAGATACATGACGGCACTGAACACGGAGGTGGCGAGGTGCGTTATGTTTCAAACTGGCAAGAGAATGGTCCGTCTTTTCATTCAAGATTGCCACGCAGTGCTACGCAAATATCGCCAGATAATTGATCATGAGAAGATGAAATGTTGTGGGTCATGGGTGACGACAGCACAAAACGGCTACAGCAGAGAGTGCTTGAACGAGCCCGCGACAAACAAGCAATTCATGAAGCGGCACTGGAGACAAATTCCACAGACCGCAAAATCCAACGTCATCCAGAAAAGACGTACTTGTGCACAACCTCTTGACGAAAGAACTGACGAAGGAGCAAATACAGGTTCTACAGCACGAAACCTCATTCAACACGGCTGATACTAAGCTTGCTTATATGATCGCAGCTGTGGCATCAGTCATAAATCAGACAGATGCAACGGGGGAGACGAAAAAACTTATTCGACACTAGGTATCGTCCCTCCTGATGGCTCATTAACCGCGGTAAATGCTCCCCAAGGACGAACGCGTTGCATTAACAGCGCTGAAGGCCGACCGGAACATCGTCATCGTGCCAGCCTACAAAGGACGTTCTACGGTACTTTATGGATAATGACATTCGGCTATCAGTCAGTTCACTGCCGTTGATAGAAAGAAAAACGTGGTTGCGAAATTCAACTAAAAATTCAATTCCCGCGAAGGAGATGAGGTTCATGTGATGCAGGATATGAAAATATAGGGCTTTTAGTTATCCGGATAGATACGGGATAAATTCTGAGAAATCGCACTATTTCTATTCCCACCGTATGGTACCACGTCAGTGGACGAATTTTCGCCTCAAACATAAATACAGAGGTATATTTTGCTAAACCCACTGACAACGAATTGTTCGGGTTATGACAGTTAGAGCATGTCGTTGGTTTTGGAGTTCCAATACGACCTATTGTACGCAAAGATCTCCGTAAATTTTTATACCATAATGAGTATTCATAGAATTCTGATATTTTCTCTGGGATTTATTTTTTCATTTAAAGGAGGAAGTACGAGATTTTGGTTATTAAATTTACTCAATTGTGAACGACTTACCAAGAGCCATGAGTTAGTTTTATATGATCCCACAAAGGCCGCGATCTTTTTCACCACTGGGTCAGGAGAATTATAAGTTCAAGTATTAACTTAACGTAGATCCTTCATAGTTAAAGGGAAATTAAATGACTGTTTTTCAAAGAAGCTTTTTCTCATAAACTTGGACTATGCAAATACCAAGAAATATATGCGAAAAAATAAATAGTAGATTAAAAGCATAGTAAACATGTATCAGGAAACAAAATTAACCTCAAGGTGCTTAGGTTAATATGCACATTGTCCTTGTGAAAAAGGTGCGAGAGATTTTGCCTCCATAGCGTTTATTATAATTTGTATATATATTTTATATTTGTATATTATATTTTTGTCAAGCTTCATCTTTTTATTCTCAGCTTACGTCCATTTTGACATCAAGCCTTTAAGCATGGGTGATGTTTACAACATTGTGGATAATATTCTGCGAGCGACAGCTAGATACAAACGTGTGCTTACGGATAAACGAATGAAGAGTTTCTCCTCCTTTTTTGATGAAAATTTTACTTGTATGGGCGTCAATTCATCTGGAGGTGATTACTCCGGCTCAGCCTTCTCTGAATGAGGCAAACAAGCTTAATCAATTGATCATGGTGGAAAATGATTCATGGAAAGCGGAATGTTTAAGGACGTATGGTACGCTTTAGTCTAGGCTTTTTCAACGACTTCACGACGTTGGATGGTTTGTCACACATTAAAGATAATAGTAACAAGTATTTCACGTACTGTGGTGAAGGTGTTTTTTGTTGATGTGCACTGCTGTGCTATAATCTTCTAGGTATTTTTAAAGTATGTGTTAAAATCCAACATGTGTTTTCTCTTGCGAATATATCAAGCATTTTGCTTTCAAATTGGCAATGCAATCAGCACATTTCCGTGCATAGGCTAATCTTGACAGCAAAAAACTCGATGTAGGGTTAAAAATACATACAGACTTAAACCACTTGTTATGCTTTCAACAAACACACTGAATCTTTGTATATCGGGATTGTTTCTGCTAACGTTGTAGCGATCGGCCCTGATTCCGTGTTGAATTGAAATTTTAGAACCCAGTTTTGATCGGGGAGAATTTAATCGGCTGTGCCGGCTTCCATTTATTTTAAAGTTTAGGGCACAAATACATCCGAGCTGGCTACGTACTAAAGCGGTTCATTGTAGCTTGCGCGTTTAGTCCCTTGGTTGTGCTTAAAAGAAATCAAGCGATAGCGAAAGCATCAAAAGCTTGTAAGAGATGACTGTACGCAACAAAAACATGTCGCGTAGTTATTTAACTATAGGAAGCATGTAATCGGAGGACATAGCGCATCCAGTTGTTTCATGAGCATGCTTATACAATCGAATCAAAAGAAAAAAGGCTAATGTTTCACAGTGTAGCCCATATAACATAAAAAATCAGGTGTTTTCCGGGATTCAAAGTATAATTGAAGAGAGAATCTGACAGTAACAAACTGTTTTCCATAAAAGTATGCGGTGTCCTTTTACTCAATTTCTTGTATATCCAGTGACAGATAGGGCAGTTCCTCCCGGTGTCGTTTGCGACCTGATGTCAGGCTTATCCAACACATGTAATTTGTTTGAAGTAATATTCCCCAACTTCAAGATATGTTTCCGGACAAAACGGTTAACTGGTGAGTTAGGCTCCATTTTTTCTGACAAACAATCTGATGCATGAAACGAGTCAAGGCTAGCAACCTATGGGTGTGGAACATTGTTTAATACTTACTTATAAACTAATTCATTTACGAGTGAAGGGTTACTACAATATATATTTATTTACAGGCCTCCGGTTTACCTTTTAGGATAATTTATCTAATGTGCACAAATAAATAAATTTTAGCTGGCCGCACTACATAAAAGTTAACCGAATACTTTTAAAATGATCTCAATAAACTGATCTCAGTCAAAACTTATATAAATAAGAAGCAATAATATGCTTGGCATGTACAAGATGATGATTATATCGTTACAGGATTTGTGGTGCAGTCTTCCTTGTGCAGCCCACGGTAGATTTATAACAAGCCTAATAACAGATAAGCAAGACGACTTGTTAAGCACGGGATCCATTGGTTTATTTTCGTGAGCATTCGATGAACTTCTCGTACATGAAAGTCCACTAATTACTTTGGCGAGTAAACCTTAACTCCAAAGTATATTAACTTACAGTCCGCGAAGTCCGCTTTCAGGATGAATTAACTAATATGCCTTGATGAATAAAGTGTACCTGGTTAAACTCTACATGCGATAGCCAAATACTTCTACATGGTCTGCAGTTAAATAACCTCCAGTGGATCTTATAAATATAAGAAGCTCTTCTACACTCGGCATTTAAAACATAAGAAGTAACTCCATTTGTGGAAGTGCTTTTGCTATGCAGTATATAGTAAACTTGGTAACAGCCTAATAATGGTCTGTATTTTTCCTTTCCTGAGGGGAACCGGTTAAGCCGAAATTATTACCCATTTCACTGTATAACCATCAATAAAAAGGCACTTTCCAAACGAAGGCATTTCAAAAGCCTTCTTAAATAACCTGGCCTAATATATATACTAAAACACCAGGTTATATTTCGTCGTGAAATTTGCATGCAGGACGGTATATAGCAGAGTCCCGATGTGCTATTGTCATTTGACGATGGAAGAATGTATTTTCCTCGGTGAATTCACCATGTGCTATCTGGTACCTCGCGCCCTATGCATATGCTGAGGCAAGATATAAAAGTACTCCAAAAACACACTTCCATGGCAAGAAACATCTGGAGTCGTCTACAGAATTTGGGGGAGTTTCGGGCAAAACAACTGTGTCTTATAAACTGACAGGCTTCTGAAGACGCAAATTGCCTAACACGTGGCAGCAGTGTGGCGAAATGCTGCCAATTCTCAAGTTGCGTTTCCTTCAACGAGCCTCGGCCACACATTCAACATTGAAAAAGGCCGACATTCTCACAAGAGGTGACAACCGCCTGAGCCAAGAATTATTTGAGCCATGGTTCACTGGCCCCAAATCCATCAGCAAATGCAACGATTTGCCCAATATATACCGATGGGGAACTGACAGGCCACCGTTACATCTTATACCAGTACCGAAGGGGCAGATGACCGAGCAATCATCACGCCCGAGTCCACCCCGCTGCGCTGAAAGATCAGCATGTCAGAGCCCGCATGCCGTTCGAGAAGGCAGTTACGGTTAATTATCGTCGTAATTTTGCAGGAATGACTGTATCTAATTAGTGCTGCAAAATTCTGTGCATGTGCTACCCTATCTGCAATTGATCTCTGACTAGGTCTCTGGTGACGAATCTGCGAGGAATATCGAAACCTCAGGCGAATAAATGTACTATCCCAGCAATCGATTCGTCTTTTTCTCATTTTCTCAAAATCCTTACCATAAATGAACTCCTATTAGTTTAACAGTAGCTTTAACTTTCTTTAGCCTAAGACATAAAGCTATAATTATGGACACCACGAGAAAAATAGATACCTATTGTCGACCTGGTTGTCATAGAAAAGAAGCACCGGTCAGACTTAACATATGAACACCAACCAGTCAATAATGGCGAATTGAAGGCAGGTGCTCGGGAAAGTGTTGACCTGCAGTCACTGTCGTGCAGAAGTCAAATGTTCTGCTTCGTGAGCCCAGCTCTGTCCTACAGTTCATGTTATTTCAAGTCACTACAGAGCGTGTCTGGTTTTTGTAGCACTGTCTGCTGTTTACGACGCAGTTTCAGGACAGGCCATCGTGCCGACCGACCTAGTTAACCCGTTTGCCTACACCTAAGACCGTGCCCACGCATCAGTTGTGTTGTGGTAGAAAAAAACTAGTCTGAGTACACCCATAGAGTTTCAACGTACATCGGAGTGCGGGTGACGGTTACCAGACAGTTTGGGCTACCTGCGCTTACCAACAGGAGACACCAGCCACACAACGCGGCTCAAATTGGATGGGTAGACGACACGCACGAGAGCCAGGCGTCAGAGTCTTCATGCTCTAAAAATGGATAGACAAGACGCATTTCCGAGAAAGAAAAAGTAATAATAAATTCAGGAAAAAAATTAATCTAATAATTGAATTATTGTTACCACCGGCCTCGCATAACAGAATTATGGGGGGTTGGCTACCGTGATAAGCCCTACAGCTAATCCTGTTCCGTTAATAAATTTGCGAGGGATTAATATCTTACAATACATTTGCTGCCTTTGGTACTAAGGAAATTGTGTTTGTGAAATTCAGCATAAAGTCTGGCTGTGGGGATGAGGAAAATTGCAGGCACGATATGGAAACGTGGAAGCCTTTAGCAATTCAGATTGAAATGGAATAAATTTAGAGAAATCGAAGTAGTCTTTTGCCCTGCCCTTTACTAACGCATCCAAACCACATATCATATCTCTTTTCAAAAACATATTTGCACCATTCGCGGCATTTAAGGCTGGCAGTTAGTTGTACCACTTAACTCATGAACCCCACTGAATTCACGAGGTCTTAAAGGCACCCGACAGTGAGATTTGTTAGTCAAATATTAGAAAAAAAGATGAATGTCAAAGCACTGACGACATCTTATAATACAAGTCGAAAGTTGCACTGATAGATCAGAAAATTATCATTAGGTGCCACGCCTCTGGATGTTACTTCAATCTCAGGGTAAAAATTGAGCTTCCTCGCGTTGTAGGAAATGAGAAAGTCTCACAGCCTTTGGATAAACGCATTTGAGGCTTGAATGTGGTGAATTAATGCTGTTAACAGTATGCAGGTCTCAAAATACTCTCCAGGTCTTCCTCACAAAAAACTACTTCAAGCTATGCTGTGTTCTTGCTTTCTCATACACCATGTTATCACAATTCTTAAACTCATACATGCAGAGCATATATATTTTTGCTCTGGATGCTAAGCTACATGCAACTATGTATTTACAGTAGTGTACAGATTAATCTTCTCCCACTAATCACTCAAATTGCATTGATGCATGGTCAAATTAGTTTTAAATTTAGTGGGAAATTGTATTACTTGATATAGCATCAGCGTTATATTAATTCTGACCATCGTTTGTATTCTATGACAACCAAGTCAACAAAAGGTACCTTATATTCTCGTGGTCTTAGTAATAAAAGCTATACGTCTTAGGCCGACGAAGGTTAAAGCTACGATAAAACCGATTGGAGTTCATTTCGGGTTAGGCCTTTCGAGAAATTCAGATGAAGACGACTCGATCGCTGGGGACAATATTTTTATTCACCAGGGGTTTTATATCCCTCACAGATTCATCACCGCTGACAAAGTCAGAGAGCGATAGCAAATAGAAGTTTGCGGTACTTATAGGATACAGTCATAACTGCAAAAATACGACGATAATCAAGCGTAATTGTCGTCTTGAACGGCATGCGAGCTGCGACCTGCTGATCTTTCAGCGTAGCGGGGTGGACACGTGCGTGATGATTGCCTGGTCATCTGCCCCTCCGGTACTGGTATAAGAGGTAACGGCGGCCTGTGTATGATTACCTATGACTAAGGATTCCCGACGGAATCCGAAACGTCAGGCAAATAAAACTCTTGTTCCAGTGATCGCATCTTCGTCTACTGAACTGCTTCCTGGGACTCGAATATTCGCTACTATTGGCAATCTTTTTGGGCGCGATGCGCTCCGATCGGCTCGACGGTGGGAAACATTTGCCTTTCGTGAGTCGCCTACTTATGCGCAGATCCGATTCTTGCACAGGTGTCTCGACAATAATGTGCTACCGAAGTGTGTTTCATACAGACCTCCGGTTAATACAGAGTTGGCGAGACGCAAAGAATTTAAGCACGGCAGAGATATGATCCGAGTGATCCTTCAAGACTATCACGCTAGGCTTCGCAAGTACTGTCAGAGGATCAGCGAAGAGAGGGAGAAGTGCTTTGAGTTTATGGGCGAGAATGGTACCAAACTGCTCCAGCAGAGGGTGACCGAACGAGCCCGAGACCACAAAGCGAAGCGGGAGGCAGCACTCGAAATTAAGTTTCGCAAGCTTCCTCGAATAAATTCATCCAAAGATGACAAACTGGTGCACAACCTGTCATCCAAAAAGCTGACGGAAGAACAAATGCAGGTGTTAAGGCATGGAGCCTCATTCAACACAACTGATGCTAGACCTGCCAACATGGTTGCTGCTGTAGAATCAATTCTGAGCCAAACAGAAACAACGGACGAAACGAAAAACCTCATACGTCATCAGGTGTCGTCCCTCCTCATGGCACATCGACCACGTGACGTTCTCTCCAAGGTCGAACGTAAGGCACTGAAAAAACTCAGAGCCGACAATGACCTCGTTATCGTGCCGGCGGACAAGGGGCGGTCAACTGTCGTATTAGACAGGGCAGACTACATTCACAAAGCTCAAACTTTGTTGGACGATCGTCACTCCTACGTCCCGTGCAAATCCAACCCCATAAAAACGCTGACACGCAAAATCAACACAACGCTGTTGGCAATGGAGAAGTCAGGTGCAATATCACCAATCGACCGACGCATGGCGAGAGCGCAAGAAACGGCCCTGGCCCGCTTCTATGGTCTCCCCAAGGTGCACAAAGAGGGCGCACCCCTCCGGCCAATCGTATCTCTCAAAGGAACTCCAACCTACGGACTGGCGAAGTGGCTGTTCCGACGGCTCAAATTCTTGACCGCTGATTCAGACACAACAGTCAGGTCGTCAACACAATTCTTGGAGAAACTTAAAGGGTTAAGCCTCCAGCCAAATGATATCATGGTTTCCTTTGCTGTCACGTCCCTTTTTACTTCTATTCCACAGGACCTGGCCGTCGAGACTATCCAACTACTCCTACGAGAGAAATACGACGAAACGGAGAATCGCCTCGGGCATGCTCAAATCCTCCAGCTCCTAAAGTTCTGCCTGAAGACGTACTTTACCTTCAACGGAACTATCTACGAGCAGGTGAAGGGCAGGCCTATGGGTTCGCCCATTTCCGGACTCATAGCAGAGGCGGTCCTGCAACGGCTGGAGTCGCTGGTTTTCCGACACCACAGGCCGAAACTGTGGGCTCGGTATGTGGACGACACCTTCATCGTAATTGAGCGGGATCAGGTGCTGACATTCAAGGAACGTCTAAACGCCGTCTTCCCGGACATTCATTTTACGATGGAGGCAGAAGAAAACAACCAACTGGCCTTCTTGGATGTCCTCGTTTGCCGCAAAGACGATGGTGGCCTGAATACTAAAGTGTTCAGGAAAGCAACCAACACTATGCAAGTCCTGAACTACAACAGCAACCATCCAATCGGTCACAAACGCAGCTGCGTAAGAGCGCTATTCCGGCGCGTCGAGACGCATTGCAGCGAAGTGGAAGACAAAATTTCTGAATTACAATACGTTCGACGGGTACTGAGAGCGAATGGATACCCGCACAATTTTGTCAACCAGTGCATGCGCAAACGAGAGAAGAAGCCAAGTCCAGCTGGCCTAAACGTTTGGCGAGCTCTTCCGTACGTGAAGAATGTATCGGAAGCAGTCAGCCGTCTACTCACCCCACTTGGAGTTGGAGTTGCACACAGGCCGGAATCAACCATCAGGCGCCGGGTCATGAGGCCGAAAGACCCACTGCCACGGCAGGAAACGGCTGGAGTCTGGTGTAGTTGTGGACAAAGCAACTACGTCAGAGAAACTGGGAGATTACTCCGGACACGAATGGCCGAGCATGCAGCGGCGGTGAGGAAGAAAGACGCCAACTCCCAGGTTGCAGCTCATTCAACGGGACCCGATCATATTTTCAAGTTTGCCGAGGCCGAAATCCTCGCAAGAGAGGACAACCGCGTGAGCCGCGAGCTGCTTGAGTCATGGTTTTCAGGCCTCCAGTCCATCAACAAGCGCAACGATTTGGCGTTCCCCTACGGTGTACTGAGACATTTCCTGAGCAAGAGAATCAGTCACGTGGGAAGGACTGGGTGCAACAACAACTACGACGACAGCGGACATAATTGTCGCGCAATTACCAAACCCGCATCCGACGCGGACAAGAACGCTCTGGCAATTAATGACCAATCACCGCACCAATTAAGACCTCAAGCGGTGACTACAAGAACTGACAATTATAGTACGCATGCGGGTGACCGCTGTGAACTATAAATACCGTGCAATCTGTGCATGTATCACCCCTTATCTGCGCATGTCACAGACCTGTGTACGATTACCTATGAACAAGGATTCCCGACGGAATCCGAAACGTCAGGCAAATAAAACTCTTGTTCTAGTGATCGCATCTTCGTCTTCTGAAGGCAGTTACGGTTAATTATAGTCGTATTTTTGCAGGAATGAATGCATCTTAACAGTGCTGCAAAATCCTGTGCCTGTGCTTCCCTCTCTGCTATTGCTCTCTGACTAGGTCGCTGGTGAAGCATCCGGTAGGGATATCGAAACCTCGGGCAAATAAATGTATTATCCCAGCGATCGAGTCGTCTTTTTCTCAATTTCTCAAAAGCCTAACCAGAAAGGAACTCCTATTGGTTTTACAGAAGCTTTAACCTTCGTCAGCCAAATACATAAAGCTATAATAAGTAAGACCATGAGAAAATAAGATACCTATTGCCGACCTGGTTTTCGTAGAAAAGAAACGCCGGTCACACTTAACATATGAACTCCAACCAGTCAATCATGGCGTATTGAAAGCAGGTGCTCCGGACAGTGTTGACCTGCAGTCACTGTCGGGCAGAAGTCATCTGTTCTGCTACGTGAGCCCAGTTCTCGCCTGCCACCCATGTTATTTCAAGTCACCACAGAGTGCGGCTTGCTGTTGTAGCACTGTCTGCTGTTTTTGAGGCAGTTTCTAGACAGGCCATCGAGCTGAGCGACCTAGTTAACCCGTATACCTACACCATAGGCCGTGCCCACGCATCACTACTGTTGTGGTCGGGAAAATACTAGTCTGAGTACACCCACAGAGTTTCAACGTACATCGGAGTGCGGGTGACGGTAACCAGACGGTTTGGGCTGCCTGCGTGTTCCAACAGAAGATGCCAGCCACACAACGCGGCTCTAATTGGATGGGTAGACGACACGCACGAGAGCCAGGCGTCAGAGTGTTCATGCTCTAAAAATGGATAGATGAGACGCATTTCAGCGTAGGAAAAATGAAAACTAAATATAAAAAAATATTTTGAGAAGAAGAGGAATTTTAGAACAACGTAATAACCATTTTATTAGCCTGAGCTTTCGAGCTCCTGCAGGAGCCAATCATCAGAGTAGGAAACAAAGCAGCAAAAAATGGGGTGGCTAGTTCTGGAATGTGCACAAAACAGCCAAAATTTAAACGGGAGAAAATAAATAGCTGTGGGGTTTCGCCGTCGACCCGCTACTGTGGGCGAGATGGGCGTTGTGGATAGGAATATTTACAGACATAAAATCATCAACAACAAATAAGTAATGTTCTATAGGTGAACAAAGGTCAATCATAAGTTATAGGGAAGGGGGGAGGGGGGGGCAGGACTGTCAGTGCCATGAGTCTGAAGATACCTGCGCAGGGCAACGTATGATGGCAACAGCTCGATGCCTGCCATTTTCTCCAACAAAATTGCTTTGCTCGCAACTGCACCAAATTTTGCAGACAACTCCAGATGTTTCTTGCCACCTTAGTCGGTTTTTCGACTTCCTTGTATCTTTTGACTCACTATATGCACAGCGCGCGTGGTTCCAGGTGGCACATGGTGTATTCATCGAAGATGATACATTTGTCTATTACCAAATGACAATAACAAATTGGGTCTCCGCTATATACAGTCCTGCATGCAACCTTCATGATGAAATGTAACTTGGTAGTTAAGCATATATATTTAGGGCTAGTTTATTTTGAAAGGCTTAATAAAGGAATTTGGGTAGGCCTTAGTTCGGAAGGTGAGCTTTTATTTGAGGTAATGGAGTGAAATGGGCACAAACTTTGGCGCAACTCTGTTCATGCAGGAACGGAAAAATATGGTCCAAAGTCGCTCAAGTGCCAAGTTTAAGGAGTTGCATTAAGTTCCAGAAAACAGGGGCAATTTCAGTCTTAAAAATTATTACTTGCTTATATGTGATGTTTTACGCCTTAAAATGCAGTTGTGCATTCGTATGATAAAAATCAGTTAACCATACTGATATCTAAGACCATCCACGTGATATATGCAAGGGAATCGTCGATATGTTTTCATGTGTCTGTGTCATATCGTGCTGCTGAGATCTCAAACAATTTCCTTTTGACACCGACTTCGTGCGCATATTCAAGTCGAAAGCTAGTATGTTTTATGCGAATAAGGACACAATCTTGATAATTATTAACTATAGGACAGTGTCCAGGCTTAAGATGCATGGGCGAATATGATATACAACGAAATATGATGATTTTATTCGACATATAATACAAAGTGCCATTATATATAAGTTAGCGCTATTAAAACAGGAGATTATTCAATGTTCTCTCTGTACATAATTACAGCAGCCATTATCAAGGTGAACATTAATTAAGTAACATTTCTTCTTTGCTAAGGAAAACATTATCCGTAGGCGCACGTATTTGAACTGTATGTACTGTTGCGATGAACTTCTATTCTTAGATAAGTCACTGAAGTTACCACATTGAGTTGTATGTGTAGTACTCCCTTAGATAATATGCAGCATCGCCGCCGAATTTCAAAAGATGTCGTCGCCTTATGGTTTGGACGGCCAGTAAGTCGACAGATGGAGTCTGGCAGGTGGCTCATAACGTATTCATCAAAGGTAATGTAGAAGTCTAGTCTGGCGAGTAAATGAGCACTTTCGACAAATTCTCATCAGGCCTTACATTCATACGGAAACTGGGTGCAAGTTCAAACGTGTTCATCGGACGTGTTCGGACATGTGAGTAACGGGAACGGGGGTGGGGTCGATAAGCAAAGGGCGGCTATGAAGCAGAGTTTGATGACGGGGGGAGACGGGGAGACGGGGGGAGGGAGACGAGCATAGCGGGAATGACTGCATACTACTAAGTTTTTTTGTGCACACAACGCGGGCTTCATCAGCGTGATAGGGGTAGATTGTGCTGTTGCTAGCAGGCGCTGACCCAGGGACTTCGGATAATTTGGTTGGACCCTTTAGATCACTCGGAGAGCTTCCTTGTGATCCACGCGATGTCCGCAATCGACTATATGCACCGGAATAGAGCTGTTTGTGCCAATGGCTTCACCCTTTCTCAGCGTAGGCGGGAGGTGTTTCATTATTCTTTTGCATACGAGCCCACGCGTGCAATTAACATAACCTGCTCCACGGGATGAAGTGAAAGAGTCTGTGCACAGTTACGTGGTCTGAGCTGGTAACCTGTCCCTACCTTCCCCATGGAAGACTGGATTGGTTGAGGATAATATCTGAACTCTGGCTGCGTCGGGTTGGGCAAAGCATCTGGTCAGCAATTCACTTGGTGCACCCCCTCGAAAGAGGACTTAAAGGAATGGTATTTTGTTCAATAGGCAGGCTGGTTTGCAATGGCCGGAAAACAGTGAAGACGTCTTTTGTTCATCTGCGAGCATACGTTTGTACCTCAAATTTGGTAAACATCACATCTGTTTTAGTACATAGTGTACAATGCCCAATCAGACGCAACCTAAGAATATAACGATGTAATTTGACAAGAACATACCACATATGCTTTGATAAAAATATCTTACACCTTCTACACAGCGACGCTGTTTATAGTTAAGTGAGCATTTCAATGTTAATTTTGTGTGCTTTTGCAAGTTTAATTTGCCAGGTTGTCCCAGAAACCGTATGCACGGTTAAAATAATTCTTAACTTTTTGTTTATTATCATTTGACTATTTCAAAAAGGAACAAGAAAAATTTCAAATGTCATTTCTTTTTTATTACTGCATTTTTAGTATTCCGATAGCAGCTGAAATGAAAGATGCCATTGGCTCTGAACGCACTCAAATGCCAAGAGAATTGTTTGCTTGTGTGTGCAATATCATTGCTTAGCGTTGTCAACCCTGTCAGTTTGGGAACATGCACTCAAAATACAGTAAAGTAATACCTGTAATTTTCTTTGCAATGTTGAAATTATACCATAAGGATAAATATAAATTTTGCTGTTATGCAAAATGCATATGCAGTTTTTGAGACACCTTGTATATAATTTAATTATCCCTGTCATCGTGGCATAGTCCACATTTATGAGAAAAATCTACTTTAATAAACAATTATCTATTTTTTAACTGTATACTAAAAAGTCAAATAAATAATTAAATTAACAATATATTTGAATCCTCGGTGGGATCATATTAATCTAAATGCCCAGCTCTCAATGGGCCTCGTAGTCTAGTTGGCAGAATATTGGCTGTACTTAAGCCTACCCTTGTTTACCTTGGTTCAAATCTTACAAAGGAGGCGTATGATCCACAATTAGGTCAATTGAAATACCAAATACTGACACTTCCGCTTATTAATGAATAGAGAATGTCCAGAGAAAATTTCAGAATCATATGTTTATTCACCATGGTATTGAACATCACACAGATATTTGTGCACAGTTGTCGCAAAACAGGCAATACACTCTGAGTGACATAATCCAAAGAATTAGTTGTCGGTTTGTGTTAGAAAAAATATCCATCTAAATTCCTGTCGTTCGCGATACTCTGTCCGCTGATATGGCTCGAAACTGCAGTCTGGCCAACCTGTTAGATATTTTCTCCACCGGGAGATGTTTGTCATATGTTGAATAGTAGGATGATTTGGTAAAAAAACATTACAAAACATTATTTGTGCACATAAACATTATAGCAAAAGAAAAAATAATCTTGATAATTTTTTACAGAGTATGGAACACGTAATACGCGTCGAATATATGCTTATCCTTACTGGTTATGCAGGTGTCAGCGAAATGTGTGACTGTCATATAGATGAATAGAAATGTAGACATTTTTTGGCGAACTCCTGGAAAATATCTGCAGTTATATTCTTCGATTATCTAATGATATTTAACAGTGGTTACAAGATCTATAACGTTTTAGTATTATTCTGCTGATACAACTATTAAATCTCTGCAGCTGACGTTATTTTTGATCGACGCTGTGCTTTGAAGTGTGCAGGAATTTCTATGTACTGTTCACATGACCATCATTAAATGATTAAAACTCGCTAATTTACTGGACTACGCCATAAAATGCTTGCAGACCATACAGCGTTTGCTCATGCGGCTAATTTTAAGCTCACAGCAACCAGCTTTAGCTATGGTGTACCATGTACTTGGGTTATTTGACTTTTTATTTAGGTGTAGGTGAAGTTTTGAATTCGGTGGGAAATTGAAACATCAGCGTTACTGTTCCCTGTGTGCTAAGTGCGATGCTAAGGGTTTTGTTAACTGCAGACATAGACTCGATTTAAGGGAGCACAAACCACAGGGTGCGGCATAAGTTTGTACGATTTTCTGTAATTCATCCCGCGTACATCCGGATGAGAGAAAAACGTACATTTTATTATCTTACCTGACATGCAATTTATGCCCTCAGCGAGACTTGGCTTTTTTGGGTGAATTTCCCAAACACGTTTTCCTTACTACAAAAGGCAGTGAGCTTACTGATAGCCAAACGTCATTATGCATGCAGTATCTATACTGTAGGAAATTAATCCTTCGCGAATTCATCAATGGGTAATGATCAGTTAATGGGCTCACAACGGAAAACAATCCCTGCATTATAATGCTATACGAGGCCGGTAATAACGGCAATTCGCATTTTATTTTATTATTTAATTAATCCTTTAACTGAATTCATTAGTACTGTTTATTTTAAATTATCGTACGTTATGGCATTGCAGTTTACTGTACCTTTATAATTATAATCGTAACTACTATTGCCCTTTATCTTTTCTCCTGTGCCCGAGTATTGCGTCACCCGGAAATCACCCTTTACCAGCAGTCTATCATCACATTATTATGGAAGTTTTGATTCCGTGGCGTGTCTATAATCCACGCCTACCGTTTGTACTAATGGAACAGGTGCTAGTTACTTGTGTCAGAAGGAGCAACAGCGCTCACCGGGCGAGGTTTATTTAATTCATCTGACGTATCGATTACTGTTCTCATCTATCCATCGTCAGGGTATGAAAACTGTGGCTCCTGGGTCTTGCCATATGCCACTCGTTGCTCCTCGTCTCGCGTGTAGTCTCAACCACCTGACTCCTTCAAAGTGAGGTACGTATTCCAAATAGCAGCGGAATATCGGTCAAAAAGATGTCTATGCATTTCGCTGACAATGTCGGCGAGAAATAATGGCGACACAGAATTCGAAATGGCCAGATCAGGGTCAGTGCCCGTAGGACGGCGGATAAACAGAAGTGTTTTTTTATCTGCACTGGCACGTTAAATACCTTAACCAGTGGAGTCCTTCTCACCAAATCGTCACTTCAAATATATTCAATATTTTAGATCTTATATGACCTCTTATATTGACGTTATGTAATGAAGCGTGTACCAGCTCAAGAAAGAGTCGGAGGCAACAGTTACATTTTACTTCAAATGGAAACAACTTGTAGTATGAATAGAAACATTGGATAACAATGGGTTGGTTCAAAATTGTTAATTCATTGTTCCAGTTTCGTCAGATCCTACATAAGCATTCTTATTGTATACAATAAAGAAGCAAGTGCATCCTTGATAGGACTGAATTCGGCCAAACGCAGTTCCATTTTAACTTATAGTTACCTTCTGCATATGTCAACAGCTTTTCGGGTTGATAGTGCCAAAACCCTTTTAAATTAAATATTCGCTTGACACGTCACAATGATCTTAAAATCAAAACAACTGGCTAGAAAGCATTGTACCTCTAGCTTCATATTCACGAATGTCACACAAACAAAAGTAGAAAGAATTCGTTTGAGCTGCATCCAAATACTTTTTTCAGCGTAAGTTTCTCTATCAGTTTTTGCTTTGACATCACCGTATAAATACTCTCACAAATTTCAAGGATTAACAGTAGGTGGATGGTAATTTTCCGTAAAGTCTAATGTTGTTGGTGGAAGCGAATGCGCTTTGAGGTGCCAAGGTAGATTTTCAGACACCGTACGCCTTTAAGGTGAGGCAGATTGGACTCAGATTGCATAAGATTCAATTTTTCTAACCATCGCACAAATGATCCGTGGGCATGTCTTTTGATGTATGCCTTTTGGTGGACCAGGTTGCTCAGAAAAATGACCGCTGAATTGTGTTCAAACAATGTCCTAAACAGCAGACAGGAATACAACAGAAAGATGCACTCTGCTGTGACTTGAAATAACATGGGCAGCAGGTGAGAGCTCGGCTCACTTGGCAGAAAGTTGACTTCTGCGTGAGAGTGACCGCAGGTCAACACTCACCGGAGCACCTGCCTTCAATACTCCATGATTGACTGGCTGGAGTTCAGATGTCAATTCTGACCGGGGGTCATTTTCTACGGCAACCAGGTCGGCAATAGGCATTTTATTTTCTTTGTGTCAGTTCACTTTTTAGTGTAAGGCTGTGCCATAGGCATTTCATGTCATCATCTATGTTAAGCGGGTTTTGTCCGTTTACAAAAAATGGTGGCCGAAGCGCTGCCAAGCACTTACTTAACTAATATGTTTGATATAACCAAGGCCACCGTATGCAGAATTATTAACTGTAACACAATGCCCAGAAGGAAGAATTCTGGACCAAAACGATCTTAACAGAACGAAATGACGATTTTACACGTCATACACTAAACTTATACCATGAGATGCCCATTAACACTATTCACAGGGAACATTTGTCAAAGTTCTCTCAAACCCTAGTGAGGAACAGAATGCGGGAATTTGGGCTTCATCAGCGGATGGCTACATTTAAGCCATTTTTAAGTAGGAAAAATAGTAAGCAAGGTTTCCTATTTGCACAGGAATACATTAGTCATAGACTTTGATTTTTGAAAAGAATTTCCTTCTGTGATGAAGTATTCGTGTTAGACAGGTCGACAGAGTCGGCACATGCGGTCATATGCGGAAAGAAATTTTCTGAGCAACATACTGCTTCGGTATCAACCTTCAAGGACTGTCGAAAGTTCTGCGTGACTTCTGCGTAACTTCTGCGTGAGAGTAACCGCAGGTCAACACTTGCCGGAGCACCTGCCTGGTTGACTGGTTAAAATTCATATGCCAATTATGACTACCAGTAAATTCTTGTGTTGTCTACGGTAACCAGGTCGGCAATTAGTATTTATTTGTGTCCTGGCCTGAGTAGATATTGCTATTTGGTTTTAGGTTATGAAGGTTGAAGCTATCGTAAGACTTTTAGTGATTCGTTAAGGCGTCAGCGTATGATACATTTTTCAAGTATAATGTATCACTTGACTCAGTATCCTGTCCTAAAACGTACGTCAATTCTCAATGTTTGGTAAAGAACGGTATCATAAAACAATCTTCAAAGCCCTACAGTGCATAAACGTTATAAAAATAAAACGAGTCTGCCAACTATCGCCTGAAGGAGGAATTCAGACATGTGATAGCATATGTAAGAGAGTGGTAGTTGCTGCTGCCTTTATATTACTCTGATCCAGGTCACGTGGTATCTGATTGCTTTTAAACTTTGTCCGAAAGGGGTGCCATATACAGGGGGCTTTGCTGCGCTAGCGTGGTATATTTAACAGGGAACTAATGAGGGGTATTCGGAAAGTCAAAATACACTTTTTAACTACGGGTCAATTTCCAAAACCATATTATATTTGCGCGTCCCCTGTTGGTCCTGTAGTGATTGCTGATGATACTGACCTGCAGGGAGGTCTTCGAAAGACCAATATGTACAATAATCACGTAGGTAAATTGAATTTGTTTTTAAATTAAGCATGGAAATAACCGCTTACTAATAAATGTTAGATAGATTGAATTTCAACAATATTACAGATGTTCGCTCGCCCAACGTTCATCCAGTTTGGTTGGGTGATGCTTTTAAGAAATTTAACGTTAC
Source organism: Ligula intestinalis (assembly GCA_036362985.1). Lineage (NCBI taxonomy): Eukaryota > Metazoa > Platyhelminthes > Cestoda > Diphyllobothriidea > Diphyllobothriidae > Ligula > Ligula intestinalis. The sequence goes on from JAYGXS010000003.1 coordinate 9,525,330, forward strand.
AGTTACCTCGCCCGAGGTCGGCGAACGTCCCCTAACATACACACCCTCACCGTCGGTCAAGCAGAGATAAGGGATGATATTAAAACGTACTTCGGTGACGTCGCCCAGGGTCAGCGAAAACCACGCACAAGTTTCGTAATTTACGTGCCCCCCCCACCACTCTGTCTCCTTATACAATCCTCTCTGACTTTTGCATTCGTTTGCAGACACCGATAGTGTACCTGAAATTCACAGCTTCACTTGGTTTTACAGCTGCAGACAAACAACGAGCAATATATATTTTGGGGTTTGATCCGGTAAAATAAGACTCCTTCGCCTTGTGGACGGCGTTGGCCACGTATACGTTATCTGACACACAATTGTGTTACCTACCACCAATTTATCACAAAGCAACCTTTAGTGCTAACTTACGTAAACTGTCCAAAATACCACCCAGAATATGATCAGCTGCGCAGCCGAAAACCAATCAGCTGCACATACACAAATCTGACTTCTACTGAATTCACTGTCCTCTAGAGAGAGTCTGCATCAGATGCAGGATGCCTGGATGACTCACAAGGTCCAGTAGACCTCGACGGGAGGTCTGAACATTAGGAATAAGGTCCTTTCTGTGGAGGATGCCCGTCATCCTGATGAAATGCACACGTTCGGGCAATTAACCCACCGTGAAAATCTCCATAAAATCAATTTTTATTATGGAAATGTGCAAAGCCTCTTAAATACATTTTACGAACTCAACATACTTATGGCCTAGCTATGTCCTGATGTTATTGCACTAACTGAAATGTGGCTAACTGAAGCTATACAAGACTTTGAAGTTCGTAAAGATAGTTGTCAGGTGTTAAGACGTGACCAAACGGAGAGAAAAGAAGGTGGAGTTCCCCTGCATATCAGAAGTGCAGGTGAGTTTATCCGCACAGAAGAAGGTGCAAATGAACATGACCTGGAAATGCTGCAGTGTTATGCATTGGTACCCGAAACTGAAAATGTTACTGTCACCGTTGTATACAGGCCTCCAAGTCAATCTGCGGACGAAATTGAGCTGTTACTCACCCGACTCCGTGAGGAGTGTCGGAAACAAGACGGAACTATTTTAGGCGATTTTAATGCCCCGTCGATTAACTCGGATCTGATGAACAGTAAGTGCTCTAGACAAGGATTCGATCGAATGCTATTAGACATGACGCTGGACGAATTCCTGTTTCAGCATGTACGAACCACGATTCGAATGCATGAAGGTCAGCGATCTAGTCATCTGGATCTTCTCTTCACCGAAAGTGAGGAAAGTTTGGATGAAATAAATGTAGGTCCACCCCTAGCTTCTTCTAGTCATATGAAATTGATGTGATATCAACGGTTATATCTGTCCCCAAAAAAGCTCAAAGCCATTAAGAAATGTCTGGCGTGGCAACTTTGAGGTAATTTAGTAGAGGTTTGGACCTACTAGATGGATGAAATTATTCCGAAGGCATATCAATAAATTTTGGAATATCTTTGAATCAAACCTGAAAAATTCGGTTGACCCAATTGTGAAAAGGCTCGCCGCATTCGACGGGATTCAAACCCGCATATGAGAGCGGTCTTTTAGCCAAGCCAACGCTCTATCCACTTGAGCTACGAATGTCGCGCCTCACACCGTGAGTTTAATCACACTTGGATCGATATTACCCGCCCAACGTTGCCATTCACATGGAATTCACAAATGCGGGACAGAGAAATTCATTCGAATTGTACTTTGCTCTCAAGAAATGTTCGACCGGCAACAAACCAAGATGGCTGACAAAAGTGGTTAAAGGTAACCCGAAAAAAGCGGGTCATTGAAAAAATTTCTATAAATGGAGCACCAAGTAAACTTCTAGAATTTAGACAACAACACAACGTGTGCAAGAGGAGCATCAGAAATACGACAGTTGAAAGGGGCGCCACAAAACCCAAAGCATTTCACGCATACGTCAGAATTTGAAAAAAGAACCATGATCATATCGCGAACTTCAAGAGAATAATCGAAACTGTGAGGGGTGGCCCTCAAAAGCCGAGCTTTTTCGAATATTTTCAAGGTTTCTGGAACAAGAAGCCAGCTCTCCAGCAATACCCTTTGTCAAATGCCGTCAACACCTCCAATATAAACACTGCTGTGCAGCCGAAAGAAAAACCAGCTACACACATAAACACAAGGACCTGTGGGAAACAATGTGGTCCAGCCAGATAATAGACGAGAAAACGTATCCCGACATGTTTAAGCTAGTTGAAAAGAATAAGGCGCGGAAGGCTATAGTGTCAGGGGGAATTTACTAAGGAAGGAAAAAGCGTTGTATGTAAGCAATAGGAGAAGTGACTTCCAGACGAGTGCAGTCCAGAGTCGCATTCCGCTAAGTCGATCACCGGGTCTGGAGGTCTGCAACCAAACAGTGAGTCGTCGGCTCTGGAAGTGAATGAGCGTAACCAAATCGTCCACATCTCGGGCACTGGTCTAACCTTGAAAAGTGGTCGGCTAGTGAGACTAGACCGTCTTGAGAAAGCCAGACAAGAGTGACCTTGAACGGAGGCCTTGACTACGGTGTCTTCCGCGCGGCGTCCGAGGAATGCATGACTAAGAGTGGGGGTCGCAACAGACCTCTTCTTCCGACATCATTGTCCTCTAACGAGAGTCTATATCAAAATAAGGATGCCTGAAAGACTCGCGAGGCCCAGGATACCCAGAGCAATACACATGATGAGAAATAGCATAACATATTTTCTGCGATCAACGCTCTCTATGGTTCAACAGTCATAGACACCGTCCCAATCCTCAGGAAGGGTGAATTTGCCACCGTTTGGTCTAACGATGACCTTACCATCAATATATTTTTTTTTCAGATAATCATATTAATTGCAGAAATGAAGAATACAATTGAACGTTTATACTCCTTGAAGTGCAATATAAAATCGTTGTATGGCGTCGAAAATTTGCCATGTTGTGACATAGGAAAACAAATCAAGACCGACAAACGAAATAGACAGTAGAATAGCAATTTCCGGCTTTTAAGCCGCCATCAGCTAGCCATACGCAACCACAATTAATGCTAAATCTGAGGTTCGTGAACGCCAACTTATATCTGTATCTCAGGCACTTGTCTAACCTTGAGAAGTGTCTGACTAGTGAGACCAACTGCCATCCGGTTGGAAGACAGCGTGGATCTCAATCAAACACAAAAGTTGGAGGCGGGCGTCCGCAAACAGCTACAGGCCGATAAGCCCTACTTCTATATGTTTTACTTTTCTTTTGAAAAACTTTTTAAAAGATTAACTACCTATAGATGTTGCTTTTCAGTTTTTTACTCTTGTGGCTTTAATTTTAAAGTTGCAGAAGCTAAAAGACTCTCATCCCGAAGTAAAAACCTGCTGATTCTCGAAAAACGTTTCTCGGCGATAGAAGTAGACCTTATATTTTCTCAGCATGAGCGGTAAGCCAACGATTTAAAGGAAAATAAACTTTACCTGTGCAGGGAAAAAACGCCAATGCAGCGTCGGGTTTTATCCAAAGTAGCAAATGAGAACACTGGCTCTGTTTCAACAAAACCAAAAGTTGTCTCTGAGGCCGGTCCACCCGCTCAGGTAAGCTCACGTCCCTCTGGATCAAGGTCAGTTTCCCCTGATACTTCTCCCATTCACCTAACTCGTGAGTCGAGTGAGATTGTAGCCTCGTCAATTCGTTCTCCTTCTAAGCCAACCACATCTGTGATAGCTTAAAATTTCCATAAACCTACGAACGCCCCTAGTAAATCTACGTCAGATTTCAAATTCGGTAATATGATTACCGATAACAACGCAGTATCTAACAAAGAACCAACCGCTCAAGCTTGCGCTTTTCCTATCCCCAAACCTCATCAACGTCCCCAAATAATTCAGCCAGCGTATAAAATTAACTGCTTTTCAAAACCAGTCATGCAATTTTCGAAGGTAAATTTTCCGTCAACTTATGATATAATGCCTCAAAATCGTATTTGTATGCCCCCTCCTGGTTTTCATATGCCCCATTTCAGCCGTCCTTTCTATGGATCCCTTTCTATGGTTGGCTAGTGAGATTAGACCGCATTGAGAAAGCCAGACAGAAAAGACTTTGAACGGGGGCTTTGACTATGGTGTCTTGCGGACGCGTGGTGGTCACGCCAGACATGACCCAGTCCGCGCGGCGTCCGAAGAAAGCATGACTAAGAGAGGGGGTCGCTACAGACCTCTTCTTTCGACATCATTGTCCTCTAAAGAGAGTCTATATCAAAATAAGGACGCCTGAACGATTCGCGAGGCCCAGGATACCCAGAGAAATACGCATGATGAGAAATAGCATAACATTTTTTTCTGCGATCAAGGTTCTCTGTGGTTAAACAGTCACAGACACCGTCCTAATCCTCAGGAAGGGCGAACTTGTCACCGACTGGGCTAACGATGATCTGACCATTAATAGATTTCTTGTTCAGATAATCATATTAATTGCCGAAAAAAGTGTACAATTGGACGTTTATACTTCTTGAAGTGCAATATAAAATCGTTTTATGGCGTCTAAAATGTGCCATTTTGTGACATAGGAATAACATCATGACCGACGAATGAAATAGACAGTAGAATGGCAATTTTCGGCTATTTAGCCGTCATCAGCTTGCCATACGCAACCACAGTTAATGCCCGATCTGTGGTTCGTGAACGCCAACTTTTTACTTGAAAGTGCAATGCTCTACCAATTTGACCACAAATTTGTCATCTTACCGGTTTTGATCAGTACTATCTACCTAGGCAGAAATGCGCGCAGGGATTGGAAGCGGGACATATTCGTGCTTGATTGGTGCCTTTCGGGCTCACTCTAGAGGCTGACTATGCAGAATTCAGCAGTCGTTCTGACCTGTTTCATCGATGGCTTGCTCAAATAGGGCAAGTGGAATTTGCCAGGGACATATATTGGAGTCGAACCAGGCCTGTACAAACTGTTTTGTTATGAAAGGCAAAACAATCAGCCAGGCCAGTGTGCGCAATCATGTGCCATTGGAATTAAGAAGCCATCAACACACAATGTGTGAACTTAACACTGTCAGCTGAATGTGGAATAAAATGAGAGTTCTTTCTGATGAAAAACGGTGACAGCCCTGTTATCTTTGAAACACAGGTAGCAGTAGATTCATTCGTTTTTTCATATGATAACAATTAAAAGCGGTCAAATTGTAATTTAGCAAAGTGTAAGCTAAGGACTCGCTGCCAGCATCATACGGAAAGCTGGCAGTTTCTTGCGTCTTGTGGTGCGTGATAGAAGGAGAGAGCGTGGGCACGTTACTAGCCTTGCCTTTCCATCGCTGATGATGTCTTGTATTTTAAAGCTTAAATTTCCTGGTGAAAATTTAAAGATAGTAATAAGTGCAAGATTTACTGAATCTATAAAATTTCGGAAGCCCTCATCACTTACAGTTTCTCCAGTGCGTTGAAGATTAATGAATGAGCAAAATACGAAATTTAATTGGTACAGAACGTTCACAGGTCTTAGTCACTAAAGGTAGTCAGTAAAGAAAGAAGTTTAAAACAAAGTTGAGGGAGAAACAGGGGGAAATGGGTTGCGGGAAGAAAAGGGCAGGGGAATGTGCAAATCTGGCAGACTGTTGTTACCAAGGCAAGGCTAGGTTAACCACATGCGCCAACTGTTTGCATAGATCCGCTTTAGAGTATCTTCGATAGGCTGCCCCCCCCCCTAGGTAGCGCAAAATGTGAGATGATCGTGCTCGAACATAAACTCGGAATGAGGTTAAAGAGTCCATACAATGAGCCGTGTCAAGCAAGCATTCCATAATGGAGGAGCGAGGTGGTTAGTTTTCCTGCTTGAATAACCAACTGTGCAGATTATCCTTGGCCCCGGCTACCAATTTATTTTGCTTTCGCTCTATTATTCTTCAACTCAGTTAAGTGCCTGCAGCTGATGAGCGCTACCGGATCCAGTAAATCTTGCACTAATTACTATCCTTAACGATGACTTGTAATCCAGAATTTAAAATGGATGTCTCCCCAGTGTTTGGCATGGATACACATTATTCGTTTAGCGGTTGCTGGTGAGCAATAGAAACTTTAAGCCTTATTGTATCGCCGAAATGTCCCCAAGCTTATAGAGGGTCCATTCATTTCTCTACGGTCTTTATTTCCCATTGTTTAAAACTGGTTGCGAGGTTCGACCTGAGACTTTTCCTACCTCCCTTTAATCCCACTATATCCTAGAGCTTCGATGCGCTCAAAATACGGCCCGTAATGCTCCCGGAAAGTTAAACCTTCGCTAAGAAAGAGCAACTCGGAATTCTCGACGTAGCACGCCAAATTGGGGACATAATGATATTCCATAAACACTCACAGGCTCCAGAAAACTCTTAAAACTTGTATCACACTTGGCAACGAATACTTGGCGTTACTGTTATTTCCGCCTACCGGTTTGCTTCTCCCTGAAAGGGCAGATCCTACCGTATCCTACTTTCGTATTACGTTAAACGGCCCCAGAAGGTTTTATTTTTCCGTATGAAGACAGGGAGTCCCGCCTAGAAGGGACCTTCATAGAACCCACTACAGCTGAACACAAACTTCTACTTCCAGTTTAAATAAGAAGAAACATGATTGCCTTACGTAAGTTGGGCACTATATCATTTAGAAGGACGTGTCGCGATGGGTAAATGGACGTCGTCAAACCCAATATATTGCTGTTGATAGCACCCAAACCTTCAACATTTCGCATAGCATCATTCATAATACTTCGACCTCTGGAAAGCATTTGCTTTACGGTTAACCTTGGCCTTAACTTGTAGGATAACCTTGTCAAATTTTAAATGCCGACAAAAGCTTAGATAAATGCGCGTAAGCCAAGTATACGACCTTGGTTATACTAGGTGCAAGGTTCTTACACTTTAATACATTAACGACCTTTTTGTGTTGCATACAGTTCCGCTGTTCTCGATGTGACTTCATGTTCACCTATTTTTCAGCTTCAGTTATATCACTCGGTCCTTTTTAAACACACCTTAGCTGCAGTAGTGCGCTTTTGTCGGTAACCAGCTCGGATTTATGCGCGCTTAAATGTGTAAAATTAATGTCTTACTGCACTGTCCATTTATTTTCTGCCGATCAAAAGTAGGATTTCTGACAAGTAAAAATGAAACCCCAGCTTATAAGGAAGAAGAGGTTTATGCCAATTAATCAGTAATGAAACTATATTTTTATATAAAAAGTGTCCCACAAAAAACGAACACACTTCAAATAATTGTAATTGATTGGAATTTATCATTGAATGTTATTGTTTTCACTGCATGTTCTCAAACTGACGTCCATTTAATCCAGACACTGCTGACAATGCAAAGCGATGGAATCGCATACACCATAAAACAATTCCATTCCTATTTGAAAGCATTCATTAGCAATTGTTTCTCTTCTTCTCAATTATTTAAAATAAAGTGAAAATTCAGTAGAACAATAAAATGATACTGCTTAATACTTTTTCAGTTTTGAAATAATAAAATTATAATAAAACTCAAAGTAACAATTGTTCAAATTTTTTTTAACATTTTTTTGACACTTGTACTTGTACTTGTAACGGCATTCACCTCGGGCGGGTTAATCCGGCATCAGTTTTGTCGTTGACTGCATCACGAATCACAGCTGTCCAGGCGCGTCGATCTTGCGCCTGTTCACACGAGAGCACCATCCATTCACGGTTCCACTGGCGTAGGCCGTAGACGCATGGGCCGAAAACTGACGACAGATCCTGCTTGACCGTTGCTGTCCAAGTTTTCAGCTGCCCGCCGCGACGTTTGCGCCAGGTGGGGGGAGGCGTCGCCACAAGCAGGTCACGAATCAGCTCACCATCATCACGCCGGGACGCATGCCCGACCCACCGAAGTCGTCTCTGAAGCAGGAGTGGAGGGAGAGCGTCCAGGTGACAGCGTCGGCGGAGATCGTATGAGCGAATTCGGTCGACGCGTCGGTGACGAAGGATGCGGCGTAGGCAGCCATTGTCGAACACGTCAAGGCGCCTCATGTCCTCAACACGCATAGGCTATGTCTCTCCTTCATAGAGCAGGATAGGTCGAACCACTGCTTTGGTGCGTAAACTCCAACCCCACCTCCACGCTGGTGCGCGCCGGAAACTTGCTTTTGCTTGGCTAACGGGGCTCTGGTAGGGGAGCAAGACCGGGGACCTAGTGCCTATCCCCTTTTCTCCACGAAACATGGAATTGACTTTCTTGACTGTCTACACTTTCATGAATCACAACTTTACGCAACATACGATCACTGCTACGCCGTCCGTGGGAACCGACGCGCCCCACCCTCTTGGCATCGCGGGATGGGTGTTAAATCTGCGAGCTGATGCCGGATTGCAAATTGCAGGCTGGAATATTCAAACTCTGAGGGGTGACGGCGCCCAACTGTTAACAGCCAAATCCCTTTCTGAATACCGTGTTGGTGTGGCGTGTCTCTCTGAGGTCCGCCTACCTGGCACTGGCCACAAACTGCTGCAAGTACCAAGAACTGACTCTGCGTACCATCTCTACCACAGTGGTGTGTCCGACAACTCTGGACTGAATGGTGTGGCTATAGCTTTGGCCGATTAATTTCACTCGAGTCTGCTAGAGTGGGAGGCTGTCTTACCGCGGATCGCTTGGGTCCGTTTAAAAAGTGTCCCAGTCAACGTTACTATCATCTCGGTAAATGCGCCTACTCTGGCTGCTGATGACAGCGTAAAAGATGACTTCTACGGTGACCTCCAGCAGACAGTTGACCGCATCGCAAGAAGCGATCTACTCGTCATTGCCGGTGATTGGAACGCCCGACCAGGTGTGTGTGTGTGTGTGACGCTTAAACCCGTCATGTGGTAGGCAAATTTGCTGTCGGAGCGCAGTGTGCCAACGATGAGCGCCTTGTCAACTTCACATCGTCTAACCGCCTCGTTGTGTCAAGCACCCGTTTGGATCATCCGCGCCACCACCTTGTCACTTGGTACTCAAATGACGGGCATACCTAGGCCCAAATAGATCACATCCTTGTCCGAGCACGCTGGGCCAGCTCGGTCTTGAATTTTCGAGCCTACCGCGGTGCTGATACAGGAAACGCTCATGCATCGGACCATGTCCTACAGCAGGCAACCCTTCGCTTGCGTTTGAGAGCTATTCACAGAACCTCTCGACCACAGCGGATCGATGTCGCAAAGCTGAAGTCCTCTGCTGGCGACGCCTTCCACTTAGCATTCCAGAACCGTTTCGACGCCCTGTACCCTGACGCCCGAGCGGACCCAGAGCCCGCGTGGCAGTCCCTGAAGGCCGCGATGTCAGAGCTGGCATACACCCTGGCATTGAAGCCCTGTATATCGATTATTTTAGTTTTTATTTTAGGCTTTTTAATTCATTCAGTTATGTTTATTTGCTTTTATGACACAGCAGAATCAACACATATTCATGACATTTTCGTGATGGCAAGGACAGGCGGCGTTACCATGCACACGACAATATTCTAATTACTTTGATAAACTGAAAAACGTATTCTTTAACATCTGAAGAGCAAACACATGTTTAATTTATAAATATGCTTGAATAAAACCCAGAAGATTATAATGCAGAAGTCCCACAGCACATAAAGCCACCTTCACCAAAAAACGCAAACTCCTCGTCACCAATTTTTCCATATATCTTGCTGTGTAACAAGGCATCCAGAATTGGGAAGCCTGTGGAAAGCCCTTCGTTGAAGCGCACCATACGCCCTTAGGCAATCCGCTTTCCAGGAGGATTTTTCCACTGTAATACTTTGATTTAGCTTACTTGCCATATATGAAGAAGGCTCTGCCGGAGTAATCGCATCCAGGTGAATTGACGTCCATACAGTTTCCAATATCGGCAAATAATCAAATTGCATCCATGACGTCTTGTGCACACGTCTGTATCTCACTGTTGCTCGTAGATTTTGCTCCACAAATTCATAAGGGTCCCCTCTTCTGATGTACACAATGTTTAATGTCTGAACAGCTAAATCCTGAGACTAAAAAAAGTGAAAATGATAGAAAATGTCGAAGAGGCTTTTTTGATGAAGGTAAGCCTTTAGTTGCGTAAAAAGATTGAAGCCATGCTGGTTTGCTATTTACTTCAGGAGAATACAACAGGGTTCTTAGCGGACATTCGTCATACCCGATTTGCTTGTCCAAACTATGCAATTATATAAGACTATACCTCGTCCATTTTCAACACAAAGGGACTTTGCCTATTTAAGTAATCACCTTTATCCTAATCCAATATTTTGTCGAAACTAACCGTAGTCATAGTTGTCTAATTTAGTTTGTATTTGCTTCCTCACAAAGCTTACGTTTATGCGACAAATTGCGCCAAATCGATAAATTAATAATCTTAAATTAATTTGTTTTCTAACTAAATAGGGTACAGGTGAAATAAAGGATTTAATTATTAATTTGACAGAGCAAGTTAAGAAAAAATCGGGGCCTCGGTGAAATCACGTTCAAATAACGGTTTCTAGTGAATCTCGTAGCTCAGTTTGCAGAGTCATGGCTCTACTCAAGCCTCAGGTTGTTGACCGGGTTTCTACTACTTGCAGAGGATACCAATGGCTCACCGTTGGTTAAGGTAGTTAAATCTGCCTTTTCTGTCTTATAATGAATATAGAAAAATCCTCAGAAACTGTCAAAATCGCATTTTTACTTACCATGTCATGAAACTTCATGGAGATATTTGGGTAGATTATATCGCATTGGAACTCCAAAACAGCTAGCATGCTCCCAGCGTCATAACCCGAACAATTAATCGTCAGTGGGTTTTCCAAAATACCTATCTGTATTTCTGTCGCGCCCGATACTTCGTCTTCTGATTTGGCTCTAAACTGCATATTCAGTCGAGCCAATCTGTTCGAAATCTCCTCCGCCGGGAGATGTGTGTCATAGGCTGCACAATCGGCGGCTTTAGAGAAAATAATTGTGAAATATGTTAGATAATTATGCTTAAAATTTATAGTAACAAAACATGTTTATCGACCTATATCCAGCAAAACCGCAGTTTACTTTAAACATGAACTATGTGGACGGTATACATGACGTGCCACGACTACTTGCTTACCTTTATTGGTTAGGCATGACTCAGCGATATGCGCGAAGTGCAGATAGACGATAAATGTACTACGCATGTTGTGTCAAGCACGTCGAAAGCATCAGTAGTTATATTACAAAAGCCTCCAATGACATTCGATTGTTAAACCACAATCGAAGCAATCACGAGTATTGAGCAGCCATTATTACATCCTCGCTTGTGTCTCTCGCCAGTTTAACCAATAGGGTGCCTGGACAAACACGAGTGAGACTGCATCAATGCAATTTGAGTGATTAGCGGGAGAAGCACGTAGGACGTAGCACGGAGCGCGCATTCCAGCTTCAGCTTAGTTTATCCAAGGGCTGTGCTATATTCATTTGTCATACAATATGAGGAAAGTTAAAAGCTGTCTCTGCGGTTGAGTACCTCCAAAGGAATAGAAGTTATTGAGAATTTCCAAACCTTTTTATTTTTTATTTTCGTGTTGTCCAAGAAGATGTCGTCGGTGCTTTGACAATCATCGAATTTTCTACTATAATGACTGACAACTCTCACTGTAAGATGACTTTAAGTCCTCGTAGATTCAGTGGAGTTCACGAGTTAAGTGGCGCCACTTACTGTTAGCCTGTAATGCCATCTTATAGCAATCGTGTGAAGATGTTTTTGAGAAGAATACGAAGAAAAATAAGACTGATATGTAAGTTGATTGGGTTAAGCTGTTTGATAGGGCATGGCAATCCTCCGCCATAATACAAATGACCTGACGCGATATCGTGCAGCTTTCACATATAGTTACATTTAGGGGGTAAGGAATAGTTTACGGTTAAGGATAAGACGATATTTATAGTTAAGTTGAGGCTGAATACCGAATTCACTCGTTTAACGTTTTATGAGTGCTGAGCGCAATGCTTTGGTTGTCGCATACGTACATGCAGGGCAGGCCATAGGACTATTACGAATTCTTAGCAGTCATCCCGTGTCTATCCGGATTACTGCAGAAAGTAGAATTGCATCTCTTGCCAGACATTATAGTAATGCCCATCAGGGATGCTTTACTATTTCTGGTAAATATAATTAACCTGTTTTGTCAGTACCAAAGGCAGTGAACTTATGGCTAACACGTTTTCATCATTAACTGAATGTTGCTACTTACATATTTACACCTTTCGCGAAATTCATGAACGTTATCTGTCGTCAAAGGCGTTCGTGATTATGCACTGGTTGTTTCCCAAGAAGATATCGTCAGTACTTTGACAGCCATATATGCCTCTTCTTTTCCGGGGAACGAATCTAACAGTTTGCTGCGGATTTGCCCTCTTTAATTCTGTATGGCTGTAGAGTTAAGTGACAATGCTTACTGCGAAACTGAAATAACATTTGACAGTTATCGGAGAATGAGGTTTTCGGAAGAAGAATAAGTATAGGAGTTTCAATAGCAATAACACATCTGATAGACCACGGGATCTCTTTCTAATGCAATGATCCACGCAAAAGCGTAAGAATCGATAATTTTTTGATGTAGTTTGAAATCGTCTTGAATTACAAGGGAAATTGCAACAGTTAATATGGCATCAGCGTTAAATAAGTGCTAAGTTCAGTTCTTGGACTTTTGTTTTGTATAGACATACGTTAACTTTTATGGGGCAGGTAGTAAACGGCTGGGAAAAAGGCTACTACTATTTCTGCTAATACGTTCCATGTCTATCCGATTTTCTATAGGGTAGGACGTTTGCATATCCTGCCTGCACAGTACCACATGTCCTAAGGGAGACTTGCTGGTGATTTTCACAAACACGATATTCTCAGTATCAAAGGCAGTGAACTTGTTCATAATCTAACGTTATTTTGTACAGAATATTGCTACTGTTTTAGGGCTTGCCACGGGAACCAATGGTAACGGTTTTTCGTTTATTATTTAATAATTCTTTAATTGAATTTATTATCATTGTTTCGTTTTAATTATCGCGCCTTTTGGAGTTGCTTTATATGGTACTTTTATAATAACGGTCAATACTATTTCCTGGTTTCTTTGCTATTTTTTTTGCTTTCTTTCCTGCACCCGAACACTGCTTCACCCATAAAACCCCTCAGGCCACCGGCCCCGTATCCCATAAATATGAAGGATGGGATTCCGTAGTGCGATCTTCAATAGACTGTTACCGGTTCTTGTAATGGAACACATAAGCTTAACTTGTGTCAGTAGGAGCAAGGGCGTTCACAAGAGGGGGTTTATTTTATGATCTGACGTTTCGGATGTGCATCTAGTCTAGCCATTTTTAGAAAGTTAATACTCTGGCTCCTGGCTATCACGAGCGTCGTCTACCCATCCAGTTTGAGCCGCGCTGTCTGCCTGGCGTCTCTAGTTGCTAAGCGCAGGCGGCATCAATCGCCTGGTAACTGTCACCCTCACTCCGCTCTGCGTTGATACTGCTTGTGTGAACTCGCAGTAGAAAAAGCTGTATTTTCCCGACCACAACACGAGTGATCCGTGGGCACGACCTTAGGTGCAGGCATACGGGTTAACTAGGTCGGTCAGCAAGATCGCCTGTCTTGAAACTGCGTCCTTAACAGCAGACAGTGATACAACAGAAAGCCGCACTCTGCGGTGACTTGCAATAACATGGGCACCAGGATAGAGCTCAGCTTACTTATCAGAACAGTTGACTTCTGACAGACAGTGACCGCAGGTCAACACTTTCCAGAGCACATGCCTTCAATAGGCCATGATTGACTTTTTGGGGTTCATATGTTAAGTCTGACCGGTGGTCGTTTTCTACGGCAACCAGGTTGGCAATAAGTATTTTATTTTCTCGTGGACTTAGTAATTATAGCTATATGTCTTAGGCAGACGAAGGTTGAAACTATGGTCAAACCGATACGAGTTTAGTTCTTATAACTCTTAGGGAAATTAAAGTGGTTAGACATTTTGGAAGAGAACGGCATGATTATGTACTGTACATGCTATGGATCATGCATTGCTCATGATGAAATTTGGCTGGTTACTTTAGCATATAGTTGGTAACACTATTGCGATTCAGTGAATTCATTTAATTCTGCAAAATCTTTTTCGTTAGGAAAATTATCATTAAAGTTAGGTTTATAAAGAGAAGTCGACGTTTCTTTTCGCTGAAATGGGAGCAGTCTAATATGAAGGAAATTCCTAGGCTATTACGTATGACAGAAGCAAACTGTTTATGAATGTTCATTATACTACGGAAGAAATTCAACTTAAGTAAAAAGGCATGAAACATTTCTCTTTCAGAACCGGAAAATTTCGTCCGAAGTTGTTTGGATGGAAGTGGGTTTAGGTTAACGGTATCATATTTATTTTCAGAAACAACGATCAATTCCAGTTTTAAATGTTTCTTGCTGTTCTTTGAAGTATTGTACCCCAAAATTCAATAATAGATTGGTATGAAAAATTTGTTTAAACGTCCCGATAAATTTGTGCATTGGCTTGAAATAGTAACAGAAACGCGTGGTATCAGTTCAATTTTTATTGTGGGGCTGTGCTATAGACAGGTCAAGTCATTTTTCATGTGAACCTGATTTTTCGTTCATGAAAAATGGCGGCCGAAGTGCTGACGAGCAATTACTTAGCTAGTTTATTTTATATGAGAAAGGCCACCGTATGCAGAATTATCAACTGTAAAACAGTGTCCATAATAAAGGATCCTGGACCGAAATGATCGACAACAAAACGGGCTGACGGTTGCATTCGTTAAACACTAAAAATATACCATTATATGCCCCTTAGCGCTATTCACATGGAACATTTGTCAAAGTTTTCTCAGACCCTAGTGAGGAACAGAATGTGGGCATTCGGGCTTCATCAACAGATGGCTACGGTTTAGCCATTTTTAGGAAGGAAAAATGTTAAAGAACGTTTCCAATTCGCACAGGAATACATTAGTCACGGACTTTCATTTTGGAAAATAAATTTCTTTCTGTGATGAAGTACTCGTGTGAGACATGTCGACAAAGTCAGCACATTCGGTCATATGCGAAAAGACCTTTTCTAAGAAACAGACTGTTTCAGTATCAACCTTAAAGAACTTTCGGTGCTTCTTTGTTTGGATGGCAATCAAGATCGGAGATCGAAAAATCTGGTGGTCAACGAAAGACAATATTTATTTTTTTGTATACGTCAACAATTTTAAAGACGCATTTGGTTATAATGACATTCACGGGCGTCAAATGGATACTTGCATACGAAAAGACAATGCCCCTGCTCTCCGATCAAAGAAGGTATGATTCTTATTTATCTTACAACTATCATCTCATTTTTAAAAACTACAGCCAACCTTTCTGCATGTGACCTGCAAACAATTATTGTTCCGCCCAATAGTCCCCACCCCAATACAATAAAAAATATATTCGCCTTAAGCAAGCGAAACTGGTGCCAGTCTCCGAAATAACTTTCAATGGAAATAAATTGGGAATCATTCTTAATAATTCTTGGCCGAATTATGCTTTTCTAAACGCTAAATGACATTCTACAAAATATTAGTTTTTAAATATTCATTACTTTTCCTCATTTTGTATTTTAATCCTATTTTCTTACACTTTTGTCATTTATATAACGACTTAATGTCTGTGACCTGTCTTATAGCCCATTTTCAGATTTTACATTTTTCGGTGAAACATATTAGTTCTTAGATTATAAATGATACTTTATAAATCGAAATATGCCTCCTTCTAAAGATTTATGTTTGCTTTCACGCAGTATAACGTGTGGGTCCGTTAGGTAAACGCCTTGAGTGCTACGACAGTTTTCATGCAGACTTGACATTGTTGTGTGATCAGTGGCGACTTCTGTATAAGGCTATTCGATCTGCAATTTCCTGAAATTCGAAATAGCAGGCAATTATAAGAACTGATGTTGACACAGGATAAAGGTTTTTTAGGGATAAATCTTGGACTCCAGGATGCTCTTATTTGTAGAAATCTATGTCACATATAAATGTACAAGAGTCCTTAAGCTGCAGTCGGACAGGTATCCATAAAAAAAGCGTATTTTGTGTAAAATCCAGATTTTTGGGGTATTTGATTAATATAGCCCTGCGCTCTCGTGCTCTGTTGTCACTGTGGCATATTTCCACTCAACTGACAAAAAATATGGTGAACATGAGCCTTAATGTTTTCTGCTTCCTCCTTTTATCCTTTGTGAAAAAACCTCCCTGCATTGGACATCGGTCTCAGAATTTTCGGACATCGTATGAGAAGATATGTATGCATATTGAATGTCTGCAGACACACTGTATTTCTTTTGCGAATGCATGGTAATTATAACCGGAGAGCATTATGGAAATACAAAGTGTGTAGTTAAAGTGGCAGTGAAGTTGAAGGTTGTCTAGGGTAAATACTGCTCTTTATTCTGCCTTTAGGAGTCTAATGTAGAATTTAGATTGCATTTTATTTGAATGCTATCTATAGATGACGTTACACTCTTTTGATTGAAATGGTGGAGAGACAGACATTTGAAATTTTATTTCATAGTTTTGAGTCGTTTGTGTCTGTACTAATGTTTTCTGATAAACATGATTTACATTTAAATTAAATAAGTGAACTTAGAGGCCCTTTGGCTCACCGCTAGAACGCCAGGTTTACAAGCAATTGATATCCTGGCGGTTTATCAACCATCATCGAACGAGCGTCAGTCAGACACTAGCCTAATAGAGGAACTTGAAATATTTATGATGATTATTGGAGATTTTGACGCTCCGCATATTGACTAGAATCTCAGTTCAGCGCCCAGGTCAGAACTTTGCTTCCATCGCCGACTGTCACGCACGGTTCGAAAAGCCTTTCTATCACAACAGATCTTATCTCCGACCAGGCTGCGTGAAGTGCAAGAAGCCAACTGTCTGGGCATTGGTATTACGAAAGCGCCTGACAGTTTAGATGTCGTAAATTGTTAACTTCCCCTCGGTAAAAGAGATTATGTAGTGGGAGCATTCATTCGTCTCTGTACCTGATCGTAGCGCGACCGTAAGACATAACATATGGTGCAGAAACCCTACTCAAATGAGAACCGAACTGCGCAGGTTAGACTAAAAGGAAGCAGTTGTCGGATGTATCCACGGCACTTGGTCGACGTTTAAGGCCGTATAACACGGACTAATCACCGGTTTCTGCTCCATTACGAAAACGAAACCCACAAATAGGCCGTAGTGGCTAACAAGTACACTAAAGAGGGAGGTTAATCGTAAACGAAAGCTGTGGCAATCATATTTTATAGAGAAAACCACCGAGTTGCAAAACAAGTAGAAGGCGCAGAGAAATAGGTTAAAGGGCCCTGTACTAAAAATCCACTAACATTTAGAGAATCACCTAATTAAAGTGCCGTAGGAAGTCCAAAGAGCTTCTACAACTACATCAGGCGGTCCCCTTGAAATAGAGACCCCAGCCCTCTGTTAAAACGGGTGACGGTGTTTAAGTTTATGAGAAAAAAGCAACGGATGAGCATCTATTTGGGTACTTTCAGTCGGTTTTCCCGAGGGAGGCCGAGCTAATCCTTGCCAACTTTAGTGCAGAGGAGATTCCGACCATCGACTCAGTTGAGCTCACAGAAGTAACTGTTCGGCAAGAAGTTCTTAAGCTCCAAGACACGAAGTCGCCAGGTGTGAATGGCATACCTGCAAAGCTGTTGAAAGCGTTAGCCGTGGAGTTGACAGAACCCCTGCATTTATTCTTCAAGGCCTCCCTTACTTTAGGCCAACTGCCATCCGGTTGGAAGACAGCGTGGATCTCAACCAAACACAAAAGTTGGAGGCGGGCGTCCGCAAACAGCTACAGGTCGATAAGCCTTACTTCCATGTGTTGCAATATTATGGAGCGGACTGTCAAAAAGAGTTGATTAAATTCTTAGATCGTCATCAACTTCTTTCTGACAAACAGCATGCATTACCTAGAGGACGGTCCTGCTTGACAAATTCGCACTACTGTCTAGAACAATGGGCCAGAGCAGTTGATCAAGGAAATACAGTGCATGTAGTCTTCGAAGCCATCAAGAAGACATTTGACAATTTGTCTTATCAACTTTGCCGGAGAAACTGGAAGACTTCTCGAGACGCGAATTGCCGTAAACGCGGCAGCACTGCGGCGAAATGGGCCCAATTCTCAAATTGCGAGACATTCGACAAGACCCGGCCAAACATTCAAATTTGATGAGGCCGAAATTCTCGTGGGAGATTACAATCGTGTGAATGGCTTGTCACCGTCTAATTATGCCCTTTGAAATCCCTCGGAAGAAAAAAAATAGAATGGCGTAACCTCGGAGTCCGCCTGGAGGAGGTTTTATGGTGTCGCTGTCTCGAGTGGCAGTTGCCGCTGGCTGATCTTCAGCGCGCTGAATGTGCCCGCTTCGGAGCAAATCCCAGCAATGGGGAGCGGCTCGATGGAGTCCTCGCCGTCCGTGTGTTACTCACTGTCTGAGATGTGACACTGGCTTATAAATTGTGGTCAGGCGTATTTGCTTGTGATCCGATTGGGCGAATTGGGATAAGGTTACCTGTGGTGACGAACCTAAGTGGCCCTTGAGGAGCTGCGACAGGTAAGCACGCGCGTAGGCTCGCGTGCGTCTGTGTCCTCCCCAGAGGTTAAGGTCATCGCATGGACACAACCACCCCGAAGGCAGTCCTCATTTGCAAAGGCATGATTTTGACAGTCGGCAGCAGGCAAGACGTCTCAGGAGATCCTGCAATGTTGCTAGCAAACCGTCTATAAATGAGTGCAATGACCTGTCCAACCCATTTTCTATGCTGACGCTTAACTTGGCCAAAGAAAATGAGAGAGATGCTTTACTTTGAAAATATAATTTCACATTTTTCAGCAAAAACGTCCTCCATGCGCAGATAGGGGTCTGCGCATGGCTCAGGCTGTCCTACCATTGCCGATGATTAAGGATTCCCGACAGAATCCGAAAATTCAGAAAAATAAAACTCTCGTTCCAGTGATCGCTTCTTCTTCTTTTACTTCTTCTTCTTCTTCTTCTTTTTCTTATTCTTCTCCTTCTGAATTTCTTCCTGGAACTCGTAAAGATGGGTTTTTGAATTGGCGTAAGAAAATTTGCATGCGAACGGAGGAAACGCACAGGCTAGCGTCTCGTTTAACGCCAGCGCCAGGGAACCAGTTGGCTGAGCAATAATCGCGTCCAATTCCACCACATGTGATGCAAGTCCCGCAGGTCACGAGCCAAACGTCAACCCTGAAGCATTCAGCGTACAATTATCTTCGATAGGGTAGCCGTTAATTGCTGTAAGTGTGCAGGAGGCATAATGACTGTATGCTATAAATACTGCTAGTATCTCCGGAAGGCCTTAGGTGAAGGGGACGGTGTTGAGCCTGCACCCAAATGACAACTATCTGATCTCGACTGTGGTGATATTGTGCTGATAGCCTCAAGCTTTGATGGTCTACAGTCTGTAGCATCGAGGGTAAATAAGGTCGCTATGTCGGTTGTCATGTCCGTTAATTCCGGAAAGAGAAAGGTATTCTCGAGCTGCATCCCTGAAAAGGAGAAGAGGCCGCTGAGGATAAATGGATATTAAATTGAAGAAGTAGAGAGCTTTAAATACCTCATGACGAGGCTGCTACCGAATGAGCAGAGCAAGAACGACATTGTCTCACCTCTCGATGCTGGTCGCTGAGTTTTCTCAATCGTTCGAAAGTGCCTATGTATCCGACGTGCGATATCCATCGCCACGAAGACTCGTGTATACCGTGCATCCATCCGGTCTGTCCTCTTTTATGGATGTGTATGCTGAGCTGTGCGCGCTGAAGATGAAGGAAGACGATAAGTCTTTGTCCGCAGATGCCTGAGGACCATCCTGTGAGTTAATTATAGGTACCTCATGTCGAATGAGGCAGTTCGCATCCACTGCGATCGTATCGCAATAATAGCTCAGGCCATTCAAGAAAGGTGACTGAAGTGGTTCGGGCACGTTCTCTGTTATTCCCCCCACCAGCTTAGCTATGCTGCCCTAGGTCCGGCGCCGCAGCCCACCTGGAGTCGTTACAGAGAAAGAAGACTGAAGAATTGACTCAAAACCGCCCGTCAAGACATAAAAGCACTTATTGGACCTTCTGTTTTTGATCTCCGTCGCTGGAGAAGAGACCAGATGGATCTTTCTGGATCCACTGTCGTCAAGCTTCACGCATGGAGAGGTACAGTCCGTGACATCATTGAGGCTGGCAAGGTCAGGCATGGCCACAGTCGTAACAAATACATGTAAGTAGTGACTACCTGCACGCCAGCCATGAAGAAATTAGCGGACCGACGCGCAAGTATCCTCGATAGGGGGCGTTAATTGCCATATTGACTGTAGGCAATACATAATACTTCTATCTTTGTCCATAGGTGTACTCCGATGTACTTATCGATATCCAGATCAACAACCGGCAAGACGTCGACCCGATAGCTCAAGAGATATGAATTTCGTCTCTAGCTCATTGGTCGCGGGTTCGAAACTCGAGTGTAGCGGCAGTTTTTGTGGCTATACCGGAGTTAGGTTTCTGCAGTGGACGACAGCTAATTAGCTAGAAATATGCGTACGCTGCAGTCCTAACGTCGGACGGTAAAACATTGATTACTTCTGCTATCTGCAGATGAAATGCCCGTTTCTGCGAAAGACGTACGTACGAAGTGCCAATGGACATTGCTCTAGTCTCAGTTTCAACTCTTCAACTTATTTTGATGTCAAGAGGTCAGAGCGTCTACAAATCTGTGAAACAGCAAACATCCGTGGTAGCATAGACTGATCATTTTAAAGTATGGTATAACGAGCTAATAATGTTTCGAGGAAGAAGGATTGAAAAGAAACAACAGAGAGGCTATGGTGCTCATCAATAGCTGAAAATATTTCTTAAAAAATCTAGCTTGGGCAAACATTCCATGCCAACTGATTGAACGGTAGATATGGATTTTATTCTGACAGTTGGAAACCAGGAGGAACATTTTTTGGATATAATTATTCGTGGATTATTCATGGTGCTTGTTTAAAACGAAAATATGCCTCCTAGAAGCTTCTTCTCCTGCCAAACTATGTGCCTAATTTGTGGGTGTTTTTTGTTTTGCAGGTGGACTTTGCAGACCCCTATATTGGCGGTGAATTTTTTCGCTTCGGTAACGTCGAGGACGAACTGATTTGCGGCATGCATGCGGAGATCCTGGCTGTTCGCCTCTTCATGTAATGTCTCCTGCCGCGAGAAGCCGACCTCGTCATTGGCGCCGAGAGATTCTGCAGCTGTATGGGTTTTGCCCGCCATCTAGCGTGGGCAGAAGATTTTGGGGAAGCTGATCATGGAACTGTTCGGTAGGTAATTCTCAGTTTTCGTTTCTTATTCATGCTAGAGAAAATGCTAGCTATGCTTTCGTATCATGCCAACCTTTACGTCATTTTGCCTGTGTAAGTGAACATTGTCCTAGCAAATTAGATTAATAACTACCAATGCGAGTAGTTTCCGTTAACGATTTGATGAATTTGCGTCCAACGAATTTGTTGCAGTAGTCTCCCTGTCCTCTGCAGATGTTTCTTACAAGATAAGCATCATTGCCTTTAGATATGCATCCTTAAGGATCGCACCTTTAACTACAGTAACCATCTTTCAACAATGTTAATCATGCTTCTGGGTATTCCAGTCTCCCTTGTCCTTGCTGGTACTCTATTTGTACCTATGTAGTGCTAGCCATTGAGCGGTTGCTAGCGGGGCTCGAGTTTGCCATCAACATCAGCACGGTGTGATCGACAGTCCTGTAATAGAGCAGTGAGCGCTACTTTATCAATATTAGCGTTTTTGATCGAGTTTGACGATAACAAGTGGCTACGGCGCAACGTTTATGCTATGTAGGCCCGCACGGGATGGATGCCTAGCGCAAACGCATGACACCCTACTCTACTCTACTCTGGCTACTGTCCTCTGGCAGTGTTGAATGAAAATACAACGCGTAACATGGGTGAATTATACTTAACGCTTGCTTCAGGATTGCTTTGACAGTAATTAAACATGCTTCCTGCTTCTCGCTTGTAGAATTCGGTAATATGCAGCCCGAATCCACACTCTGAACCGATTAATATTTTGTCCCAAAAACTTAACCTCATATTCCTTCGATAGATTTTCGTTTAAGTAATAAAACTAGCATGGAAGTAGATGAAGATCCCCCAGCAACATATTACTTTGCCTTAGGGTTAAGGTTGGGGTTTGAGTGTACATTTTAGAACATAGCTTAGAAGTAGGGCTGTAACTGAGGACAGTTACATTGTCATTTGTAAAAAAAACAATCAATTCGGACGATTTAAAAAGAAGTGATGTTCTGCTTCGCAAACGTAGTCCAGGCGGCCGATGGACCGGTTGAAATGCTCCCTGATATATTGAAAGAACCGTTACCGAAACTTAATTTATCTATGTCAGCATTAGGTGATATTGATCGTAAAATTTGTGTAAAGGTGTGCAAGGCAAGGTCAAGAACCGACTTCTTCCTGCAGATTCCTCCACCATGCCAAAAAATCTGCAGGCATGCAGTAGAAATAGTAAAATTGACCGGGTAAATAGAAGATTACAGTAGGTCGCATATCTGATGCACGGTTGGGGATTGGGGGATTAAAGATTAACTTGAGGTAGTTTATTAAGTTCATAGGGTAGGCTTGAGGATCAAAATGCTGTTTACTAAAATTGAATTCCATTTAGATCAGTATACTTGGAGAAAATATAGACAAACATGGGCAAAATCTAACGTTTGTCGATATCCAAAGAATTTCCTATGCTTTTGAGCACTGCGGAGAAACGATTTATATGTGTGCGTGCTATAGTATAGAAACACATTCACAAAGAACAGAAACTGTTTAATTTTATGCGTTCACAACAGAGAAAAAATTGTTTTGCGTCCATGAAATTGAGGTTAGTGTACTCAGGAGAAACAGCACTAGAGTCGAGAAAAGGTTGATAAATTTTTAGTTAACAAATGTTTGCTCTACAAATATGTTACGTTTTGTGCGCTAACGATAAGTAATAAACTAATAAGAGACAAAACCGTTTTTTTACTACGCAGAAATGCGTAGTCCTATTTGTATTGACATGAACTTCCTCGAAATGTCATATGTTTTCTAATTAACATCTCTAACTATCTCCATCCAAATGTTGTCAAAATATAGATAAAAATCAATAAATATCAAAACTTCAAACGGAAGAGGCAAAATAATATCATGTTTAAGAATATTGGAGGATATTTTAGGTCACTCTGTTGTGCACTTAAAATCAAAGAACGCTGCCTTGAAGTAAAACAGCGTATTAGAAACTGCTCTGGTTTACATATAAATGTAAGTTCTTTCATTTCCAGCAGAGTTTTTGCGCTAACTTTACGGTAAGTCGGAAGCCGGTCAACAAATCCCATTTTTATTTTGACTTTATCTTCGAAATAGGTATTGTACATAGATATTCGACTTCGAAATATCGAAATAAAGTGCTTATTGAGGAGGTTACTCATTAAAGCAAGTGTTTTAGTTAATTTTGTATGAATAAATTATCGGCTTTTGTTGTGGAAATTCATTTTTCTCTGCAAGGAGTTGAAATATTTGGGCGATTATAAAGTCATGTCCCACACAGGCAGCTATCTAAGAAGGAACGTTTAAGAACTCATTATTAAGGTTACCGCTTTTAAGATATTTCTTATTTCTAAGTTTTCGGTAAAAAGGTTGAATGAAATCGGTATTGATGGACAAACAAAGCAAAATTGTGAAATTCGTAAAGTGTGAAACAGCATTTCGAAAACAGTTTGCTCCTCGTCGCATTCAAACTCCCTAAATATTGTTTTTAAATGTTACCAACGGAAATTCCTTTCAACATACACTAGATGGCATGAATTTTATTACAAGTACAACCGTAATCAAACTTTTTAGTAAACAGCCGGCCTACCATGTGTGGCAGTCAATGTATTTTTATTCCACTCAACAGCCCGAAAGAGATTTTCATAGAAAATATTTTTGCAATGTTCAACAAAAATTAATACAAAGCATGCAAGAATCTTTTTGTGCATTAAACACGGAAATGTGTCCGAAGTATCTAAATTTGGCAGAAACTGAACTTAAGGTGACTACATCCATTTCTTACGCATTTAGTGCAAGTTTAAATGTTATTGGAAAAATTTAGTTGATAAAAATTTTGTATTTGTACTTATTCTGTATAACATTGCCATCCTTTTCCACTCCTTTGCATAAGATACACTTTTATTTCACATTGGAACAGTAAATTCTTATATTGCCATTACCTACGCTAGCAGATGTTTGTGAAAAATACATTTTTCTAAGCTAGTACATAGTAATTTCTCAACCAAATTCTGACTTTTGTTAGTTATAGTTCTAACTTTACTGCTATAATAGTTTGGGGACACGCCACGTAAGCTGACTTCCCGCGAAATTGATTTTTGAACTTATTGCATCAGCTTGGACACTAACTGTGTTTGCGTCTTACGTAGTTCAAATCATAGTCTTTACAGATGGAGTCAGTAATGGAGCAAAATAATCCCACGCGCGGTTTTCAAAGATAGGTTGACTCAGGCACACATAACAATTAATGGGGTAAACGTGCGTTTCAGCAGGGCATTATTGTCGTAACGGATCATAAACAAACACAAAGTTCAAGTCACGTCTAGAAAAGGGGAGGGGGCGTATTCTTCATGCTACGTGCCTTTGAAGTAAAATCAATTTCGTATTAATCTCGTTCGGCAATGAATTGCTGAAAACATATGTTCGAAAATAGATTGAACAAGCTGAAAATGGACATATGTGCCAAAATCAGCCAATCCAAAGATGCTTCGGTATTAACGGAATTCAACGGATTCCTGTCATTTCACACCAGACCTACTGAGGTGAACTTGACAACCAGATTATTTTTGAAATGTAAAAATATCCGAGAACTTTATGGAAAACCTAAAAAAGATAAAATATTGCCGTTACATCGACCACGCTATAATTACATGGAGGAAGGTAGATTGGGGTGGTTAACGCCGGAATTTGAGAACTTTAATTGAATCCTTTTCAGAGAGCAGTGGTCCTCAACAATTTTATAAATATTGAGAGAATGGAGTTTAAGGCGTATGTACAAACGATAAAAAGTAAAAGAATTGAGTCCAGATGAACTAAGGTCATCCTAAGTTTCCACCCTACCGAAAAATTGTGAGTGGTATGTACGTAACTATCCTGTCATACTTCCTGACAAAAATCTCATAGTGGTGATAACGCTAGGCTCTAAGTCTTACAATGGACGGCGGAAGCCGAACATACTACAGTTAGGAATCGATTTCGAAAGGCCTTTCAGCCGAACTGTCCATCAAAACTCTATCGAACCTAGAGACGCCGACTTTCTAATTTTGACTCTAGTTAACTGCTGCCAACAGTATAAAAGCAACGCTCCAATTGATATGGTCACTTAACGAAGGCCCATTTTCAAAGCCTAATGTAACTTTCAAGAAATGAAAACATCGTGCTGACCACAGCAAAGAAGATTTCTGGAATAGTACTGGTGAATTAGAATGACTACATTGCGAAACTATGAGTTATCTTAGCAGATCATAAAACGTTCTCAAAATCCATGAATGGCTGAGATTGGACAAGACCATCGAGCTTCAGTTGAATAAATGTTCAAAGACCTCCACAAAGATCAAAAGACTGTGCCCCCAGATACTGTAGAGGTCTAAGTAATGTTTGCGCTTAGATCACTACAATGATCAGGTCAAATCCCAGGTTGGAAGTTAAAATGTAAGAGTCACCAAAATCAGGGCTTTTTTTGAATGCGTCCAGCCAGGCCCGAGAGAGTCGACTGTGTGTTATGTGGGGTGATGACAGTTGCTTAAGTAGGACTGTGAAGCAAGTTCCAGTGTTATTTTATTGGTCTGTTGCAATTGACCGAGTGGACGTCGTCTGTGGAAGTCATCGCTGCATCGGCCGAGATTTGATGAATTAAAGTGGTACTCAGGCAGTCGCACTTATTTGGACCCACGTCTACAGGCGGGCGTGTGTACACATCTGTACGGACTGAGCAAGCTGAGGTCAACTGTCGGAACCGCAGGAACGCCGAAGGACGGGGGACGCTGACGCAGCTGTTATCGGTAAGCCAGAAGCAGCTGCGAGGAAAAACCTCGGGGGCGGCGGTGGCACCAGTGAAAGAAAGCAGCGTAACAGCTCTTTGTGACGACACGACTTTTTGGCAGCGAGCGTTGGAGACCGAAAGGGGGAAAGTGAGCGTTCGCTACAGCTCCCCGCCAGACACAGAACAAAGTGAATTTGTCGAATGTGAACAAACGATGAAAAGAAGGAGATACTCCAGTGCACATGCAGATTGATGAGCGTTTGTTGTTTGACCGTAGTTGCTCGGTTGTTTCCCACTAGCCATGGAGCACACTGGGGAGGTCTTCAAAGCTCTACAGTCGAACTGTTGACCAATCAATGAGCCACATGGCTAAAGCGGAGCTTTAGCGGCCAGTGTCGTTTAAATCAAGAGTACTCCAGTGGGATTAGACCGTTGCTGGAATGAATGAACCTTGAGCATGCCAAGTTTGCCCTTTTGCAGGGGGAAAGAGCATCATCCACATGCAGAGCACTTCATCTTTCAGTCCCCTCTGTTGCCAAGATTTAACTCCATCGATCCATACTCCGCTTCGGCGTAGTTTTAGGTGGTGACCGCACAAAGTGGTCGTGTAAGCCTGGATGTAACTATATCACTGGAAGCACAGCAATAGTCCATAAGTGCTGCAAACAACTTGTCACAACCCGTTACATCCTCACCTTTTTTCCTCTTGTCAATAATGTGTGTTGGGCAAAACAAGAATTCTTCACTAGTCTATGCGATTTCTGTTCACTTTTGATAAGGCTTGGTTTTCTTTGGGTGTAGTACGGTCAATATTATTACCGGTGAACGAGCCGACCTGACTCCGGAGTGTTGAACCGCCAAGGAGGTGGTAGGAGTTATGCGAAGGTTAGCTGAAGTTATGCAGACATCTCTTAAAACTGAGAAGCACACAGAAAAAAATATGATGGAATGTGAGTCAGGTTTACATTCAAGAGGTAGGTGGTCGTTGAAGGACGAGTATTTTAGGCTATTAAAAAAAATGACTCAAATAAGTTGCTGAAACCGAGTGAGATGACTCGTAACGACATTCGAAGCCATGGAAATCCATAATTGATCAACTGAAAGATTAAGTCAATTCAGAAAACATAAATT
Organism: Ligula intestinalis; assembly: GCA_036362985.1. Lineage (NCBI taxonomy): Eukaryota > Metazoa > Platyhelminthes > Cestoda > Diphyllobothriidea > Diphyllobothriidae > Ligula > Ligula intestinalis. The sequence goes on from JAYGXS010000003.1 coordinate 9,552,617, forward strand.
GCTCCAGTCAGTTAGATGTGTAGGGGTCTAAGTAGTGGTTATGCCTAGATCACTACAATCCTCAGGTCGAATCCCATGTTGAAGGTTAAAAGGCAAGAGTCACTAGAATGAGGGGTTCATTGTTAACAGAATCCTGAGGTGCTGCCTCAGTTAGCAGTGG
>JAYGXS010000003.1:9553590-9565241 GCA_036362985.1 Ligula intestinalis
ACGTGCCAACTGGAACCAGACGTCGTCTGCATAACAGAAACATGGTTGTCCACGAAGGTAAGCGACCAGGAAATTGCTCTCCCCGGGTTTCAAGTTTTCCGAAAAGATAGAGTCGGGCGTCCAGGTGGGGGTGTGCTAATCTATGTTAGACACGGCCTGCTCGTGTCCGACAAGTCCGAAAACCTTTCGGGTAATATAGAGGCAATATGGCTCACCGTTAGAACACCGGGGTCACAGACCCTTGACATCATGGCGGTCTACCGTCCACCATCGAGCAACCAGCAGTCAGACAATAGTCTGATAGAAGGAGTCGAAGAAATTGCTAGGAGATCCGATGTCATGGTCATGGGAGACTTTAACGCCCCCCATATCGACTGGAATGTGAGTTCTGCGCCCGGCTCAGAAGTAAATTTCGATCGACGACTCCTGCGCACAGTACAGGCATCTTTCCTAACGCAACACGTCCTATATCCGACCAGATTACGCGAAGGGCAACAAGCTAATTGCTTAGACCTAGTACTTACCAAAGCACCTGATAGCGTGGACATTGTAAATTGTTTACCACCTCTCGGAAAAAGTGATCACGTAGTGCTACAGTGGGAATATTCACTCTTCTCTGTGCCCGATCGTAGTGCGGTAACCAGACGCAACATATGGAGAGGGGACTTTACACAAATGAAAACCACAGTGAGCGAGATAGACTGGAACGAACTATTCACCGGGTGCGTTCTCGATGATTGGTCGGCATTCAAAGCCGTATTACACGGACAAATTACCGATTTCTGTCCTATCACGGTAAAGAAAGTAACAAATAGGCCTCGATGGCTACCGCCGTCGCTAAAGAGGGAAGTAAACCGCAAAGGAAGGCTGTTCAAAATCTATCGCAGAGAGAGGACCCCCGAATCGTACAATAGGTATAAGGCACAGAGAAACAAGGTTAATAGCCTGATACGAATTAGCCGACAAAACTTCGAGAGTAATCTAATAAATCGTGCAGTAGGAAACCCAAAGCTTTTCTACAGCTACGTTAGGCAATGTACTCGAAATAGAGACCCTATTCCTCTGCTAAAAACAGACGACGGTGTAGAAATTTGCGAGATTAACGAAAAGGCGGAACATCTATCCTGCTTCTTCCAGTCGGTCTTTACGAGAGAGGCTGAGTTCACCGCTATAAACTGCAGTGTGGGTGTGATCCAGACCATAGACTCGGTTGCACTCACGGAAGCTACCGTTCTGCGGGAACTTCTACAGCTTAAAGAAATGAAGTCGTCAGGTCCGGATGAGATACCTGCAAAGCCATTAAAAGAGCTAGCCATAGAGTTGGCGGTACTCCTGTACCTTATCTTCCGACCTTCTCTTAATACTGGACAAGTGCCACCCGATTGGAAGACAGCGTGGATCTCACCCATCCACAAAAGTGGAAGTCGGGCGACCGCAAATAACTATAGACCGGTCAGCCTCACCTCAATATCCTGCAAGCTTATGGAACGCATAGTCAAACGCAAGCTGATGCACTTTTTGGAGCAACATCAACTTCTTTCTGATAAGCAGCACGGATTCCGCAGGGGAAGGTCCTGCTTGACCAATCTGCTCTATTGTCTAGAACAATGGACCCGAGCGATCGATGAAGGGAATACGGTGCATACAGTCTTCGTAGACTTCAAGAAGGCGTTTGACACGGTGCCCCATCAACGTCTCTTATACAAGCTCAGCCGCATAGGGGTAAGGGGAAACCTTTTGCAGTGGATAGCAAACTTCTTGACTGGTCGTACCCAGACCGTATGTATTGGCGAACAGCGGTCGGCGGAGGTAGCAGTTGAGAGCGGGGTTCCACAGGGATCTGTTCTTGGCCCTATTCTCGTCCTTATATATATTGATGACTGCATAAGCGGACTAGACTGCGAAATCGCAATGTTTGCTGATGACATAAAACTTTGGAAGGTCATACGCAACCAAGACGATGAATTAAACCTCCAGGCAAATTTGCATAGACTAGAGCAATGGTCGACCCTTTGGCTCATGCCATTCAATGTGGCAAAATGCAACCTAATGCGCTTTGGTAGAACCAGCACTATGCCTCGGAGGGTGTATTACCTGAATCACACGCCGCTGCCAGAGGTTGAGGCTCAGAAAGACCTGGGGGTGTGGTTCACGCCTTCACTGAAGCCATCACTCCACGTCCTGAAAGTGGCTAAATCCGCAATGTCGAGCTTGTATCTAATCAAGCGAGCCTTTGCTAAGTTTGACAAAGCTGTATTTGGCAAGGTATTCGGCACGTTCGTGCGACCTCAACTGGAATTTGCCATCCAAGCCTGGAGACCCTGGACAGCCAAAGACAAAAAAAACCTCGAAAGGGTACAAAGACGCGCAACAAAATTAGTACGAGGACAACGGAACCTCCCTTATGAGACCCGATTGGTAAATCTTGACTTGTTTCCTCTGGATTACAGGCAGATACGTGGGGACCTAATCCAGGCATTTCGCATGTTGCGTGGTCCGGATTGCTGCCTCCAAACAAATGACTTCTTTGAGCGGGCCACCACCTCTAGGCTGCGAGGACACCCCCTCAAATTACGTGTGACTGGGGCAAGACTTGACCCAAGAAAATTCTTTTTCTCTAAGAGGGTAATCCAGGCATGGAATGCTCTTCCTGCGGATATTGTCATGTCCCCTTCCGTGGATGTCTTTAAGGCAAACCTAGACCGATATAATAAGTATCGTCACGATTAAGTACTCCAAATCCAATCACTGAACTATTCCGATTCTAAAAATTGAAGCGCTCTACATCCAAAACCTGAAATTCTAGAAATGCTATAAATATATACTAATAGTAATTTGTAAGTAGTATTATTATTATTAGTAATTAACAAAATGAGTCTCTGCCATTATCTACCTATGTTGTCTCTACTCACTATGCGATCTGCGCCGATCGTGTCTGAGGACGCACCTATCGCACCTATGGTCCTAGGCTATGCGGCCCTGTCACACCCTTTCTCGTATCGACCGACTGCTGACAACGTGGTAGGTTCCTCGGCTCTTGACACAGCAAAGGCGTATCATGGTCGCATCTCCGGACTTCGGGACGTTCTCGTGACTCCGAGGTCTCCTCCTCGTATGGTCCTTCGGGTGTAGATATTACTCGTCATGGATGCCATGGCTACCGTCAACATTCACAGAAGCATCATGCCCCTATCATTCACATGCTTCCCCACGAGCGACAGTTTTTCTCCTAAAAACCAAAAATGACATTCCATTTTGAATTATGAGCCAGCCTTAGGAGTTTTTTCACTGTCTGCTATTCTTTCTCAGTTACACTGCTGGCTCGTGTAATCTGAGTGTGAGTTTTTTAATTGAAACAAGCGAGTAGTCGTTTGAAATTGTGTCAACGACTTCTTTAGAATGTTCGGCTTTGCCGATGCATTTCTTAAATCCTAGGTACCAAGAGGGAGTTCAAAGGCGTTTGCCTATATTTCCTTTAATAAATTTGACTTGACTTGACTTATACAATAATATTATTATTCTATCTCTGTTTTGATGTACACCGTTCATTGTAACAAAATCTACATATCTCAGATATTTTTCACCTGAAGGCTCTTCTTTTGTGCTGAAGGCTCGATTCCAGCTTTCACTTCCTTTTTGGATTTACTTCTGGTCCCAATCTACCACGTTTTTACGTGCTCTCTCTATTTTACCGACATAATGACATTACTATAATTCCCATAGTTTCTGATCTGTTGTAAATATTAGTTGTTAGGCCCCCCAATATACTTTTAATGGGAGTAATTGTTTTCATTTACTTGGTTTCTTTTTTTCGATTACCACGATTCTAAATGAAACTACATAAGCATCCTAATTCAGTAGGTATGAAGTCATCATGTTTTCTTTGGTTACGTGCGCAAAAATATGCGGGTCGTTTGAGAGGATATTCTCGAAAGTTATGAACTAATGTGTGTTGTTTAATTTGCTAAGTTTGAAAATCGAACGGTGAGCTAGGTGTCCGATAGGGCGTTTTTTCTCTTAGTTCTCCTAACCTCTACACAGTTTCCCCACAAGAGCGACAGTTTTTCTCCTAAAAATCGCTTAGGAGTTTTTTTTTCGTGTCTGTTCCTATTTTTCCAGCCCATGACTCACGACAACTGGCCTCGCCAACAGTCTGCGATACAGTTTTCCTGCTACCACTACGCATATGTACAAAACGGACCTCAAAGGTAATTTACCTACATATCCCTCAATACACTGCTACTGATATTTCAGCATTTAGCACGCTGGCCATCAGGCATTTAGCACAGCAGACGGCAACCAGCATTCATGAAGGGGGAGCGGCTTATTGCCATAGGTATACCGTAGGCCGGTTATTATTTCCTATAAAAACAACAACTTCCTGTCTCTAAATTACCCCCCCCCCACTGTACTATGCGCGCTACAGGAAGGCAATTCAGTTGACTAACCCCATCACTCAAGTCTGTACATGCCCTTTGCGAAATTTCATGTTTCAGGGTCATAGAACACCGAAGGATAACTACTGATTACCGTTATGTTACCCATTCCGCCAACGCTTTTAGGATTTTTCACAAGCCTTCAGTGAACGAACTTTTGATGCATGCCTCTTTTTGCATTAAGTACATGTCTCCGCGTACGCCCCTCCCCTCCCAGTACGCTGTGAATGAAATTCGCAATGGTAGAAACGGAAGAATCCTGCCGTTTATCAGGCGCTGCTTCAATAAAAATAGCCATCTTTTATTTGGAACTTACGGTGGATGCTCTCGACTTTTTAATCTTTCCCTATAGGCACCGAAAACCATTTAAGTGTAATCTGATAAAGGACCTTTTTGGTTTGTCATCACCTATGTGGGTCTGCCATCGGCAATTAATGGAGATGCGTGCAGATTAGTGGTCGTATGTGGGCTAAAGGTTTTATATGGGAAGAATCGGGATCTCAAATCATTTTGTCCTACCATGCAAGTATATTACTCTTTTTTCTTTGTTTGAGTGTACGCCACCAATCGTAACAAAATCGAAATATCTCAGACTTGTTTCATCAGATAACCCTTCTTGTGTGGTGAAGGTTGGATGCAGGCCTTTAATATCTGTTTCGATTTTCTTCTGGTCCCACTCCTTCACGTTTTCACGTACTTTATCTATTTTATCGACGTTATGACATGATTTTATCCTCCATAGTCCCAACTATACGTATGAACGTTAGCATTCAGACATCTTAATATACTTCCCATCGGAATAATTGTTCTCATTAACTAAGTGCCCCTCTTCAATTACCCCAGTATTAAATAAGACGCCAGAAACATCTTACTTCAGTAGGTATATAGTCATCATAGATTTTTGGTTTTGTCCGCAAAAATATTTCGGCCATTCAAAAGGATAGTCTCAGAACTTATGAACCGATCTGAGGTGTTTTACTCGCTTAGTCAGAAACGCGAACCTAATATTAACGACTTCATGTGTTGCTAATTTGCTGCTAAGGTAACTGTCGGTGGCCCCATGCAGCGTTGCTCTCCGTTATTTTTAAAATCCATTCTTTGATTGGACCCTTTTTCAACTGTTGAAGATCATATGAGCTTTCACAGTTGTGTCACCCTGCTGGTTGTTCCTTTAGTTGCCAAATAAATATCACCGTCTACTGACAAGTATTATGACTTCCCAAAAACTCAAATTCGGTTCTGCTACCTGGTTTGGCCTAGGCAGGCAGTTACCCGGCGAGTGCATAAGCGAACGCATATTTCAAGGCCAATACTGTTGCGCTAGGTATCCGTGCCTTCCCCGTCCCAAATTCCAACAGAGTTGATGAAGTTCAGGCATCAAGCAAGTGACCATCAGAAATTTAACACAGCAGATGGCAACTATTATTGATTAAGGAGGAGCCGTCAATCGCCATAGGTATACCGTAGACCAACAATCACATCCTAAAAATATTGTTCTTTCCTGTCTCCAAAGTACCCCTACTGTACTATATGCGTTACGGCAAGGCAGCTCAGTGAACTAACTACACCCGTCTTATACCTAGATGCATTTTTCGTAAATCCCTGTATCATGTAGGGGTCTCAGTAATGTGTGTACTCTGATCACTACAATCATCAGGTCGAAATCCCCCGGTTAAAGGTAAAAGGCAACAGTCACCAGAATGAGGGGTTTATTGTGTACAGAACTCCCAGTTGCTGTCTCAGGTGCCAGTGGCCACTGGCGAAGCCAGGGCCGATCCTGGCAGCGTCCAGCTAGGTTTGAGAGTGTCGACTGTGTATAGTGTGAGGTGATGACAGTTGCTTTTACCTGACTTGGAAGCAAGTTCAAGTGATCTGTCGTTGGTGTGTTGCAATTGCCACAAAGGATGTTGCCTGCAAAGGTCCTCTGCTGCGTGGCAGCGGCTTGTTGTGTTCAATTGGCACCTGAGCAGGCGTGCTTATTTGGACGCGCGTGTATGCCCGGGTGTGCAGCACGTGTGTGAGTGAGTGAATATTGGTCAAGTGGTCTTTAGGTCTCAAAATGGAAAAGGCGCGCGCAAAAAAAATGCCGTTTGGGGCCGCGGGCAGTGCAGAACGAAGGGGGAGCAGGCATTCTGGCAGTCCACCACAATCAGGATCAAAGCACACCAAAGACTAACTACTGATCACCGCTAAGTTACCCACTCCACCTACGCTTTCAGGGTTTTTTACAAGTCTGCAGTAAACGAATTTTTGCTGCACGAATCTCTTTGCATAAAGTACATGTCTCGCCGTACGCTTTTTCACTACGCTGTGAGTAAAATTCCTGATGGTAGAAACGGAAGATTGCTGTCCTTGTCATGTGCGGATTCAAAAATAATTGCATAATTCTATTTAAAAAAAAAGTTGATGTTCTCGACTTTTTTTATCTCACAGTATAGGCAACGAGAACCATCTGGGTGTCATCTGGCAGGGGGCGTTTTTGCTATGTGTTTACTTCTGTGGTCCTGTCGACGGCACTACATCCGTCAGCAATAGAGAAGTTAGCTATATCGCCTCATACAGGTGGAAGTTATCATTTTCTTAGTGCTCTTCTTCGATTACCGCTTTTATAAAAGGAACTACAGAAGCGTCTTAATTCAGGAGACATAAAGTCATCATGGGTTTTTTGGTTTCGTGCGAAAAAAATAGGTTAGCCGTTTAAAAGGATATTCTCGGAGGTTATGCAACACTGTGGGGTGTTAAAATTGCTCAGTTGGAAACTCGAACGGAAAGTGACCGACTTCATGTGTTGCCAATTTCTTGAAATGGCAATTGTCGGTGGTCTCACGCAACGTTCATCGGAGCTTTCATTTACATTGCCGATTGTTCCTTCTGTCGGCAAAGCAGTATCACGGTCTGTAAACAAGCCCGTTGACCCACCCTCCTTCCCCCAGTACACATTCAGTACTGCGATGTGTTTTGGCCAAGGTAAGCAGTCACTCTATACTGCACTGAGGACCACATACCCCAACGACTATACCGGTGCGCTACGTATCCGTGCCTTCCCCACGAAAACCTCCAAAAATTTGATGAAATGAAACCATCATAGCAGCCGGCCATCAAGCACGCCAGAGAGCAATCCAATTCGATGGAGGTGAAACCGTTACTTGTCGTAGGTATGCCATAGGCTGTCTATTGCATCCTATAAATACTGCTTCTACATGTCTTCGACTAAATCTTAAGCCATTCTATCTCAGAATATGGGTTATAGCCGGACCCTCAACGTCACGAGAATGCAGTGATCGCATCGACGCCTTAGTAAAAATCATTGATCTACTAACCACCCTTCCTCCGCCGTTCAGTCCACTATTTCCCCTTAATGACCAAAAGCTTTAAGTCCTGGAAACCGCTCAACGGCAGCACGGTCCATATTTGTCAAACTGATGCTCAGCCTATAAATGAGTTAAAAAAAATGTGATTAAAAACTTCATTCATCTTATCCGTTTATCTTTTGTACTCATGCCTTTTTTTAAGCTCATGCTTCCTGTGTAAGGAGCTCTGTTCACTGTTTGACACTACTTTTCTCGGCTGTCTAACGCAACAGTCATCAAACCAAAATAAGTAGGTTTATTAGAGCTAAAAGTCCTTTTAACTGTATGGTGGGCATCACGAACCTTGGACGCCCCAAAGGAAATGTTACGATGGTGTTTCAAAACCGGAGCTCGCTAAAAGTAGCAAGATTTGACAAGAAATGGTAAGACCCTTTTTAACCCGGCAGCTTTTGATCCACAGCTATTGTAAGGCGTTATTCCACTCCTAGCTCCTACCCCTACAACTGTTGCTTGTCTTCGTGGGTGCTCTTATTTCTGACGGTAGACTCTCCCCCCCCCTCTCCCTCCCTTCTTCCTACCTCTAACCCCCCCCTTCCCTATGATGTTTGATTGGCATCTACCCCCTTTAACTGTGGCCTGTTTTTCGTGGACGCTTTTATCTCTGACGATGGACTCCCGCAAAAGTCCGAAAGCTCAGAACACTAGGCAAATTGATCCGGTGCCCGACAACTCTTCTTCATCTTCCCTGCAAATACCTGGAAAGCAAACGTTTGCATTCATTTGTAACTGAATTGTTGCCACAGACGCAAAAGAGAAGACACTTGGCAGTAGAGAAGTGCTTTTCGAGACTAGCTTGAATTCACTACGAGTAACGATAAAGTTTTTACTTAAAGCCAGTATTTAACTTTAGCCAGCGGGATGCTTGCGATTCCGCCAGAGTTCCGCAGAGGAAGGAGGAAACGAAGGATCTGAAGAAGTGACAAAAGACTGACCAGCATTTGTGTCTGACCCGCTTCCTTTTTAGCAGAAAATTTCCGTCATTTAGACTGTCATAGAGACTTCGGTGGAGAGAGCTAGAAGCAGATGATTTCTTAAGTAGGAGATGGCGAGGGACACCATTGAAGGCAGATGAGTAGTCAAAAATGCAGATGCCTGCGCACGGCAACCCTAGTTGATTCTCGTTCAAAAAAATTGCCGTGTGACATCCTGTTCTATCATCAGTATGCCTTCTAGTAAATGACAACAGTAGCTTATGAAGCCCCACTCATTAATACCTAGAACCTGCATGTTTTCCTACGAAAAGGGTGTTTATCGGGTTTTGTGGGTGGGAATTTAGGATATGCAGTGGAATATTCTTTAATAACTGCCAACTGCATTTGTATTTTACTGTATTTACAAGTGTAGTTGATTTATATCTGTAGATTTTCCTAATCTGTATTATAATTTAACTTATTGCGGAAAAACCCGATCATTAAAATGTAGGTTTCATAAACTTCCCGAAAAATTGAAATGCTGGTTAGGAGGTCGTCACATCAACTTACCTGTGGTCCAACTTACCGTTCTGGCCTAAGGTTAATATAGTCCGCGGCACTTAGCGCTGCGCACACCTTCAATTAATATGCGGAACAACCTGCTTCCAGCGGCTGCGGGAAGCGATTTCGACTACATCGTTTCCCCTTTACACCTAGTTCTGAAACTGTCCTTCTGTTCCTAGCCTAATTCCCCACGCCACAAAACTCTATAGCCACCGTTTTTGCAGGACAAAATGCTGGGACTAGAGGTATGTGAGTGGGGCTATATAAGCTACTTTTTCCTTGTAAACCTCAACTAACTGAAGAGCAGTGATCAGTCATTTACGATCTCAAAACAGAAAAAGTAAAGTGTCTTGGAGGTGTCTGAACAGCATTCAAAATGTCTGCGTCCTATGCACGTCAATTTATTGCAGGGGTTGAAGTAAGTTAATCCATAGTACCTGCTATCTTCAGGCCCCAGTTCATGAGTATCATAGAGGACACAAGGGGGCAGTGTGAGAGGAACAGTTGATTCTGTTCAGAAGGAAGCAGAGCATAGGCAGTAGACATTTGACTGTCAGACGATCGAGCAACCACCAGCAAGAGCGCCGCACCTGAAGTCCGGTGACCGCGCGAATCGCCAACGCGTCTGCAGTGACTTTTGTGAGAGTCAAACTTGAGAGGTGATGGGTCAGATGGATTGGGTATTACAACGAATGTAGGCGGCCAGTGCAGGTGTACTACTTTGGCACATAACTGTCCACGCGGAGTGAGTCGTAAGTTGAAGCCGACTCCGATCCCAAGCATAGCCCTGAGACGGCAAATGTTAGTGCTGGATACTCCTCTTAGAGCGTGTTAATCTCATGCCTAGAATGCGCAAGTAGAATGTTTACCATTGTCAAAATATTTTGCTTAAAAACGCGAATATGCGGGATCCCGCTAAAGGGTTTTTCATGCATCTTAAACAATTTGTGACAGACCCAGAAGACATAGCTCTGGCCGCAGCAGGGGTATTTGGAAAGCATAAAAGGCATCATAGTAACCGTTGCCGCATTACTGGGATCCACTTTATGCTGTACTCACCACACGGTAGGTCATATCTCAGGAAAGTGGTCTCAATAACATAACGCAGCTGGTTGGCCTAAAAAGTTAAGTTCTACCACACCTCATGTTAATGCATAGGCCATCTGAATGGCAATGTACATTTAAATAATTTGCATTCGAAACGAACCAAACAGATTTTAAAGCCTTCAAAAACTTTTTCATCCCGTATGGAAAAACATCCAGAGTATCTACCTGAATAACGAATGATACAGGCTTAAATAAATTTTGGCATAAAAACCCAAATGCATTCTCAAGGCATTGCAAAACGTTTTAAAATTCCCAAATTTGTTACCGGTTTTACAGAACGTTAAATATTGGTCATCACCGTGCAAACCACCGGTTCATGAGTCGTTTTATGCTTTTTTATTGAATGCTAGTGAAACAAAGACAAAGTACGCAATCTTCTTAAAGACCTGTTCTGTGAGGCAGAGCATGATCAAAAAACTGCACTTATAATCGCAAAGAATGACCGACAACTTTTGAAGTTTTTCATTTAAAACACATTGAATTTGTGGAAGTCAGAGGGTCCCTCGTTAAAACTGGATTAAGCATTTTGTGAAGATTATTTTCTACAAATTAAACAGTACATATATGGTTCATTTAAATAATGGTTTCCCAATTAAGTATTTAAAGCAGGCCACGTTAAACAGTGACCTTGCTGCAATTATTTCCGTGAACATTCAAACTGTTATGTTCTCCACTTGTCATCTAATTCACGCAAAGACAGGATGCAGTTGAAAATCTGTCCCAAAATTTATTTCTTCAGGTAAATCCAGCTGTGTTTGCTTGCTTTTATATATATGGCTCAGTTTATTTGAGGTAGTAGACATGGCCTTTGAAGAAAAAAATCCATTCCGTCCTAGGCAATCTCCCATTGGCCTCCAAGGAACATACTTATGATCGTTCTAGCTGGTGCTAGTAGATTACGAGCTTTAGCTGGTCCTCACTGCTTTTATGGTCCCAGCGTCAGTCTCAATGTTACACGAAAAGAGGAGTACAACCGCGTCTCAAGCCTTGTGTTGAAGTTTGGCAAGCGAATTCCCGAGTCCTAACCTTTACGCGGAATTATAACCCAACCGTACCTTAGTCCTTATCATAAAACTGACTCTATCCTTAGTTCTCATTTAACTAGATTCCTAGCCTAAAAAGCACATATGCATTTCCACGAATTAAGTACGGTTCATATTTATTTGCCCTGTAGGGAGGCTAAATTAGCAATTTCCATTCTTAATTTAAATGATAATCTGCGTCAACCCGCTTCTCTATACTTCTGCAATGGGCGCTTTCAA
>JAYGXS010000003.1:9565341-9590025 GCA_036362985.1 Ligula intestinalis
ATGGATGGAAAAAAAGGTTTGTTGGTCATTGGGAAGTACAAAAAACCCCAGGTGCTTCAAAATATAAAGGATCTACCTTTACTTTATGATTACTCTGGGAATGCATGGATGACGGGGTTAATCTGTTTTTGTTATTGCATAAAATACAGACAAACAGTATTCTTTTTTACATAACCAAGCTCTACACATAATACAGTACGCATGCAATGTATGGCTCCTATCCTGCCTTTGCGAATCAAGAACTAGGACTCTCCGGTTAGTACGCCCGCCGCTTATGAAGCCAACTTTGGTATGTGCCCCAGGTGGGCTTAATAACCTGCGACTAATGTAACTGAAGATGAACCACGTGGTATAGCTGCTTGCACAGCTCCGGTTTCTCCGGTGGTATGTAGGTTGTCACACTTCAGGTTTTTGGGACTTCAGGCTTTTTAAAAATTGCGGAACTTCTTATATTTCCTTAATTTGTAAATTTGCTATCTTGTTATGATAATCTCCATGTTTTCGTGCCTTCTTTAATGTGTGCTTGTGATTTTTTAATCATTTTTTCGTAAACGTTGGCATTTCAGGGCAGACAGGTTCCATGCTGTATATTATATCTGATGTAAAGCCCTTATTTTTTGTTTCGCTCGCCTTTCAAGTCCGTGTCAAGTCCGTTTGACTGGCCCGCCTGCGTTGCTGTCTACTGCTCAACAAGAGCTAACCTAGCCAACTTGCGAGAGTCAGGTTTACACTAGGCCAATAACAGAACACTGTGGAAAATCAGCCTATCAGATTCGGTCGCCGATTGCGTAGTGCGATTTTATCAGGTTCCAATCACGTAAAAGCAGCTTTGCGACTATAAATAGTGCGCCATTTCAGCCTTGCACATCGTACTTCTCAGAAGTCTCCCCCACAATAGTACACAATGTCGTCTGAGTGAGTTGAAGTTCTGTAACTTTATGTTTGTAGCATCGCAATCGATGAATTGATGGAGAGCTTAGACGCCGACCACTCCGGCAAAGTCAGCGCTCAAGAACTCCTGGATGCGCTTAAAGGGTCCGGCATTGATATGGATGCAGTCAAAGAGTTTATCAAATCCATTGACAAGGATAAGGATGGACAACTCAACAGGACTGAACTGCGGGAGTTTTTCAAATCATTGGGATACTAAATGTGGCTTGATGGAGGAAACGACAATTACTTCTCCTAGAGGTCGGCTAAATTGCCTATCTATATTTTTCTAATAAATACATGTTCACTGTTTCGCCTACTTGAGTTTCACTGCGTCCATAACTGGCGATTTTGTAGGTTCTTTATAGAAAATTATGACAGTATGTAACCTCCTAAGACAGTGGGGTTGACACGTTTAATTGAATAAAGCTTGTTCTATTAAAGTCTCAGCCTGATGGTGTTTTGAGGGTTTGTCTTACCGCCTAAGTATGACAGTCTGTGCAAAATTGATTCGGGTACGAATTTATAAAATCTTGAAATAAATACTAAAAATGAAGTTTTTGTCGCAGTTCGAAGCATGATTAGAATACATGGAAAGCGTTAATATCGCAGATTATTTGTCTATTAAAGTCAGCGAAAACTTAAGGATTATCAAAACATCGATAGAACAGCACGTCGTTAAGAATTTTGATGAAGTGCTGTGGTTTTTCCCGTTCTTTAGAAGCCACTGGTAGAAAATCTATGAAAGGATAATAGAACAAGGAATATAATAAATGTGATTGAATTTACGGATGACGGGAGCCTCTTAGCTCAATGGAAGAGCATTTTCTGCGCAAAATGCTTTCCCTGCGTGGGTTTGACCCCCACCAGAGTTGCGAATGGTTCACAATTGGGTCAATTTAATTAAGAAAATATGCCAAACCCCCTAACAATTAACTGAGCCTAGTAATCAGTCTGGGTGATTCAAGATGATTGTTGAAGAAATCCTGCCGGAGTAGTCAGATTGCTGTTCTGTAATGGTGGATTCCATACGAGCAGTAAGTCATGCGGATAAAATCGATCCAAGTGTGATTAAATTAATGGTGCGGAATAAGTCTTGTAGCTCAATAGTAGAGCGTTAGCTGCGCAAAAGACTTCCTACTGCGTGGGTTTGACTCACGCTGAGGCCGCGAGATTTTCCCTAATTAAGTAAACTAAACATTAATACCCTTTTTTGCCACTAATGTGTATTTGTATTGGTTAATTTGTGTTCATAATATCCATGGTTGTTGAGTTGGAAGCTTGCGAAATACAGAAGAGCATAAAGGTATGAAGAGGAACAAAGGGGGATGTATAGTGGTTTTTACACAGGAACAATTAACTGAAAAAGGCTATAAATGGACATGATTATTGCGGTTACTCATCTACGACAGCATTTGTCGTCAGTGAAGCTAGACCTTCCGGCTGATAAGTCACGAGCATTCAAAACATATCTCATTTAGGGAATCGTGGGCTAAAGGATACTTGTCGCTATTTGAAAAGGCAACAATACGGTCGATCGGCACGATGATTTTATTCGCCTGACGTTGCGGATTTAGTCTAGAACTCACCTTCAGGGACAGCACGGGTAAGAGAAAATTAGGACCCGGGGAGTTGCGTTATTTATAGGATGTAATCGCAATGATCGATCTGCGACAATTAACGGCTTCCCCTTCATCTATTAGGGTTGCCGTCTGGCGCGCTAATTCCTTGATAGCAGACTTGCTTGATGCTGAAATGTCATCAAACCTGTTGAATTTTGGCGTGGGGGCAGGCACGGATACCTAGTGCACCGACCTTGGCGTTAATATATGTGGTCGTCTGCGCACTCCTCCTTCGTCAAACTACGTCTCAGCACCGAATGTGGATTGGGGGGGAGGTTCATTGTTCATGTTTGCATATCGTTATAATTTTTTGGCGACCGAGGGAATGGCCAGCAATGTGGAAAGACAGAGGAAGCGTCTAGGAACATCAAACGCAGAATAAGGGTCTAAACAAGGAAGTGAATTTAACGCCACGGAGATGGTCGCTGTTTGGAGCCACCGATAGGTACTTTACCAACCAATTAGCAACACACGAAATCGGTTACATTCCGTTCGAGTCTCTTACTTAGCAAGTAAGACACCTCACAGTGCTTCATAAATTCCAAAAATATCCTTTCGAATGGCCAGGAATATTCGCTCAGTTTACAGAAAGGCGACGGATACCTCGCGTATTCTGAGTGACCTCAGCAACCGTCCCGTCACGCACAAACGCAGCTGCGTATGAAACGCTTTATCACCGCGCATAAACCCACTGCAGCGAACCAGCCGACAAAAAGGCCGAGTTCAGCTATCTGCGGAAACTCTTTACCATTTAATGGGTATCCTGGCAGGTTCATCGAAAAATGCAGGCGAGGAGCAAAAAGAAGAAAATCAACAGGGCAGCCAGAACCAACACGCTGGCGAGCAATACCCTATATTGCTGGTGTATTCAAAGAATTCCCCCGCCTGGTCAGCGAATTTGGGATTTAGGTCGCTCACCGACCGGAAGCGACAATCCACAGGTAGCTCATGCAGCCTAAGAACCCATTACCCGTCAACCAGAAATTGGGTGTTATTTACCGAATCGACTGTCTTTGCGGTCATGCCAATTATGTTGGCGAAACCGACAGACGGGTGGCCACGAGACTGCACGAGCATGAACGCGCCGTGGGAAGGAATGACGAGCTATCCTTGCTCCCCGCCTACGCATTCCCGCCGTGGCATGAATTCGACTTCAAACACGTGCGAATACTAGGCCAGTCAGACGACCGAGTCCCACGCCTACTGCAAGAAGCATGGCATTCGCACGCGGACTCTATTAATAGGCATATCGATCTCCAGCTGCCTATATCGCGTTGCGCGAGCACTGGCAAGGCTCAAGATCAGTCGCGACGGAGCGAACTATGGGAACTCAAGGTCACTCCCGGAAGAGCTGATCTATTACACAGTGAGTTGTGTGTTTTCATGCCTTGACAATGGTCTCGAGTGAGAGTCCAAAAAGTCGGGCAAATAAAATATTTGGTCCCAGAGAACGTTCTTCCGCCTTCTGTTTAATTGCCTGGGCCTCGCATATGTTCGACCATTCAGAATATTCGATCGAGTAACCAAAAAACGATGATGATGTTATACCTACTGCGTCCTTACACCTCCAAACAAAACTTGAGACGATGACCATGGGACGACATTAATTGTCGGACTCATTCCCCTCTCACCCCCTCCCCCCACCCCCATTTCGCTGGTCCCCAATTATGACTAGAATCTGATGCCCATGATCCCTTTACACCTCTCTCTCCCTCTTAACCCTTTGTAACTACTGCATGGGTTGAGCGTAAACTCCTTGACCTACTATCACTTGGATCTCCCCCTTTACTTACGCGTAAGTTGTCGCGACCGGTTGAAAGACCGCCACCCCCCCTCCCTCCACAGCGATGCGGCTAGCTCTTAGGTTAGTCTGAATGGCCTACCACATAAATCCCTTCTCTTTCAATCAAACCCTTACAAACTATCATTATGGACAACAGTGATGATGTCAGGCATGTTCTGAACACAAACAACTCGACAAACGATGATATGCTGGTGACTGAAGGTAACGTTGTAAACTTACTTCTTGTCTACCTTACGTTATTCTGTTCATAATAATAACCTATAAGTAGGTTCTACCTAATTAGGTAGAAAAGAAATTAGAGCAGCCGCGAGAACACAAGTTCAAACGAAGGAACAGAAGTGACTTGCTAATGCTAATAGACGTTCGCAAGAAACCCAGGCAGAGAGACGGCTTCGCCTGGAGACTAATGCCGTACGTCAGCGATATCGACGCTCCCAAGAAACCGAAGATCAAATGCTGCAAAGAAGACGCAATTCGCCACCAAGAAACCGAGGTCCAAACCCTGCGAAGGAGAGAGTTAGGTAGGTTAAAAGATTCGCAACGTCGGCAAAACGAATTACCCAGACGTAGAAGTGCACGTCTGACTATGCAAGCATCACAGAAAGCGGATCAACGCCCAAACGATGCTGGAAACTCCAGTTTGCAACTAATTCCCATATGGTTTGGCGACTCTGGCCCGTCGGTTGCTTCCATAAATGCTCAAGTGTGGGACAAAGCCTCACTCAATTACAACCCAAGTCTTGGTGATGCGGAACATGTAAATGTTTCCATTTGGAAGATGGTAGAAGGTTGCGGACATTGTCAGGCGAATAAATGAACTGGTGAGACAATCGGTGTGTTCTGTTCCAACGGCAAAGTTCAACTGAATAACTTTCCCCCAACGCCAGAAATACTTTAAACATTGCTTGCTGGTTATACCGATGACTCGAAGACTTTTCTTTCTAATATTAGAAAATACAACGGTGCGTTTCAAATGACCATCTTTGGTGCCAACGTTGTTCATGAGGTTGGATTGATGCCAACCTGTAAGGTGGAAGGCCAAGTTTGCCACCGAATTGGATCGTTATTACCTCCTCCTGATGGCGAGCCGAAATTTCGAAAAATATATTTCGTAAAAGACATAAGCATACAGGCTCAAAGCCGATCCCGAGTGTACCCAGGCTTAAAGCATCATATAATACTGTCCCTTCAAGACATGCTACACCAGCGCAACAGCTACGTTAACAGTTTCAAGTCCGCCCTGGAAATGCATGCTTCCATTGATTTTTCTATTGTCATAGATGCCGATAAACGTCCTCGTGGAGAACACCAACGAAGATTTAATGCTCCCGCATGCAACGTGGTGGCCGTCATTATGCCAGAAACACAGCACGGCAACAGAGATATTGTCTTGAGAAGGAGGGACGATCGGTTGCAAAGGATATACGAGACACACAGTTCATACGACGTCTTACAATACCCTCTCATGCATGTTAATGGTAAAGACGGTTATCGCTTCGGTATACGTCGAATTGGCACCCGTAAAACAGTCAGTTGTAAAGCCTTCTTCTCATATCACTTTATGATTCGGGAACGAACTTTTAACCTATTTGTCGATTCAAAACTTAGTTCGTGCAATTTGCTGCTGAGATGTTTGCCAAAATGGAAACAGAACGCCTTTGCTATTTCCGCACACACCAGAAAGAACTTCGCGTTGACAACTACATCCACCTTAGAGACAATATCCTCTCTGATGGTGGTAATGGTGCTGGTCGTGGTCAACTTTTTATCTTGCCGTCAAACCACACTGGGTCTCCTCGCTTCATGCATGAGAAAACCCAAGATGCGTTGGTTTACGTTAGGTATTATGGTCGCCCGGACCTAATCATTACGTTTACCTGCAACCCATCGTGGCCTGAAATTACTAATGAGCTGTTCCCTTGTCAAAATCCACAGGATCGCCATAATTTGTCCGCGCGTGTATTCCAGCTTAAGTTGAAAACCATGATTAGACTCATCACAAAATTCAAAATTTTCGGTGATGTTCAGTTTCACATGTACACTGTTGAGTAGCAAAACAGCAGATTGCCCCACGCTCACATTTTGGTTTGGCTGAAGGAAAAATTGCACTCTTCCGTTGTCGACAAATTTTTATGCGCAGAGCTGCCGGACCGATCCATTGGCCCTGTCCTGTTTAAAACGATCAAAACTCAAATCGTGCATGGCCCATGCATTCAGATAAATCCTAACAGCCCTTGCATGAAGGATAGGAAATGTACCAAGAGATATTCCAAGCGATTTCTAGATGCAACTCAGACTGATGGGGATGGTTACCCTCTCTATAGAAGTCGACAACCTGAGGTAGGCGGATTCGAAGCAGTTATCAATGAAAGGCGAAACGGTGGTGTGGTAATTGATAACCGTTGGATTGTGCCGTATTGCCACTTACTGTCAAAGGTATTCAACGCCCACATCAACGTTGAATTTTGCAACTCAGCGAAGTCCATCAAGTACGTCTGCAAATACATCAACAAAGGATCCGATGCCGCCATGTACTCTCTCAACCACCGTAACAGCAATGATGAGAGTACTCAGTATGAAATGGGCAGATACATCAGCAGCAATGAGGCATTCTGGATAATCTTTGGTTTTGATATCCATAACCGTTTTCCGGCCATTGAACACTTAAGCGTCCACCTGGAAAATTGCCAATGGATTTACTTTACGGAAGGATTCCTCTTGGATCAGCTTCAGAATCCTTAAGATACAACTTTGACTGCTTTATTCAAATTGTGCCAGCAAGATTCGTTTGCCCAGGCACTTTTGCATATTCAGGTCTCCTCATACTACACATGGAATCGAATCAAGCGGGTCCGACGAAAGGTGGGTATTCCGGTTCACGGACATCTGGGCATCAATTATGATGTGAAAATGGGCAGAATTTACACTATTCACCCCTCTCAACAAGAATGCTTCTTCTTACTAGTGCTACTCCATGAAGTTAAAGGTCCAACATCGCTTGAAGATCTTAGGACGATTGACGGTTTTCTGTGTTCTACCTACAGAGAAGCCTGTGCGAGGCGTGGTCTGCTTCAAGATGATAATCAGTGGGAGAACACCATTGCTGAAGCTATCGTTGCTAACGCTCCTTTTTAATTCCGACGACTGCTTGCGTTGTTGATCAGAAGTTGAGTTAAACTGCCCCCATGATCTATGGTCAAAGTACAGAAATGATATGTCAGAAGACTACCGACATCAACTACAGTTCCAAAATGCCCATATTCCCGTAGACTTTAATGCCGCCATCTACAACATGGCACTCATTCTCATTGAAAACACCGTGGTTGAAATGGGTGGAGCGCAACTTGAAAGGTATGGATTTCCGCCTTTTTACGGGAACATTGGGAATCAGCTTCCAACTGAAATTCAGCGGAAACTTTGCTACAATGTTACCGAGCTGGCAGCAAACGTGGCTCTTCAAAAACCAAGGATGCTGGTCGATCAACTTCCCGCATTCAACACTATTATTGACAGTGTCCATAACCGCAGTAATGGCGACCACGTTTTCTTTTTGGATGCGCCCGGTAGAACTGTCAAAACGTTCGTCATTCAGCTGCTTTTGGCTGAGCTGCGAAAAGTAAGCAAAATTGTTTTGGCGGTTGCATTGGCTGGTATAGCAGTGACGTTACTTCCCGGTGGCCGAACTGCTCACAATACCTTCGAGCTTCTTCTAAGGTATCCTGATGATGGCACCGTAACATGCCACATAAGCAGAGGTAGTGGATCATCTGAATTGTTGAAACAGTGCTCAGCTATAATCTGGGACGAGTGTACCATGGCCAACAGAATTGCACTGGAAGCGGAAGACAAAACGCTGCGTGATGTCACAGGAAAAAATATTCCGTTTGGTGGCATCAAAATTGTTTTATCTGGCGATTTCCGCCAGACACTACCGGTGATTCAAAGGGGATCCAGAGGTGACCAGGTAAAATTCTGCCAAAAATATTCACCGCTATGGTCAACGTTGAAGATATTAAAACTCACGACCAATATGAGAATTCTCCTGCACTATGCCATGAAAACGAAGGATTCCCCACCAACATCTTGAAGATTGGCGAAGGGAAAATTGACAGCGATGCTACCGGTAACATCCCTATTAGTTTGGTTGCAAATTTTCTGAGCAGTGACGAAGATCTTAGAGATAAAGTTTTCCCTGATCTCCAAAATAACTTTACCGACGCAAAATGGCTATGCGAACGAGGAATTCTTGCTCCGACCAACAAATTCGTCAATTCCATTAACAACAGAATTAGCCGTCTTCTTCCAGGTGAGGAAAAACTGTACAAATCATTCGATACGACGGTTGGCGGAGTTCTATGAACGCCTTCAAGCTACAGTGGCCAGGATACCCCCTAGAGACTTGCTCTTCGTCGCCGGAGACTGGAATGCCAGGACTGCGATGAAATCTCGAGGCACGTCATCGGAAAATACGGACTGGGCCAACGTTGCGACAACGAAGAACGATTGGTAACATTTGTTGATTACAACCATCTCATCGTTGCAAACACTCGTTCTCAACACCCCCATCGGCAGTTGCTAACGATGGTCAAACGGCAAACCAGATAGACTAAATCGTAGTACGCTCAAGGCGGACCAATTTTTTCGAGGTGCGGAAGTTGGGTCAGATCACGTACTTGTCCGTGCCCGCTTTAAGCTACGTTTGTCGAATCGAAGTAAGAAACTGCCCCCAAAACGTGCCAACGTTATGGCACTATTACACACAGAAACCCATGTAGCGTTCAACGAAAGTCTCACTGCACGGATCCGAGATCAATCCACTGTTCGCATCGAACCTCCAGATGAAGTCGATAATGAAACTTCGCCCGATACTCAGTGGCCACACTTGAGAGATGCACTACAAAGTGCGATGAATTCGAGCTTGCAACAACAGGTAGTACCGAGGAAGGACTGGATCTCCACTACCACCCTCCATCTATCGGCACAAGCTAGAATCGCTCGGTTGTCAAACTCAGAGAACTACCGCTCATTGAGACGCCAAACTACGCGATCAGCAAGATGCGACCGTCAGAACCATTGGACCGAGTTAGCTGGCTCCATGGAATCAGCTTCAAATTCTGGTAACTTCCACCAGTTCTATTACCGTTTACGTAAGGCATCAGGCAAATATAAACCGCCTTGCACTACCGTTCGGGATAACTTGGGTCAAGTGATTACCGATATGGCTGGCAAAATCGATCGATGGCGAGAGCACTTTAGCGAGCTACTGGATCCGCCTATACGTTAACTTGCGAACCTACAGCTATCATCTGGAATTCCATACGGTAGTGACTGCGAGCCACCTGCGGGATTTGAAGTGGAATCGGTATTACAGCGATTAAAAGGTCGGAAGGCAGCGGGTGAAGATAATATCTCAGCAGAAGCCTACAAAACTAATTGTCCTGCTTTGACGGACTCACTACATCGACTGTACTCGACTATATGGACTACCGAAGTCATCCTGACTGACTGGTCACTGTCCATTATTTTACCGATACCAAAGCGCGGTGACAGGACATTATGCTCAAACTACCGCGGCATCAGCCTCATAGATATAGCCGCCAAAGTACTTTCGACCATCCTTCTCCGTAGATTTTCGACTGAGCGCAATCTTCGTACTCGACCTAACGAAGGAGGATCTCGTCCAGGTAGAAGATGTATTGACCAGATCTTCATTCTACGCCGCATACTAGAGCACAGACATCAAAACCAACAGATCACCACCGCCTGTTTTATCGAATTCAAAACTGCCTTTGATTTTATCGACAGAGAAGCTTTTTTGGCATGTCTTGCTTGCTGATGGTCTCCCACCAACTTTGCTCAATCTAATCAAAGCTTGCTATGGCACAACATCAACCCGAGTAAGAACCCTTAGTGAAGAGTCAACTTCTTTCTCTCTGACTTGTGGAGTTCGACAAGGGTGACGTCTTTCTCCTGTTCCCTTAAACTTCTTGATCGACTGGGTGATGCATCAGTCAATTCTACCTGACAGAGGATGGGAAATCAGCTTTTTCTTCTCCTTCCATCTCTTTACGGTGCGTATTGATCCTGATTTCCTTCCTTTTCATGATCCCTTTTTTCTCACTGTTGTTTAATTTCAAAATTCTACTCTCTTAATGCCCACATTTACCACTTTCTGCCGCATACATACTTATTTACTCGCTCATATTTTAATGCCACCTGTGGACACGTTTGTGATGCAGTTGGACAAGCATGAAAAAAAATATGTTCTTTGTAATGATGCTAGACTTATAACATTGCCGCTCGGTAGAGAGTAAGGTTTGCCACCAAACTTCTCTGGCAGAAATTTCTTTTCAAAACCATACGGCTCGTTACTTTTCAGTACTTTGTTTGCTTAGAATAACTGTTGACGATCGTTGGGCTCCCGTGCTGCGATATCTGATCGGCCGGCCCGTTAACCAGCAAGAGTGTACGATGGGCTCAACTCCGGTACTCGGCGATGTTTTCGTGCCCATTGCGATCTTCCCCTCATGTGACCATTAGGGTATTGATCAACCGCGATGGCCTCCCCCTGCCATGATTCCAACACTTTCAGCAGCAGGACATCCGATTTACATATACCCGTCGCCCCCCCCCCAACAGGCGACAGTTTTTCTCCTTAAAATCCCACAAATGGCATTCAAAAATAAACTTATGAATGATGTCTAAGGAGTTTTTTTGACTGTCTGCCCCCTAACGCAGTTCCATTACTGGCAAAGCCACAGGTTCTGCATCATAACTATGTACAAAGAGGGAGTTCAAAGGTATTTACCTATGAATTTCCCAAATAAAGCTGAAATTAACTGGACATAATTATTTTAGGAAGTTCTCATATGCGATTTGCCTACCTAAGGGTCAACAACATGTAAGGAAGCCCAAGGCGAAGCCGGGCTCCCGCGCTAGTAGTAAATAGAAGAAGAGTCAGAGACATGCGCATGTCTCTGCTTGGCTTCTTCGTCTTCCCAAACATATATTCGTAAACTCTAAAGCAAAAAATCTACGCAAAGAGCGATAACAGAAAAATGTGTTTGTCGCAAGGTCGACCCACTAGATACAACACCCTAAGTACATGCAAGACTAGGGCCGAAAGAAAATTGAAACAGGAATGCAAGGTCGGAATTCAGCCCTCAGCAGAAGAATAAAGCCGTAAGATGAAAACGGTGTTGAGATGTTTAATGTTGCGACGAACAAAAAGGCACATTACCGCGGATGTAAGGGAGTTGACAAAGTTCTAGTAGCGCTAGTAGTTAATAGAAGAAGAGTCTGAGACATGCGCATGTCTTTTCTTGGCTTATTCTTCTTCTTCTTCTTCTTCCCAAACGTATATTCGCAAACTCGAAAGCAAAAAATCTACGCAAGAAGCGGTAACAGAAAAATGTGTATGTCGCAAGGTCGACCCACTAGATACAACACCCTAAGTACAGGCAAGACTAGGGCCGAAATAAATTTAAAACAGGAATGCAAGGTCGGAATTCAGCCTTCAGCAGAAGAATAAAGCCGTAAGATGAAAACGGGGTTGAGATGTTTAATGTTGTGACGAACAAAAGTGTACATTACCGCAGATGTAAGGGAGTTGAAAAAGTTATATAAGAGGGAACAAACTAAAAAGATCCCCTACCCTCAGATGTCTTGCGTTGCCTGCACAGAAACATGAAGAAAACACAAAAAACGATGAGAGCCTCCACCCTAATTTTCAAATAAAAACTATGCTTTATTGAAGCGTCACATGACATACACGAGAGTCTTTCGATTCTACCATCGACAATTTTAACCTACAAGGTAGTGAGGAGGTGAACGCGGAAAAATTACCCTGGCACAAAAAATGCCTTCCGAGCAAGTTGGTTTACTGAAGAGATGTGAATGGCCTTAATAGCGCTTACTGCTGAGGCGTAGACTGGAGTATGCAATCTAGCCTTTGATCTACTATGACTAGACAACATGGCAGTTCGAAAAGTGCATCAAGAGGATGAGATGATGAGTGTTGTCCGGTGAACTGCCTTGCCGCAACAAGTATAGTGAAGTTACACCATGCGGATTCACCCGCCTGAGTTTGTAAACTCAGAGAAGCTAAGTAATTTGAAACAGCGATTTGTTGAACTTTACGAAATCTTCCTCCAAATCCTCGCGAAAGTACTCGTTTACTAATCGGAGTAATTAACTATTGTATCTGTTTGTGCAAATAATACTAGCGATCCTTCGTCTACCTGTTGAGAACTACCGCAGTACCTTTATTAATTGTAATGTTACACATTGTAAAGGCATGATATCTCTGCTTTGTATGGCAACAAATAGAGAGTTTCAGTGTGCATGTTCCCCAAGTAAAGTGAACTGAACTGACGTGCAAAAGGGAAGTCGTTGCTTACTAAGACGGCACTTTGCCTTTTATTTCGAGTGAAAATTTTCACACATTCCACTGTTCCACTAGCCTGAGATTATATCAACAGACAGTAAATCACCGCGATACAGCATTCCTTTAACAGCAACTGCAAATCGTCTCAAATAGTGTCAGTAGCGATCTCTTACATAATTCCAACTTTAGGACATAATAGTAAAACGTCCTGCTCTGAGTTATGTCATGCGCTTAAAACCAAGATAATTAGAATTAAGAAGAAGGGCACGCGACCACTGAAACAAGAGTTTTATTGTCCTGACGTTTTGGAGTCTTTTGGGAATCCTGAATCATAATTAAGTGTAGGTTAGTCTGAGTCATGCGTAGATAGAGTTAAAATATGCACAGATTGCATGGTATTTATAGTTAGCAGTGGTCATCTGCGTGCGTACTATAATTATCCACTACTGTAGCCACGGCTTGGGTCTTAATTGGTGCGGTGATGGCTTGACACTTTGCTTTCGACTCGTTAATGACTGCAATTTCCTTGGCCGTATCGGATGCAGGCTTGGTAATTGCGCAACAGTTATGCCCAATGTCGTCAGAGTTGTTGCTGGGTCCGACCCTTCCCACGTGACTGATTCCCTTGCTCGGGTAATGTCTCAGTACGCAGTAGGGAAACGGCAAATCGTTGCGCTTTTTGATGGACTGGGGGCCTGATAACCATTTCTAGGGTAGCCCGCGGCTCACGTGTTTGTCACCTTTTGCGAGGATTCCGGCCACGTTAAACTTGAAAATATGGTCACATGCCGTCTAATGAGCTGCAACTTGGGAGTTAACGTCTTTCTTTCTCGCCGCCGCTACATGTTCGGCCACTCGCGTCCGGAGTAATCTGTTGGTCTCTCCGACAGAGGTACTCTGTCCACAACTCTGCCACATACAGTAAACGACTTCAGCCATTTTCTGCCGCGGCAGTGGAATTTTTGGTCTCAAAATCCGGCGCCTGATAGTTGCTTCTGGCCTGTGCGCAACCCCAACTCACTCAAAGTAGAGTGAGCAGACGGCTGCTCGCTTCCGATATATGTTTCATGTACGGAAGAACTCACCAAATTTTTCGGCCAGTTGGATGTGGCTTCTTCTCGCTTTTGCGTATGCACTCGTTGACAAAATTCCGCTGGTAACCATTCGCTCCCAGTACCCGTCAAAGATGTTGTAATTCAACAACTTTGTCTTCCACTTCGCTGTGAGGCGTCTCAACGCGCCGGCATAGTGCTCTTACGCAGCTGCGTTTAGTTTTTAGGCCACCACCGTTTCTGCGGTTAAGGATGACGTCCACGATGGCCCGCTCGTTGTTCGTTTATTTGTCGGTCGTAAATTGCAGTTTCGGGAAGGCGGCGTTTACACGTTCCTCGAATGTCAGCACCTGGTCCCACTCATTTAAGACGAACGTGTCGTCCACATACTAACCACTTACTTTCGGTCTGTTGTGGCGGAAAACCAGCGACTCCAACCGTAGCAGGACTACCTCTGCTATGAGTCCGGAGATGGGCGAATCCATGGGCATGCCCCTCATCTGCTTATAGATAGTTTCGTTGAAGTTAAGGTACGTCTTGAGACAGAAGTTTAGGATCTGGAGAATTTTTGAGTGCCAGGGGCGATTTTCTTTTTCATCGTTTTTCTCTCG
This sequence comes from Ligula intestinalis, assembly GCA_036362985.1. Classification (NCBI taxonomy): domain Eukaryota; kingdom Metazoa; phylum Platyhelminthes; class Cestoda; order Diphyllobothriidea; family Diphyllobothriidae; genus Ligula; species Ligula intestinalis. The sequence goes on from JAYGXS010000003.1 coordinate 9,579,747, forward strand.
TCAAAGTACTTAGATAATCTCGACTGACAGGTCCTGTGGAATAGAAGTAAGAGAGGACGTGACATCAAAGGATCCTATGATATCGTTTAGCAGGAGGCTTACCCGTTTAGTTTTCTTCAAGATTTATGTTTATGACCTGACTGCTTTGTCTGAATCAGTGGTCACGAATGGAAGCCGTTGGAGTAAGGAAGGTCTCATTGCCTGCACAGAGACATGAAGTCAAGTCAAAAAGACGCGAGCATCCACCCTAATTTCAAATGAGCTTATGCTTTTTTTGTAGCGCCACATGACAAGCACGGGAGTCTTTAGTTTCCATCACCGAAACTAACAAGATAATGTCGAGGCGTACGCAGAGGAATGACCTTGATGCAAGAAAGTGCGTTCCGAGCAGGGTCAGTTTTTCTGTAGAGTCGTGAACAGCCTGAGGAGTTCAGACAGTTGAGGCGTACGCTGGAGCGGATAACATAGCGGTGATCAATAGTTAGTCTTTGGTGTACTATGACTCGGCAACATGGAATTTCGCAAAGTGTATTCAGGGATTAAGAGGGGGCATATGGTTAGTCCACTGAACTGCCTTGCCGTAACGCGTAGAGTACAGTCATATTCTTGTGGATTCACGTGTCTGAGTTCGCAAATGCAAGAAAGATTAGTAGCGTGAATCAACGATTTTTTTACAATTTGTCAAATCTACGAAAATTTCCCTCCAGAACCTCGCAAAATACCCTACGTTTACGTCTTGGAGTAATCTATAATTATATCCGCTTGTGCAGCTAACGGTAGCGACCTTTCGTACATTTGTAGATAACTGCAACTGTCCCCTAAAGTTTTACTGCAATATTCTGTAAAGTTGTGATATAAGTGCGTTTCTTGTAAGCAAATAACCAACTTATACTTGTTTAGCATGAACAAGCATGCAATTTAGACGCATTTGTACCCGAAAATTTAAAAAAAAGCGTTATTTCTAACTTGTGCTGCTTCATTCACTCAGTGATTTTGCAGAAACAGGCTTTTTCTACGTATAAGACTTAACTTTACCTAGTACGCCCGAATTCCACTTTTTCGTTAATATTAACTTTTCTGTAAAAAGCTGGTATTTCTAAAAATCCTACTATAATCAGGCTAATAACTGATTAAATTTAACGATTAAATTTTACGTGGATGTTTAAACACACATTTGAGTTCGTTTATTTTATTCCTTGAATTGACCTGAGACGCAAAGGACTGTTTATTAGAAACGATTGCATTCCAGACCAATATAAATCCAAACTTTGTCGTTATCCAAGAAATTTCGCACACTATTAAACGCTGCAGAACAAAGCTGTTTGCTTGTGTGTTTTGTACTATAAAATAATATTTATCTAAAGCAGGAACATTTTAAGTATATCTTTCTAGAGGACAGAACATTACGTTTCGCATTCAAGACATTTTGGCAAGTGCAAATATAAGATAGCGCATTGAATTCCGGAAAAAAAGAGTGGATTCAGTTTACAAAATTCCGCTTTGCAAAATAGCCTCGATTTATGCCATAAAATTAAGTATTGAAAATATATAGGCTGTACTTGGATTCACCACCCAAACATAAGGAAATTAAACAAGCATGTATGCATATGAGCACCTGAAGCAGACCGTCGTCCTTCTCTGTCAAGCCGTGTGCAAACACTTTTAGTCGATAGTTCGGTATAAACGAGCTAGGAAATTCTCAGTTCTCACCAAATCCCGGAATATATATTTTGCCAATCTGGCGTGCTTTTGCAATCTTAGAACTGGGCCTAACAGTAAAGATGTATATTGAACACTGCTCCTGCATGAACAGAAAAATAAGTTCATTCTGTTTCAGCAGAAGATTTAGTCCTAATTCTCGGTGAAGTCAAAAGACCGGTCATACTTTGCCGTTTTATCTCAAATTAATCTTCGATATGGGTAGATTACGCGGATGCCTTATATCGAGATATCAAGAGGTAACGTGTTGTAAAAAAACAGTTAAATTGATCATAGCTATAAAAATATATACTATTTACGGACCTTAATTTTTATGAGCAATGAGGTGGCATGTTTGGGTGATTTTAAATCCATGACCCAAGCATACAGGTGCATTAGAAACAATACTCACTATTTAGGTAAATGCGCTTGAGGAATATCTCATTTTGCAGGTTTTAATAAGTGCATAGAACAAAATCCTTATTTATGGACCATCAACTGAAACCATTAAAAATCATTCAGTTCAAGAACGATCTGAACCTCGCTGTAATCTAGATCCCGAAATAAATACAAAGTAATGCAGACAAACAAAGCACAGGATTTGAAAGGATGGTAAAGGATAAATTCCTACGTGCATGGAGAGCAAACAAAATGCATGGCTCAAATTCGAAAGCCGCGTCAAACCAAATGACAACAACTATCAAAACTGTGCGCTCTTGGTAAGCCAAAATCGCATAGGATAAACAATGTACAAGCCTCAACAATGGATACACAAATTAAAGAGCCAAGGGAGTCGGCCAACTCGCTTGATTCTATACAAGGGAACAACCTCACGCAGGAAGAAACTGGTCTTGGGAAAGCGTTGTGTGTTAATGAGAGAGGGGGCATGACTTCGTTTTCAGGAGGCAATTCTTGTGGTACAGTGGAGTCCGGTTAATGTGGACACGGTATATGTGGACAACCACTTAATGTGGACAGTTGGCCAGGAACGGAATTTCTCCATAGTAAAATCCTCCGGTTAATCTGGACAGCCACCGCTTAATGTGGACAGCACCAAGCTGTCAACCGGTCGGTCGACCCACAGATTTTGTCAAAAATCCAGTCCAAATCGCCCACGGCGGGGAATTGCCGCGTCCTGTTCTGAAAGTTTTGCTTCAGATGAACAGTACTTTGATAAAGAACTTTAGGGGAGCTTTAAGAGAAACGTTTCCACCAAAGTAATAAAAACTGAGCATGTTCTTTCAATAAAACTTCATTCAGATGCAAAATTCTGTTTTTCTTTCGTAGAAACAACTGGTTTGGGGTCAGTTCGCTTAATGTGGACAACCGGTTAATATGGACAGCTGGCCTGGAACGGAGGTGTCCACATTAACCGGACTCCACTGTCTCCACGGACTCCACGTTGTGAAGAAGATTGACGTTCTTTAGGCCATGAAGATGTTGAGCACTTCGTGGAAAAAGGTGAAGTCGGAGACAATCGTAAATTGCTGGAGGAAAGGGGGCTTCGTCACCACTGAAGTGGAATTTGCAGAGAATGAAGTCACGATTCCGATCCCAGAAGACGTGACAGAGGACAGGATCGAGAGTTTTCTAGAGTGGGTTTCAATCGAAGACGATGCCGAAGTCGCCGAGGAGGCAACACTGGAGGAGGTGACAAGCGAACTCGCCGAAGCAGTTGCAGATACCAAAAACGTAGGTGAAGGGTCCGGTTGACGCTAATTAAAACTGCTATCACTTTAAAGCTATCCCCTGTGGCCAGGCATTAGCATGGCACAAACCTCTTTATGCATATAGTGGACTTCGGCGAAATCGATGTCCAACCAGTCATCAGCTCTCAGGATAATCCTACTTCCACTGACTTTCGATCTTCTCACTACCCCGAAAATATTTTGTATAAAGCACACTCACGGTAATACTGATTATCCTGCAGCTCAATCTTAAGTCTTTTCAGTCACACCAGAATGTCGGGTTATTAAGGAGCTTCTCCTTGACCACTTACAAAAAGTCAATTTTGTGCAAACTTGTTGCTGAATTTGTATGCATTTCTTTAATTTATTTTGACTGCCTTTATTTATTCAGCTATATTTATGCGAAAACATGCACAAAAATATTCTTTCTTGTATGCGTTTGGTAGTAAATTACGCCTTATTAAAATTTTATGCTTAAATAAAAGGTATCTTTTGGTTTAGAAATTCGAATTATGCGATCTGTACGATCGTGAAGTGTTCATCCATAACACATTATGCCCGCCAATTTATGAATGCTGCCCAAATGTTATACAGCGACTCTGCGTGGTGAGGCAGCAGAAGCCAACACCTCCAGAGCTGATGATTTCCTCAAGAAAGATTGGCCTGACCTGTTGAAGCAGTTTCAACCCAAGGATGTCTTCAACACTGACGAGACAGCAATTTATTTTCGGGCACTTCCAGACTCAAGCGAACTCGCCGAAGCAGTAGCAGGTGCCAAGAAGGTACCAGACGAGCAGAAAGAAGAGTCTGAAGAGGAAGACGAAGAAGTCGAGCCCCCAGTCTCATCAACAGAAATGAGGGTGGCATTGGCCGTACTCGAAACGGGGCATCGACAACAAGGTCTTGATGTGGAGAATTTTGACACTGTGATAAAGAATTTTAGGGGAGCTTTAAGAGAAAAGTCTCCACCAAAGCAATCAAAACTGAGCATGTTCTTTCAATAAAACTTCATTCAGATGCAAAATTCTGTTTTTATACGTAGAAACGACTGGTTTGGGGTCAGTTCGCTTAATGTGGAAAACCGGTTAATATGGACAGTTGGCCTGGAACGGAGGTGTCCACATTAACCGGACTCCACTGTATCAGGATTTGTGAGAAACATCAGCGCTAAAGGAGGGGGGTTCGTGAACAGAGGTAATGTGAAAGTGCAAGCGGCGGGAGGGGGTGGGGGTGGCTGAACGAGTGGTTCTCGGAGAAGTCGCGGTAAGTGGGGCGGGGGGGGGGGGGGGGCAGCTGAATCTCCTTCACGAAGTCACTTCGTGGATGTTCATCTGCGGAAGTCAAAACCACTGTCTCTGGTGCCAGCGGGGAGCGAACACCATTGTGGAGGAAGATGATAACTAGCCAGGTAGCCGAACGGGGAGGAAGCTGAGGGCAGTATTCAGTCGTGCGCAATCGAGTGACTAGCGTCAACACGGGATGTCGGCCAGCATTCGAAGGAGCAGGGAGTTCAGGGCACACGGATCAGAGAAATTGGGACATATTTTGCAAGAGGGAAACAATCATAAGAAGGTCGAACAAGATCTTCGCTAGAGAAAGGATTTTGAGAATTTCAAAGTTGCCCATACAAGCGAACATGCGAGTCCCAGAAAGTAATTGAGAAGAAGATGACTCGATCGCTGGGAAAATACTTTCATTCGCCGGACGTTTTGAGATCCATCGCGGATTCATAATCAGAGACATAGTCAAAGAGCAATAGCAGAAACGGGTCTGATGAAAAATTCACGACGGATCTCGAAACTTCAGGCAAATAAAAGTATGGTCCCAGCGATCGAGTCGTATTCTTCTCAATTTCAAAGTTCTTCAGCCGTAAATAAAGTTAATATTATGTAAGAGTGAATATTAACCCTAAATTAAGTCCTTGTAGTATCTACAGGCAGGCCTCAGAGGCCTTAGAGTTGTCTCTAAGTATAACTAATTGGAGGGTTTGAAAATTAAGTGGACCCAATTGTTAAAAATACACGGCCTCGGTGTAAGTCGAATTCACACCACAGGGAAGGCTTTTGCGCAGCCAACGCTCTATCATTAAGCTACAAATCTTATTGTTCGCCGTGAATTTGATCAAATTTTGCTCGCTCAGCCTACTGCTCCTATGGCGTCCACCATTGCGGATACAGTGAGCTGACTGCTCAGGCAGAATTTCCTAAGCAGTCATTTAGAACCCACCAGAATGACTACTAGGCTAGGCGGTTTTTTCAGATTTGCTTAATTTAGTTGGAAAAAATTCGCAGCCGTGACTTGTATCACACTTGGATCGATTTTACCCGCCCAACTTACTGCTCGCTTGGCATTCACTATACAGTGGCTGTTTAACGGCAGACACAAGACACAAGTAGTTGATTGCAACTCTCAAAAACGGTGCCACGTTTACGCACTTGTATGCTAACTGAAAGTGCGCGCCTAGCTCACAGCGTGATAACAGTTCAGCCGTTGCCCAGAAGGACGACCTTCACCTTGTGCCTCAGGGTGTAGCTGTGGTGACTGCTGCAGGGGTCAATTAGGCAGACATTCGGAGTAGCAACATCAGTGTACTCTCTCGATCTCTCTCTACACTTCCCTCCATCACCCTGCAATGACAGATAGGTGTCAAAAGTACAGGAGACCCATGTAGGCTTCACATGTGAAATGTGAAAAACCACATGATAGCCAAGCAGCAATTTCTATAGTAGAAAGAGAAAGAAATGCTTTATTTTGAAGGTACCTATTCGAAATTGTGAGCAGAAAATGGCTAAATTCCCGGAGAGCAAAGGATAAGATAAGGTAGAAGGTCATATACTCCTCACTTAGCGGCATGCACTAATCTGCGCTCCGATTGGCTCCCGCCTGTTAGGAAAGACGATCGATCGATTGTTAAAATTTAACTTTCCCATGTAAATGTATGGCCTGAGGAGAACTTACCGAAAGTAAACACTCGCCAAATTATCTGATGGGACCTGTCACAACTTTATATCCACATCTGTTTTGGAAACAGGTCGGATCTCAACTTCCGTTTCTGCACATGTGAAGTAGCGTGATAAGAATGAGAGTACCGAGTTCTGGTAGGCCGATGTACGGGCAGACATGTGACGGAAGCTTCGGCGCATAGTACGGTGTGAATTCGCAGCCATTAGTTCAGATTGAACTGAATGAGCGTCCTCATAAAGCATGCGATCAGCAAATAGCTTGACCCTATTAAAGTGTCGCTGTATTATAATTTTAGCTAAAAACATAGGAAACACCGGCAGCTGAGAAGAGCATTCCGGGGATGTGTTAAAGAATTAACGGGCATTTTTAAACCACGCTGGAAAAAAATAACTCAAGAGCAGTATAGACTGAGGGAGGAGAATGCAGGTATCACAAAGTTGCTAGAATAGAACTGGCGGTGTGGGATATGAACGCAAATGGTGGATATAATATTAAATTTTAGCAATTTTGATAAAGAGGCTTTCAAGGTGAAAGGTAAAAGAGAGTTTAGATGTCAAAGTAATACCAAGGTACCGCATTGGATAGGATATTTATGGATTCAACTATGGTAGATAGTCGCAAATGACTAATTTCTGGTCGTTTCGAAGAAGGCCCTTTGCTGACGAATATGCTGAGACGTAGTCCAGATAATGTTTCTGCACTTGCACGTCTATCTGACTTTTGATTGGATGGTCAACAACCATATCATCAGCATATTTGACGTAAATCTATTCATTTGGCGATGGTAGGTCGTCAGTGTGGAAGGAGAAAATGTGAGGGAATAAGAAAGATGGTTTAAGAATTCCACAGTTTTTGGGAATGCTCGAGGATTCTCTCTTGCCGCTCTGAAAGAGTTGAGTGCGGGAGGTGAAACAGTCCCCAAGCCAAGAGGCAGCCTAGCTGGGAGAGCCACATGCAGACATTTTATTAAGAAGAAGATGGCGCGAGATCCTATTAAAGTCTGTGGAGTAGTCGAGAAAAGCACATGTGTATGCACAGCAGCCCTTAACTACATCCTTAAGAGCAGGATGGACCATCAGAGCAGTGCTCAACGTACTTATAAGCAAATTGCAGGGGATCGGAAAAATCGGAGGAAACGGCGTTATTATGTCCAAGGCAACTCGCTCTGCAACTCTCAGTAGTGAAAAAAGCAGGCAGTTGACAAAGGATTTGGGACCAGACGAAAAAGGTTTTTTCGGGAATCTTAGATAAGGATAAGTTGATGAGGTGTGTCAATGAAGGAGCTAACTGAAAAAGAGCAGGATTTCAGGAGAAACGGTGAGATCCCACCTGGCCCGGCAGCTGTTGAACCCCGAACTTTTTTAAAGATTTTTCATCACTGTTGATAAAAAGGAACTAGTATTTGTCGGAAGAAAGGAATCGGTCGGAGTGTGGATGAAGTGTGCATTTTAACAGTCTAAGTCAGCATCGACATGTGCTCGCTCCCGCGAAGTGGCCCAGGTCAGCGTGCGATGCCGTATTAGTAGACTGACCTCAATCAGTCCCATGAGATGCCCTCTTAAGAAAGCTAGCCTCAGTTATCAGGTTGGCCTCAATCCGTCTGGTCATCGGCTTTGAAGTTTAACTAACGAGGACATCAGTGCGGTGACTGTCGTCAGACGGCCACCTCGGATCAAGTCGCTCTAGGAGGTGGACGGGCGGTTCTACAGTCAAATATCCTCCTATCTATTATCCGTTACTCCTGTACAGAATATACTGTTCCTACCACCCCGCCCTTCCCATGACCTTATGGCAAAGGCGTTAAGGCTAAGCCGGTTAAAACCTAACATCTGCGATCTTCTAGGCCCGGTTCCTTAGAAGAAGATAGAAGTCGTGGAAACCAAGGTAGAAGGATATTTTATTTACACGGAATAAGTAGAAGAAGAATTAACAGAAGGATTGACTCGCCCTGGGGTGGAGTTCGACTATGAAGAGCGCGTGAAAGCACGCCGCAGCCTCGCATCCGCTGCGCACCGGGGCGAAAGCCCGAGCGAGTTCCGCCTTGCCTGTTAAATTGGCTTAGTTTGAAGTGTGTTACCGCCAGCGCTGACCACAAATCTGGCGCATCTCATTAATCAGCGGTACGCAAAAATCGATTGACTGATTTGATTGCCAATTCACGCTTAGTAGATCAGTCATCACAAGTGACGAGGCAAGTCCAGTGTGGACCAGTAATCAGCGATGCGCCAAAAATCGATTGAGTGGCAGCGCTGAGGGGGGCAGGCTCCTACAACCTTCCCGCGGGCCGGGAAGATCGAAGTGCAAAGGGTTGACTCTACTAACATCCCTCGATACACTTACCTGTGGTTCATTAGTAAAATGCAGATCAGGAAAACTTACGTTCAATCGTTCTTTATAGTGGTTGATTATACTCTAGATAATAACAACTAAAGCGTCATCAACGTAGCATCTCCAAAATTTGGGATCGTATTCCTCAAACAACCGTCTCTCGAGTTTTTTGTAGTACAATAAACCTCTCCCGGTGAAAGCTCCTCTTTATCCTGATTTACCATCTGAGTATCGAATGTTCAGAACTATTATTGCAAATACCTGGTCAGCCACTGTGTATGGCACGCAACTCACAGCCACCTGTCTACCCGCAGCCGTGTGCCCCGTTGACTGTCGTAGTCCTGCATCTGGTTCCTTGTCACCGTTGGCCGCTGAGCTGCTTGGCAGCCCCAGTTTTTTTCACGCTATGACTGTCCGTTGATAAGACGTCTCTTAAATCCTGATAGGATAGGCTCTTACTTATGTGACATTTTACTGAACAGTAAGTCAACCTCCAGGATTCTTTAAACTGCTCTGATTGCCAAAGATGAAGTCTTTCAACCAAGTTGTGCTAATGCATTCGCGTTTGTTGCTGTTGGCCGGTTTCTCCAACATAGATGCACATCCCGCAACTGCACTGAAGACAGTGGACGATGCCTGACTTCTCCTGTTTAGGTTTAGGGTATTTCGGCCACATTATTTTTTCCAGGATTAAGCAGGCAGGCTTTTGGGCAACCCCTATTCCAAGTGGCGTGATAAATCTAGCCACAAGTCCTGAGACGCCTTTCATGTACGCGATACTCCGCCACGACTTCGATGTGCTGGGTTCTACGGTCCGCATTGTTGGTGGCATTCGAGTCCGTTAAATGAACGCTCTTATATAACCCTATGGTTTTAAAAGTTTCCTAGGAGCTTTGTCTCGTCCCTGTTGACAGCTGGTGTGCTGCATTGTCAGGGATGAGCAAGAAGCTTTTTAAGAGCCGGTAGCCCGATGTGACTGACACATGGTATTCGCCGAAAATCACGCAGCATGCCGACATATGCGAAAGATTGATGCTCTTTCGCAAATCGGCATTAACTCAGGTTCTGATACTGATTATCAAATATCCCATTCTGAAGTCATTTCAGTTATGATAGGATGCGAGCATTTTAATGAATTTCTTTACGGCCACTAGCGTAGCCAGTTTTATAACATATATGTTTGTGTCTATTATAAAAACTGGCTACTTACATAGTATGCCTTTTCATAATTTATTTTGACTGTCTTCATAAATTCAAATATATTTTACGGAAACATGCACGAAAAATTATTTTTGTTTTTCTTTCATAGCAAATTAGGCCTTCTTTAAATTTTAAACTCAAATGCAGGGTATCTTTCAGTTTTAAAAACGTTACTCATTGTGAGCTTTTTTACAATTTGAGTTGACCCAAGTGTGAAAAACTCTAGGCGTTTGGCGGGATTTGAACCCACGCATCAGAGAAAGCCTTTACCGGAGGCTAATGCTCTACCGCTAAGCTAAAAACACCCGCTTCACGCCATGAGTTTAATCACACTTGGATCGATATTACCCGCTCAACTTTTCGCTCATATGGAATCCACCAATATGGGAGCAAGTTGACTG
>JAYGXS010000003.1:9601151-9662663 GCA_036362985.1 Ligula intestinalis
CCAAACAGGAGAGGAAAATTAAGCTTTCTGACACGAATCCACAGAAGTGTATATCTTACACTAGCCGCGCTTCCCTTAAACAATTGAACGTCGAAACGGGCTCTAGCTATTTTTTAAATGATTTTTTTTTCAATGCCTGCTGTCTTCTTGATACTACTGCAGTTACACCTGGAACGCATAAAGCTCCCTATCTAAAACCTACGGCGTATAACGAACATCTTCCCCGAACAAGACCTCCATGATAGTCTTAAGGAGTAAAATGACCTAATGGAAATGCAAGTGGTCCCCGTTTTTATTTTTGTCTTGCTAAACCTTGGAAGAATTGTGAGTGCCTTGCTGGCTAAATTTACACAGGTTCTCTTGGATTCAGACACTTCTGAGGAAACCCTTACTTTTACTTCCAAATCCTGCAATTTACTCTCAGAGGGAATTTCGCTGCTGACTATTATTTTCCCTCTCTATCTTGTCTACTTATCCGCCTTCACTGCTATCCCGCGCCATCTTCGCCTTAACAAGACATTGGCATGTAAAAGAAAATAACCGACAAAGAAAAAGGAGACTTGGATGGCTAATACTGGCTTATAAGCCGACTTCAGGTAGTCACACCCAACTTAAATGCTGCCCCAGACATTTTACGTAATAACAAAAACGAAAAAATGGTTTGCGACACGTTTAAAAAGGCGGTTTAGTGTCTGTTGTTTTGGAGGAAACTTCACTCGCAAGTGCTATTTGATGTCCTTCTGCAGGCACCAGAAATCGTCGAATGTTTGAAATCTGATGCCTGTAGACCGCCAAAATTATGTAACCAGTTGCGCACGCAGAGAGATGAGAATTTCACTCTATCCTGTTGGCAAACTGGGCTTTGTAGCCGGCGACTGGGCTTATTAGCCGGCAGATTTCGCAATCTTAAATTTCGTCACAAGCTCATTTGGGCTTAATACGTGGCTGGACCTATTAACCATGGGCTTAATAGCCGGCGACTGTTGTATTGTGTGAAACTTTGCACCACACAATGCAGTAATAAGTTTGAATGTTGCTTAAACATCCCGATAACTCTAAGCGTGAACTTGAAATATAAAGGGGAACGCGCGACATGCTTTCACATTTCCGTGATGGGCCGCACCCTGAAGATGTCAAATCATTTTTTATCTGACGCTGATTTTATCCAAATACGAAATTTTACAGCCAAAGGGCTGCCACATTAGGCATTAGCTAATATGTTTGTTATTCGCGAAGCCACAGTATCCAGAATACAATGTCAAGTCTGCGATGCAAGGTATGTCGGTGAAATGGGCAGTCGTCTTGGCACCAGTTTGCATGAGCATCAGCTTGCAATCAACCGCGAGGATAAACTGCCTATGGTCTATGAACACGTACAGCAGAAGAACCGCACCTTCGCCTCCGACACTACAAGGGTAATAGGCCGAGCTAATGACAAGATGGCTAGACTTCTGCTGAAAAGTTAGTCTTTGACTGGCACACTTAACGGAGCCATAGACCTTCATCCTGCTTACTAGGCGCTTCGCAAATGGCTTGAGTCCGTTCGAACAAGGCCAACAGGACGGCGAAGAAGACAAAGCGTGGAATCCAATTGAAATCAGAGGACGATAGGAGAAAGGTCGGCCAAGGACCTTGTGACCAGCGTGGAACGCTACCTCACCGCCACCGCGCACACGAGGTTGACATGAACTTTTGCGGGCAGCAGCAAGTGATTAGTCCGTCGCTGGACGAGGGACAGGCCGGTTAGCGCACTGACTTGCGAACAATAACGACAGCCGCAGTGGGGACAATGGTCACACGAGCCCGGGCATGCAGCGAGGCTGAAACAGTCCCTGCAAACAGGAACAACCACCATGTTCCTCTGATGATGGAAACAAGCGAGTGTCCGAAACGTCTATCCCAATATTACTCGGTCTATGCCCTTGAACCTCCTTCTTTGTCTTCTTTGGGGCATGATGAAGAGAATAATTATTATAGATAAAAAAAGGGTCTAGGAGGAAGAATCTTGGACGAAAAGGTCCACAACAAAACAGGTTGACGATATTTTTTGTCAAAAACAAAAAATAATATGTTATGCCAGTATGGCTATTTGCACAGAAAACTTATCACTTTTCCTAAGGATCCATATTACAAAGACAATGTGTGAATTCGGCCTTTATTAACAAATGGCTATGGTTAAGCCATTCAAGTAGGAAGACTTATTGAGCAACGCTTCCTATTTGCTCAGCTGTATGTTACTGGCAGACTTTCATATTGGAAGAGCATTTATTATTGTGATAAAGTAGTTTTCTTAGAAAAATCTACAAATTCCGCACATGCAGTCAAATATGGGAAGAACTTCCCCAAACAACGCACTCTGTTGACACCAACGTTCAAGTAATACCGACACCTCGTGGTTTGGATGACGATCAATTTCGGTGAGCGACCAGTCTGGCGGCCGACAAAAAGATACCAGTAACGGCAAGATATACGTTAACCTTGTCAAAAATGTTTTTGGTTATAATGACGTTCACAGGCGTCGAATGGAGATTGTCACCTTAGAAATCAATGCTCCTACTCACCGATTAAAGGTGATATGATTAAAATTTGCCTCAGAACAATTATCAATTTTTTATACTAGAGCCACTCTTTCCACCTACGGCTTGCAAACTATTTTTATTCCTGCAAACAGTCTGGACCTCAATCCCATTGAACTTATCTTTGCCTGAATCAAAAGAAAGTGGGGCAAGGCACCGGAAATTGGAGCAGAAATTGGAGTTCGTACCTAATAATTATATAGACTAAACCACCATTGGCAAAATGGTTGCCGCTTTGCCTTCTGGAATACCTGCTGCTCCAAACTTTAAAGGACACTTAAAAATATTATTAGGTTATATAATTAAAACTTTTCCTTATTTTGTCCTTTTATCGTATTTTCTTACACTTTTGTGAGATCACTTTTGTCGTACAGCCGTTTTTTGGTTCGGTATTTTTTGTAAAAATGTATTTTTTCTAAGATACTAAAAGATACTTTCTTCATCAATATATGCCTTTTTTAAGGATTTGTTTTTACTTTCAGGCAGTATAACTTGCGGGTACTTTGGCTAAACGTTTTGCGGACTACAATGGTTTTTATGCAGATTTGACGATGTTACGTGATATTTGCGCCATACTGTAGGTATGGCCATCTCATGGTGCATTATTAATGACAGAACTGTGCCCAGAAATAAGCTGACTAGGACAAAACGGTCTACAACTCAGCAGTATGCCAAGTTAATTCTGCATGCGCTCAGACAGTATCATTTAACGGCCGTTGGGATTACTATTAGGGAATATCTACTGATACTCTCTATAAAGATAATCAAAAATATAGTTCACGGTTTCGAATTGCACTAGGAAATGGCCACAATCAAGCCGTTTTTAATATAAAAAACCGTATGAGATACCTTATTCGATATAAAAAAGTAAATTGATAATCTACCCGCATTGTGGAAGAACAGGTACCACTATGATGAGGTATTATGTTTTGATAAACCTGCACAGTCCAACATATTGGGTATATGTGAAGAGAATTTACCGAAAGAACACATTGGGCGAAGGTTCGACTAAGGGTTACTTTGGATACCGACTGCAAGCACCCTTAATAGTAAGGTGTGCCTTGACATCCGTAAGGATGCCTTCGGTTACAACGGCACCCATAGAAACTGAATGACCACATTCTACTAACCACTATACAAACACAACATTAATTAATGTTGTTGAAATATACTTGGATATTCTAAAAATTGCTTATCCTTTGCACTGGTTTTTGTGTTCTCTTACTCCTTCAACACCTTTAGATGTAACGTTACATCAGTACTCTGCAATATAGCCATTATCTGAAATTCGAGTTGGTACTGAAGATTAATTACTTTTATGTAAGTGAGTAGTTATTTATCAGATACCGTTTTTATTAAGTGCTGTAAGGTTTGCAGGAGGTGACGTGAGCTGCTTTCGCACCACAGGAATTTTCTCGCACATCCTATCAGATTTCATTTGGTGGCAATCGACTGTAGTTTCACAATAGAAAGGTTATGGTCACTTACTTAGAAATCGATAGGTCAAATAGTCACCGTCATACCTACACGAAAAAATGGAAGAACATAACCACCTGATAAAATGCTTGTTTGAGTCATACATGAAGGTTTTCGTTTAACTCAACTATTGTAGACTGTAACTAAAGATACGGTAGACAGAATTCATATGAATAAAGTACCAAATGAATTGCTGGTTTTTTGCTATTCTTTTTCACTCGAAATCAGACGTAAGTAAAGGGCTTCTCAACTGCTGAAAAAAACGATCAGAGTGACGTCATTCTTCACCGGATATTAGATTAATTGCGACCTTGTAAATATGAGCCTTAGGGTAATCTTTTTTGCAAATAGCAGGCGAATCAGCTGAGGTCAGTGGAGTGTGTAATTTTCGAAATTTGACAGAAAATGCATGTAAAATCTGTGCGTTAACTTGTACTACATGACCTCTATAAAGAAATCTGAAACGATTTCCGCGGAAACGTTGAACGCAGAGCAGCTTCTAATAGCTTCGTTAAAGCTGAATTGTTCGAGCAGGCTGTTGCTATTATTATGAACCTATTAATGATTTTTATAAGTATGGAAAACTCCTTCTAGTCTGCACCATGTTTTTGCTAATGTATAGGATTATGGCTTTTCAAATTAACCTTAGTTTTTCGCTGTACTGCGTTCGCGTTACGACCTGTAAAATTACTTCCATGTTTTGTATGAGAAAATATTTATATGAAAAGAGGAATCGCACCGAAAACACGATTGTTACTGCATATGTTGAAGCTTTAAGCACGAAGTCTTTTTCAGACAAAGTGATGACCTATAGGTGGAACGGTTACAAGAAGAGAACGTGAGAGAATGAAACGTTTGGTTTATGCGTGTTGTTCTATCGAAGGACACCAATATGAGCCACCAAGGTTTCAGCTATGGCTTTTTAAAAAACAAACATTTTGTCGTACCTTTATGAAATCAGGTAAATGCAAATAGGAAAATGCGCATTATTTTGAAAAAAAGAATGGATTCAGTTTAAGATATTCCGTTTTGCAAATCCGGTAGATTCTGTTGAATAAAATGTAGTCCTACAGTTGAGCAACTGTAATTTGCTTTAAAACATCGAAAAAAGATTGCCAAAAAGCATATATGTAGAAAAATACATATATTCCTTACATCATCCCCGGATGAGGAAGAAGAGGAGACGATTTCTGAGACCAAAGTATATTCAGGCTGACGTTTAAAAAGCTCACTCGCTGTCATCGTCAACGCAAGGTGTCTGTATTCCTGTGTGCGTCAGATAGATGTGAACGTCCATTTGCCCATGCGTCAGTCAATTGCGCCGATCGATTTTCAATCATTTGTCGGTATTTGTGAATGCGATCGTCGCAATCTCTGATCATTTGTCGCTCTAAATCTGCCATAGTAAGTTTGCACAGGTCAGTTTTTAGGTGCAGTCTTTATCTCAGGCTTTTTGGTAGGACGATTTTATTCAGCTGGTTTGGCAGATTTGCTTAATTGGAGTTAACCCGCCAAATGACTAGGACGTTTTTATCAAGACACCGAGGCAGGAATTTCGGCTGAGCGTAGGTGGATCACTCTAAAATTTTCTCGCATATTAATTTATGCTATGGGCACACAGCCCTCCACTCAGCACGCAGATGGGAGACTGTTGTGAAAGGAGGGTCATCCACCTAAGCTCAGCTAAAATGTATATATATATATATATATATAGATGAACGCCTGCAACATGCCACCACTTTTGTCTTCCACGTCCTACGCGAGCGATGTCCATCAATATCTGTCTGCTCCTGACTTAAAGAAAATAAGAAACTTTGTGTAAGATCGAGTGCCACGTGAGTCTTTTGCCAGTGCTTTTAATATAGCGTATGGTCAGGAAATAGTGCAGCTTTCATGATGAAATTTGACTTGGTATTTTGGCTTATTATTGGACAGTTTATTTTGATCCAGTGAGTAGATTAAATCCTGAGAAACCCATTTAAATTGAAAAATTGCTCTTTAAGTTGGATTTTTGAAGGGTAATGCTCCTTAATTTTGGCAAATTTGTGAGTAGTCTGATATTCAGGGATTTTCCTATAACACTTAGTTTGACAGAACTGAATTTTTGATCAAGCTGCATTGTAATGTTGAGTACCTCTAAAATAAGAAAAAAAGGGTACCAAACATATCCCTTCCAGAATCGGAAAAGGTTGCTGAAAGTTGTTCGGCTGCAAGTGAGTTCAGGTTTAAGGAATCGCATCTATTTTTGGGAACAAGGGAAGATTTAGATTTTGAAAATTATTTCTTGATATTGTGTGAAGTTTTGTGCCACAAAATGCAATAATTAGTTTGTATGGCAAAATATTTTTGAATCATACCGATAATCTTTATCGTAAATTGCACAGCTAGTTGTTTGCGCAAAAAAAGTTTCTACATGTAACTGCGCAGACAGCTTAAAGAAAGCCTTACTTAATGTATGTAATGTAGACATTTATTTTTTTTGCAACCAATAGGTTCCACTTAAGCGTTATGTATAATTGGAACAGACAGAAGAAAAATAAGTATTACAAAAATGATTTTATACGTGGCCTGTTTTTTTGCATTCAGACTTTTATCATAGATCTTGTAATTAATCTATTTAAGCAAAAAGTAATCCGCTATAAAGAGAAAGGTAAGTTCTTTCATCTCCAGTCAAATTTAATCGTTTTTTTTTCAGGTGAATTACGGAAATTATCAAAATTCTCTAATTTCACTGTGATACCGCCTTGAAAAAAGTTCATATACCCAGACATTCGTCAGCTTAATATCCTATAAGTGCACTGTTTAAGCTCATGGCTTGAAGCGGGCGTTTGTAGCTTAGCGATAGAGCATTAGCCTCCGGTAAAGGCTTTCTCTGATGCGCGGGTTCAAATCCCGCCAAACGCCTAGAGTTTTTACCACTTGGGTCAACTCAAACTTTTTCAAGAGGTAAGATATAATGGAAATGTTTTTTATTAATCTTAGGAATAACAATATGTGTGGTGCCTAGGAGACACGTTGTATGCTCGAAAATGTGGTTTGCTGCTTTGAAGCAGTTATACGTTTGACCAACATCGCTATCTGAAAAAGAAATTATATCCAAATGCTCGTTTTTTGGGTAAATGCTGTCTAATTACATCTTATTTTAAAGTTTTGATATAAATCTCGAACAGAATGGAAATTTAAAAACTGATCAGTTTAGCCTCTAAAAGGGAGCGAAATGAAGTGACGATTTGTTGAACCATATTCCATATATAAGCCAGCATTAATTACCATACGCACAAGATATTTTGACTAAGACAAGTTCTTCTTGCATAAAAAAGTCATTGCTTGAAGTGATATACTTAACAAACTTTTCAACTTTATTGTTCTAATTTATAGCCATTTTTGACCTCTCCACAAGCTGGAGATTATAAAGAAAATTTATTTTTCACAATACACTTAGCACTGCTTATAATTATTTTAAGAACTTAATATGCTTAATGTTGCTCATAATTATTTATAAGTTTTTGTGAATGCGTTCTTTTTGGTATGGCAGAAATAGCCAAACATTCATGCAGTTAGACAATTTTTTGCAGCGCTCGCAGACATGTTTTTCCTTTCGGTTAATGTAATTTGATTGGTGTAGCTCTAGATGAATTTCAATTGTATTCCAGCACAAACTCGGGCACTGGCTAATGCATTCCAATTTCATGATGGTATCATATCCAACTGACGACTCTCCTAGCAACATTAAGTTATTGCAACATTTTTGTGAAATTTCTCCAAATAAAATAAACAAATTAATCGACATAATTTCCTCCTTTATTAAATGTACTTGATTAATGTGTTAATTATGATAAATCTGCGTTAAAAATATGTCATACATCAATAAGCAGCGTCATCCATGATCAATAGCATATTTTGGTTGTTGGCGCTTTTTCCGGGCTTTCCTGAACACCACTGACAGCAAAGTGTTTCTTGACCTACTAAAGGATGCCTTTGGTTTCAACGGAATCTATAGGCGTGGAGTGTACACTATCAATTAACAGGATAATGCTCAATTTAACCGCCCAAACGGTGCATTCATTCACTTATATGTACAAATAATATCTGTCGTTTTAGATAAGAGCCCACATCTCCATATGTGACTTCCAATCTTTTTTATTTTCCTGAAGAAATTCAAAGGAAATTGGCAGACGACACAGAGGGGTTTTTCCATGCAAAAAAACCTTACTTTTTGCTGAAAATCACACTGGTCACCATTACCTCTGCTAACCCATTGGAGGTATTGTACCTCGGCAACTTTACCATCTAGTTCGCTCCGGTACGAACAAAAATATTGTCCCAGAGATCGAGTCGTCTTCTACTACTCAATTACTTCCCGTGACTCGCATCTCCACTTGTACTGGCAGATTTAATGCTGTTTCAAATGTATATGGGCAGTCCTTTTTATTGATTATTATACTGCATGCATTTATATTTTTTGCGTTCCAATTCATTAACCACGTTTATATTTGACGTTGTATCAGAAGGCTGTAATAAAGACATTCCCTAAAATTCGGGTTTGCAGTGAAAATTAATTGCTTTGTGTTAATAAATAGTAATTTATGAAACAACACATGAATTTTTTACGAATGGTAATTGCTTTACTGCTGTACAGCTTGTGGGGACGTAGCATGGGCTGATTTTGCCTAACAGGAACTTTCTCGCCTAGATTGTGAGATTTCGTTTGATAGGCCATCGAATGTTCGTTCGCAAAAGAAATGCGGATATCGGTTTTTTCGAAATCGGAGGGTCAAATATTTAGCGCCATACCTACACGAAAAGAAATGGAAGAACATAAACGCGTGATGTAACGGCAGTTTGAGTCACGTATGAAGGTTCCCATTTAAATTCCTTTGGTAGACTATGACTAACTATATGGCAGAAAGAATGGCTGCTAATAATGTACCAAGTGGATTGCTGCCTTTGTCGCTATTCTTTTTCACGCAAAATCAGACGTAAGTAAAGGGCTTTTGAAATGCTGGAAATAGCGATCAAAGTGACTTCATTCTTCACCGGATATTAGACTGGCTGTGACCTTGTGAATGTGCGCCTTAAGTTAATCATTTTCGCTTACAACAGACCAATCAAATGAGGGCAATGTAGTCTGTGCTTTTCGAAATTTGACAGAAAAGGCATGTGACCCCCGTGCGTTCACTTGGATGAGATGCCGTCTACAAGGACACACGGAAAAGGTTTTCGTGGAAATGTTAACCTCAAAGCAGCTTCTGATGACTTCCTTTTAGGTACATTTTCTTTAGCAGACTGTAAATTTTATTATGGATTTATTTAAGATGTCATATGATTTTGTCAGTACTGAGAACTCCTTCTATTCTGCACCACGTTTTCGCAGAAAAGTAGGATGATGTCTTTACAAATAAACCTAAAATGTCCACTGTACTGCGTTTACTGAACGACCCGTGAAAGTTCTATAATGTTTTACATCAATAAATATTTGTATGACAGGAGAAGGCACATCGTAAAAAAAATTGTTTTCGCACATGCGCAAGCTGGTAGCCCAAAGTCTTTGTGAGTGAGACTCTTACATGGAGCCCTTAAGGATGCAGAGAACGTGAAAGAAAGGATGATGGACGACCAACGGATTGTGTTCCATTTGATGTCGGAGATGCGGTGAGTTGTTTTGAGTTGACAGATGTGACTCACTGTATCGATAATGTAGCAGAAGTATGGCGTAAATTTGAAATGCTTCATGTCCGGACACGCATAAGGAGCGTTTATTGGTAAGATGAATGGCAGTCAGTTCACAGTCATCTGAGGCACTCATAGTAGACACCTAGCTTTACGCGTTGGTTGATGCTGCCCACATCACATTGTCAGACCTTAGTCAGGCCGTTTCTACCTTCACCCCTATCTGGTGTGTATGTGTACATTGACATGATCATTACGATAACAGCTCCCTCTGGACTGTACGAACTAAGATGGCTAGAATCACCACCATCCCTGATATTGCACTATTCCTGCTGCAGTATCCTAGCCCTCGTAGTCTACAATTTAGGAAAATTGACACAATTTTGGTGAAGAGAGTTTGGGGATAAACACCACCGTAAGAATTGATGTGCTCAGAGCCTCAAACATATACTTTTCTTGGAAAAGTATAAAAACAGGTCCCAACGCCTAGTTGGGATGGAGGAAACACGAGCCTAGCGCAAATTCGGACCAGTTATTTACGTCTGTAATAGTACCAGCAGTACTCAGCCGCATTGATAGGCGGTAGTAGTAGCAAGAGGAGTAGCCGTATCAGTCTGGGCCTTCTTGAGCCTGTCTTGACACCTTCTAAACGTGCGTGAAGGTAGGCAGCACGGTATTACCCATGCAAAATTCTCTGTTACTTAAGACTAAGGTAGGTGGTGTTCCTGGCTTGCATTGGAGTAAGCGCCCAACGCCGGGTACCGTTTCGTCTCCTTGATACCGGGCAAAGGGGAAGAGTGCATGTTTCAGTCGCTTCCTTTACTGTTTTCTGCTGGTGTCTCTGATGAAGAATCCGCGACAAAAATCGAAAAAAGACACGAATAAAAGCTTCGCCTCAGGGATTGAATCTTCCTCTTCTCAGTTATTTCCTAGGACCAGCATTATTGCTGGTATTGGTTTTGAAGCTATCTTCTGCTTAATCACACTGGCTCTTAAGGTCAGTGATAATTGCCTCAAATCAACGAATACTTTAGTCGAAATCACATTTAATCGCATTAAAAGTAGTAAATCCACATCTACGAGCGAGTAACCGTCACATCTCATTGAATAGTAGGTTTGAAACGAAGTGACTTTAGTAGGGGAGCGTGATCGCAACATTGGCGAAAGAAAGTCAGCTCTTCACCTGCACATAAATACCCCAAATAGACATCTTTTTCAGAATTAATACCAACGAATTTACCTTTCAGATATATGCTTTGAAGAAAAAAAACTACTTTTAAAGTTTTTATAAACAGCTCGGACGGAATTTAAATTTATGAATTAAAATTAAGCAACTGAAAATCGTGAAGTATTCACTGGAAGTTAAAGTACGACCTGGAAATGATTGTAGTTAAATACCAGAAATATCCATAAAAATCTTTAAGCAAAGTAAACTTATTTTCATATACACAACATTTTATTTTTGCAACTTAACCTAAGAATTACCTTTACTTTTATGTTTAACATTTACCGCAATCTTTAACGTTTCTTGAAATTGAGACTGCCTTAAAATATTTATATTTAAAAAAACTTCAAGTGCTTTTATTATTTCCTTGCATAATAAGTTCGCCCAAGTTTTTTATTATAACTTTTAGGTTTCTGCACCTGTGTTAGGGCCTGTTTGCGAGTTTTTTTTTTAATTTTTCTCAAATTTGGGTATTTTGCATTAGCGTCCATACTCTAGATGACGCATGTTTCTATTACACTATGAACGGTTTTGCGTTAACTCAGTGGAGCACATGGCGGCTATCTTCATCAGAGAATGTCGAAAAATTTTTAAAATTTCAACATTATTCCCATGCAAAGGTCTCCGCGTTCTTCCCTACGTGACTATCTGCATACCGTGATGACTCTGTCAACGATCGAATTAGCCGAAACTAGCGGCCCCTAAACGTTCTCCCTTGGTCCAACTCGCAGGAGACTATCAACAATTCGGACGGATATTTCTGCTTTGAAAAACTTGTCTGTGGACTCTGCGATCGGCGAGTGAGTATCTAACCGCATCTTCTTCACTTCGGTGGTGATTCCGGTGACCTCGGTGATGTCCCCCCCGCCCGTGTTGAACTGTCCCCCAAACATCGACCGTTTTTCTTATAAAAATTTCCAAAAGGTTTTTTCAGTGTCTGCTCTTTTTTAACTACGGTTTACTTCATTGGCTCATGTTAATTGGCCTCGCCAACCAACTGAAATGCTACTTTTCTAATACCACAACACAAATGTGAAAGGAGGAAACTCCAAGGTAACCCACCTATATAATAATAATTTGTATATTTAAGGCCCAAGGGGCCCTGTCGTTACAAACTTAGTGCTATCGTGAAAATAAAAATAATGATGATAAGCAGTGAACTCTTATAAAATAATTGTCATCGGCAGTAAAAAAAACTCCTAGATCGGTGGATGAGTTCAGCGGGCCACCGAGTTCAAAAAAACTTTAGGAGAAAAAACTGTCTTAATAGGTAAAAGGGTTTGATGTGGTTAGTTTGATGTTGAGGGTTCGGGACGTTTATGGTCATGGGAAAAAATAATATATCGTTGAGTTAGGAAGGGGTCATCCGGAAAGCAGGAGAAGGCAGGAGAAGTCAAGGCAACATCATCGAGTTGCGACCCACCAGATTCCAGAGCCAAAGACCACAGCAAAGGTTGAAAAAACGGAGAGGAATTCGCAGCCCTTGGAAGTGATGCTTGACTCTGCAGAGGGAAATGCTAGCCTATTTTGAAACTATTTTAGTATCCTGGGAAGAGCTTCAAATGCCAGGAGGACCCTTTTCAAAATCTACAACTTGCGTGTTTGGAAAAGAAACAGACAGTAACGACTTTATTTCCTCTAAATTTAAATGCTTATATAATTTGCCTTTAAAAATCGACAGTGTAGAAGACAGTCTAATATCGAGAGGAAGGTTGTTCCAAATAAAAGAATATTTGGAGTTAAAAAAGCGAGAACGGTTAGATATGGAGCTACGGGGTGGTAAAATTATCATGGAAGAGTTACGAGTGGCGTAAGGTCGGTCAACTGGAAGGAGAGCGTTAATTTGTGGGAGATTAGGACTATTGTTAACGCGAAACAGAAAGCATAGACCAGCTTCGAGTCTTCTTATCCAAAGAAATGTAATGTTTGCTAATTGACATCTATCTGTATAACACATACCAGACCCAGAAACAGAAAATATTTTACGAGTGAAAACTCGCTGAACCTTTTCAATCTTACTACGGTCATGCTGGGTCATGAGGCCAAAAAGCGGGCAGCAGTATTCTAGTATAGGAAGAACAAACATGCGGTATAGTTTTAACTTCATTTCTGGAAGGAAAAAGTTATGCGATATAAACCCACATATCTGTGCGGCCTTGGCAGAAATTCGATCTGCATGAGGTGATAATGCAAGCTTATTCGTGTAAGTAAGACCCAAATCCTTTATCGTAGATCTTTCTAACATAGGACTATTTTGGAAGATAATGGGTCCAGGAAGCCTTGCGGGACCAAAACTCAAGAAACTACATTTTGATGGAGAAAACTCCATCTGCCATGTTGCGCTCCAACTTGAGAGAGTACGCAAGTCTGCGTTAACTTTTTTCAACACAAGTACTGGCCGTGTCCTTAGAAAATGAGTAAATACACTTAAGGTCATCAGCATCAATGAAATTTTCCGAATTATTTAGCACTGTTGAAATTTCATTTATGTAAAGAATGAAAAGGAGGGGACCTAAAACCGTGCCTTGTAATACACCATTCGTGATCGGCTGAGGCATCGAGTAGCTATTGCCTACTAAGACCTTCTGGCTGCGGTTAGACAGGTAGGAGGCAACGAAATCGAGGAGGGGAGGCCTGATGCCTAGGGCTTCCAGTTTCACTGAAAGGCGCCTATGAGGCACCTTGACAAAAGCTTTACTAAGGTCAAAGTTAATCACGATGACTGATTGCTGTTCATTACGAAGTGAAGTAAGCAGGTTAAGGAATGCTAACTGGTAGGTTTCGCATGATCTTCCAGGTAGAAATCCATGCTGTGAGGCACTTAATAGTTTATTTTCTACACAAAAATCGAGAATTTGATTAAAAATTATCTTTTCCAGAAGTTTGGCTAGGGCCGGGGTTTTATGAACACCTCGGTAGTTATTAACGTCCGAACGAGATCCTGACTTGAAGACTGGAAGAATAATAGATGTCTTCCATGAGTCAGGAAAGAAACCGTTTAGAAGATAAGCTGAGAATAGATAACTTAGCAATCGGGGGAAGCTGAATACTCCCTTGATAAGTGAATTTGGAAGGCCGTCAGTTCCCGAGTAGTGCGAGTTTTTTAGACGAATAATGTGCTTACGAAATACTTCTATGGAGATATTTTATACCCGTGGTAAACCTCAGCTGAACTGCACCAATCCATTCCCTTTCTTTTTTGTTTCATTTTCTGATGTAATACTGCCTACTTATTTACCATATTGATAGTATAAGTAGTAAATGACGACAGCTCGATCGTCGATTTTGACGCAGTCCACCGTTCAATTCACAACAGAGACGGTAACTTTCGTGCGGACTAGTTAGAATTGCGCGACATCTACCACACTTTTTCTTTATCCAGCCGTACCCGGTATAAAGATAGATTTTCTAAAATGCAAGAAGTGGGATCGGGTTCAATTGGCTAGTGCGACACGAGCCTGTAACTGCATATTCCAACGCGCCCTCCTGCTCCATCTACGGTATTTTTTTATGGGAGTGAAACCTGAATAACGCATGCCGTGCACTGATCTGGCACCCGTTTTGGTCCCGCGTTTTTAGCAGGCAATCCATTTCGCTAAAAAAAGTACTAGCTTAAAGCCCAGACTTGCCTGGTTCGCCATCTAGTGCCGCTGCATGACGTGGCCGCAAGGTGTTTGGATCATCAGTGTGTCTTCTGTCAGCTAAACTTCCTGCTTCGTTCAGTTTCCGAGGAAATTTATGCACGAACTGGAAAAAAATCTTTTGGAGCAGCCCTCCTTAGGCAAATTCCAAAAGCTAACATATAAGAGTCGCAATTCATCAGCTACACGCATCAAAACACAATCTGGAGACCTACGGCCGCCGGCATTATCATCGTAATTCTCTATCGCTTTCTGTTTATTTTACCAGTCTTGACTATTTCTACACTGATCCTCCGAATGTTCTCTTTAGCTATCGGTGTTTCTTGTATGTTTTAGCTAAGATTATAAATCAGCGACACTGTAAAACTCTCAAGCAATTGGCTGATCGCATTCTTGATGAGGTTGCTCATGTATTTGACTGTCGATTAGTGGTGGCGAAGTCATCCCGTACTTTGCCCCAAAGCTTCACGCATATGTTCCGCCCTACGTCGATATATCACCCTTTCGTAAGAAAGGCTACCTAACGCGCGAAGAAACGGGAATCTATGATATGAGATCAGATTTGAGTATTTTGTTAACTTAACCATTTAGTTTCATTAAAATAGGCCACTTTTTCCTGAAATATTTGGGTGTCAACGCAAAACAGCGCATGCCTCTCTCTTTCTCCATCTCTCTCACCCGTTCTCACAAATCTACTATAACTCGAAAGGCAAAGCAGGTTAGTTTGGTCCAATTTGAGCCCCTGGGTAAACGGAGCAAAGTATTTGTATGTCTGAATTGCATATCATTGTACACGTTGTATTTATCCAACGCGAAATCTGTCGAGTCGCCATGCGTTTACGATTAATGCAGTGTGTGCTCAATGCAAAAACGGTGGTACTGAACAGTCAACAGACAGCTCACACACAACAGCGAATCCAAAGCAACCCGATGACCTTCAACAGCAGCTTCCCACGTGTCAGGACCAGATATTCGCCCTGCCCCGACGACGGTGGCGACAGCAGCCCTCCAGAGCCAGTTGTGCAGTTGACGCGTAGCAACGCGTTGTACGTGGCAACCTGAACCAGTTCTAACACACATATTCGGCAGTCCAAGTCGCGCAGTTGCGCAGGCATGAACACGTCACAGGGTGACTCGGAGCATGTGGTTACTGTTGTCTCGGAGGTGACGCATCACCTGCTATGATTAGTCTTCACATTCTCGTCGTTGATAGAGAAAATAGGCATTTAGGCCCGAATACATTATACAGACTCGTGATGAAGTGAGGTGTAGCTGATTAGCCGGAGCTTGCAATGCCATACTAGTTAACGAGGTAGAATATAGATGGGAGTGTAGGTCCCAGGAAGACACACTGGGAACCCTGGGGGAAATATTTCTCTGTTTGGTACCGCGGTGTGAATAAAGGACGTTCTGCATTAATCGTATTAATCTACATTAAGGTATCGCGATATACAGTTTTCTCGTTGATTACTTAAAATTTCAACAATGTTTCAGATGTGCGAGTATTTCGCTCCCTACCACCTGTACCCAAATTGGGCAAAAATGTCATGCTAGGAGAGAGAGAGAGAAAGACAAAAA
Organism: Ligula intestinalis; assembly: GCA_036362985.1. NCBI lineage: Eukaryota > Metazoa > Platyhelminthes > Cestoda > Diphyllobothriidea > Diphyllobothriidae > Ligula > Ligula intestinalis. The sequence goes on from JAYGXS010000003.1 coordinate 9,617,318, forward strand.
CGTCTTATTTTGCAGGTTTCATCCAACGTTTTCAGTAAAAAAGTGGCTACATTCACTGCAATCAATGGATAATTTAGCGAAATAGATAAACATATGAAGGTTTCTACATAAAATCCATACCTATTACATATAAAAGTCTGTTTTTAGCTTCTGGCTTCCCGTTTCTTCAAACGTGAGGTAGCGTGATTTTGTAACTAGCCGAGCTGGGCATACACACACCCGAGTGGGTGAGAAAACTGGAGACGTTTAAGCCAGCTTGAACACTGAACAGGACCGATAATCGCCAGACCCAACAGATGAACGAGAATTTCATGGTAAAACATCAAAGGCAACGAAAGAAACCAATTTACTGAATACAAGCTTATGCGTACACGGATACTATATAATATACAGAAAGAGGAAGGGTTACACTGACAAAATCCCATCTGGAGTGGAGGACGTCCGATCAGTTACCGGTGGGGAATAGAGTGCTGGGGGCAACTGTAGAGGCGGGACAGGAGTGCTGACATAGAATGCGGGAGATCGATACGAACGAGGATGAGGACGACGGTGGGAGGGGGCAGCGGCTGCGTGGGAGAAAGGGCACCGGTTTCTTCACTGACACTTGTTCACGTCACCTCCATCCACCATCCAGCGTGTTACAGTGCTGAGCTTATGTGGAACGAAAACGATGCGGGGTCACTGCCTATATAAAGACATACACAAGCACGATAAAGTAGGTCATGCTGGCCGAGAAATGCGTACGTGAAATCAGGCAACCAATCAGCGTACACCGCGGCATTGAGCATGTCTGATGTGGGTGCTAACGCTTGCGTCTTAATCAATTGTCGGTCGAAGATTTGGGATTTACGCTCAAAGGGATTCTCATACAAGAAAAGACCAGTCCAAGGCCAACACGCCATTGGCCGCAGTGCTCTAGAACGCTCAGAACTTCAAATAAATAAGGCGAATTTTTATGAGTTAAAAAAACGTGTATTCGCAGACTGAGCATGAAGTGCTTGTTTCCGAACGTGCATTTCATACTTACCATTTACCCTTCAGGTGAGAGTAGTTGGTAAATAAACGGAATAAGATCAGACTGGAGACTGATCGGAGGAGGTGACATCCGGATGGCGCAAATTCTTATTCTTGAGGTGGATCTTGGACAGGTGTTGGCCTGTTTATCACTTCGTAAATAACGTTACTGGGTTCAAGATCACCTGACGATGCCCTGATTTGCTGCTGCCGCCAAGACCATTTCAGTCCTTCTGTAACGACCCGAGGATGTCAAGGTTGGCACACGCACACACACGGGCCAATAAGAGACCTGAATACGTTTAAGTCATTTGGAGCAATGAACAGGGCTGATAATCGCCAGACAAAACACACGAACAGGAATATCATGGTAAAAAATCGAAGTAATGGGCAGGAACTAGTCTACTGAATAGAAATTTATGCGTACACAGAAAACGAATAAGATACAGAAAGAGAAAGGGTTACACTGACAAAATCCCATCTGGAGTGGAGGACGTCCGATCAGTTGCCGGTGGGGAATAGAGTGCTGGGGATAACTGTAGAGGCGGGGCAGGAGTGCTGACATAGAATGTGGTAGGGCGATACGAACGAGGATGACGATAACGGTAGGAGGGGGCAGCGGCTGCGAAGGAGAAAGAGCACCGGTTTCTTCACTGACACTTGTTCACGTCACCTCCATCCTGGGTTTGCGTCAAGAGTGTCGGCCTCGGTGTCAGTCTCTTGGGCTTTTACACTATAAATGGCCTAATGGAAGGCTGATATACCGATATAGGGCAGGAAATATGTTGGATGCTTTGGCACGTAGTAGAGGGTATGACTACACTGCCATTAATTCAGAGTGGAATGAATGGGCAACCTCCTCGAGAATGCAAGCTGCCAATTACTTGATCGTTTTAGAATTTCGTAGTACTATAATGTCAGCAAAAATATCATAGGAATCACTGGCTGCTGAAGATGGCATTCGAGGCATACTTTTAGAAATAAACAAGTCTGTTTTAAGCAAGCGTGTAAAAATGACGGAAAACAATAAAGAATGAGGGGGAGGATGCAGCCATCTATAAATGACAAGATTCCGGCTTGATGTGTTGGAATATGAAGCAAATCGGTGGATATAGTATGAGAGTTTACGAACTTACGCGAAGAGGATTTCAATATGAAGAGTAAATGAAAGATTAAATGTCGGAGTTGCACAAATATGCTGGGAAATGGATACCTAATTGGGCAGGATATCTAAGAAGGCAAGCTTAGGAGAGTGTTGTGATCGGAAAACACGCTTGATTTACTTTTTTAATGCAGAAGAAGACCATTGGCTAACCAATATGGGGAGACGGAGTCCAGGCCATCTTTCAGAATCTGCAGATGGGTCTGACCTCTAATAGAATGATTAAAAACTATGACATCAGCCTATTTTACATAGAATAGTTAAATCAAATATCACGCAATTGTGTACCTTTTTGAAGAGGAACAGAAAACACGCTTTATAAACGAGAAATAAATAATTTTTTGTCGTTTACGCACTAAGGAGGAAATGGGCGCCAGCCGGCTTACCAACAGAGTTCACTTTTCCGATCAAAATGTTCTGCAAAAATGATTCCACTAACGCTGCACAGAATAGAACTTACCAAATGATGCAACAGTGTATCGTTTTGCATAAAAAGTGAGCATCTAGTGAAGAGACAGTTCGAGTCAAAGTTTTGTATTGCTGTCTATTGACAGGTACGCTATCGTGCCATAAAATGGTGAGAGGGAACGCTGGTATGCCAATCTACGGTAAGAGGTACGTGTGAAGCCTCGGCGCGTGAGACGTTTGGACTAAACGACAATTTAATTCCAGTAAAAGAGATGGCAAATATCGTCCAGATTTTGTTTAAACGTTGGAAGAGACCTAAGCAGCGGAACAGAGCATTTGGAGGATACGTTTAGAAATCAGCATGATATATTGAGTAAGGCAGGAAAATATAAAGGGGAAAATTAGAGAGAAAGAGAGCAAATGTAGGCCTCTATACAATTCCAGATTAGAGAGTGAGGTGTTTCAAGGAGATTTAAATGACGAATGCGATGATAAAGTTTAGGTATGAAGGACGAGATAGAGATTTGATAAGAGAGAACCATAAATGTTTAGGAAGTCGGACACTTCATTGAACAGAATGGCTAATCATTTCGGATGCGGAGAAAAACACATTTGAGAAACACAATTAACTTATTTCGGTTGTTTTTATTAGAAAACCACGCTGAAACGCGGTCCAGGCAATCCTTCAGAAACCGGAGGTGTGTCTGCTTTTGAAGACGATAGCCAAAAAGTATGGCGCTTCTATATATATAACAGCCAGAGAATCAGTGGGCCATATAAAGTCATCAATTTTCTGAAGAAAACAGGGTGAGGAGGATACGATCGAAGATCTCCACAGTTATTAGGGAAGGCTATAGATTTCCGTCTGTCAGATTGTACAACTTCAGCGGATTGAGGAATGGAATACACTTTGAGACAAAATAGATAGTTGTGTCAGGAGAGCCACATAGTCATGAGGCAGGAGGGTGAGCTCGTGGCGTAGTGGTTAGGGCGTTGGACTTCTAACTGACAGGGTTGAGGGTTTTAAACCTGGGGCAGAACACCAATGTCTGGGGCAGCATTTGAGTTGGGTGTGACTACCTGAAGTCGGCTTATAAGCCAGTATTAGCCATCCAAGTCTCCTTTTTCGTTGTCGGTTATTTTCTTTTACATGCTAATGTCTTGTTAAGGCGAAGATGGCGCAGGATAGCAGTGAAGGCGGATAAGTAGACAAGAGAGAGAGGGAAAATACTAGTCAGCAGCGAAATTCCCTCCGAGAGTATATTGCAGGATTTGGAAATAAAAGTAAGGGTTTCCTCAGAAGTGTCTGAATCCGAGAGAACCTATGTAAATTTAGCCAGCAAGGCACTCACAATTCTTCCAAGGTTTAGCAAGACAAAAATAAAAACGGAGACCACTTGCATTTCCATTAGGTCATTTTGCTCCTTAAGACTATCATGGAGGTCTTGTTCGGGGAAGATGTTCGTTATACGCCGTAGGTTTTAGATAGGGAGCTTTATGCATTCCAGGTGTAACTGCAGTAGTATCAAGAAGACAGCAGGCATTTAAAAAAAATCATTTAAAAAAATAGCTAGAGCCCGCTTCGACGTTCAATTGTTTAAGGGAAGCGCGGCTAGTGTAAGATATACACTTATGTGGATTCGTGTCAGAAAGCTTAATTTTCCTCTCCTGTTTGGCTATAAACGCACACTTTGAAGTTAAACATATACTTTTGTTAGGACTAATTACACAGATGTATGTGAATCTGACAATGAAGCTCTATTTTTGAAGAGAAAAAGCTTCGAATGGTGGACCAATTGCGACGAAAATTGGCGTCAGCGCGGAAATTAGGAAAAGCAAGACCATTAGAGCCTAATCGTATAAGAGACGTAAGTTCACAAGGTGAAAATGGAAAAAACATTAAAAATAATTATACTCGCAAGACCTTATAGCACGCAATATTTAGTGAAATGCTGAAAATCGGTCTCAAACACATTTACAAGAAGAGATGAAAAAAGATACGAATATATGTTATATCTTCAAATCTGCTTAATAATCAGCGCTGGTAGTAAACAACACTAATGTGTATCAACCCAGCAAAGCATGGGTCTAAAACTTTTAACCACACGACCACCTTTAAAATAACTAACACCCAAAAATTAAAACAGTTGGGTAAAATGCTTTCAAGAAATGTTTTCACAATCAAATCAAAAGTAATCTTACTGTAGGAGAAAACGATTTTTTAAATGCAAATCTTGAAATCTTCACCGGGCTTTCAAGGAAAACTCGAAACCAATTGAAATCTAATATGATAAATACGTATAAAGAGAGTTATCGAAGAGAAGTTCAGTTGATAAGCACAGCTTGTTCTATTAATGATGTCATTTGACCAGTTTACTTACTTTTAAGGATTATTCCACGGTACAAAACTTAAACAAGTGTAGACAGCAAATTTCGTTACGGCTTTTCAATTGCTTCCCATCATTGCAGGATTAAGATAACTTTTATAAACATACAGCAGATAAAATTTCACAGAATTTCAGTGTATAACAGGAAGAGTCATAGTTTAGTGTGAATATTGATCAACTGAAGGGAGAGTACATTGCATCAAACTTCAAATAAAATTGCGGAGGAAGGAAGGTGGCACAAACCCAGTCGTGATAAAAACTAGCTGCCCAATTACCGAGGTAAAGTTGCCGCCGGTTATTAAGCCCATGGTTAATAGGTCCAGCCATGTATTAAGCCCGAATCAGCTAAGAACGGAATGTTACATCGAAGAATCCGCCAGCTTATACGCCAAGTCGACTGCTACAAAGCCCAGTTTGCCTACAGGATAGAGTGAGATTCTTATATCTCTGCTTGCGCAACTGGTTACTTAATTTTGGCCAGTCTTGTGCAAAAAAAGATTCCGGATGTGATTTGTTTTTATTTTTCCAGTTAAATTTTGCGACACGCTGTTCGGACGGCAGCAGACATGAGGGGTCAGGAAGACAAATCCCCAACACGAGAAAGCCGCACGCGCAAAAGGCTAACGCTAACAGTTGGTTTTTTTCGTTGGAAAGTTCGCAATGGGGTCGTCTTCACAAAGTTGGCTAAGGAAGCTGCTTAAGCCAATATTTCTGCTGTCGCCAACTTCATCAAAGGCGTGCTTCCTAACATTTTGAAACCTAATCATCCCAAAGACATTCTGAACGCAGACGAAATTTTTATTTATTTTTGAGCTTTACCGTCCAGTACGTGAGTGAAAAAAGACGAAAAATGACTGCAACGGACATAAAACGGCCAAAGACCGCATCACTGCGCTATTCATATGTGCCATGGATGGAACAAAAGAAGGTTTGTTGGTCATTGAGAAGTACAAAAACCCCAGGTGCTTCAAAAAAATAAAGGATCTACCTTTACTGAATGATTACTCTGGGAATGCATGGATGACGGGGTTAATCTGTTTTTGTTATTACATAAAATACAGACGAACAGCATTCTTTTCTTGTACATAACCAAGCTCTTCACATAATACAGTACGCATATAATGTATAGTGCCTATCCTGCCATTACTAATCAAGAACTAGGACTCTCCGGTTAGTGTTCCCGCCGCTTATTTAGCCCAATTTGGTTTGGGCCTGACCTGGGCTTAATAACCGGTGACTACTCTATGAAAAAACAATTTTTAAGCTTTGAACTGACCCCTGTTTCCGAAAATAGATGCCATTTCGCAAACCTGAAGTGATTTGCATCAGAGGAATTTCAGACAACACTTGATGATTCTGGAAGAGATATGCTTTGCAACCTTTTGTACTTATTTTGAAATTCTTCAACACCATAATAAAGCTTCATTAAATTTTCGTTTCTGTAATACATAGTAGCATAGTGAGAGTCTCTAGATATCAGACTTCTCCCATATTCGCCAAAGTTAATGCCCATTACTCTTCAAAAACTCAACTTAAAGAGCGATTTTCCCTAATTTAAGGGGATTTCTCAGGATTAAATCTACTCACTGGATCAAAATAACGCGACCAATAATATGCCAAAATATCTAGTCAAAGTTTGTCATGAAAGTTCTACCATCTTCTGCCCGTACTCTATATTAAAAGCACTAGCAAACGACTCATGCGCCACTCCATCTGCTATAAATGTTCTTATTTTCCGAAAGTCAGGTGCAGATAGATATTGATGGACATCGTTCGTGTTGGATGTGACAGGCGAAAGTGTTTATATATATATATATATATATATTGCTGATAGAAGTGAAAATGCGTGTTCCTGGACATAATTGAGAAGGCAAGGCGATCACAGGAACCAAGGATTTAATGTCCTGACGTTTCGGAATCAGACAAGCTTCCATTGTCAAAGGTGGTAAATGCACGAACGTTCACAGTATTTATAGGTAACATTTAACTAGGCATGGGGATGGCTGTTGTCATGCGGCTGCGGGCTCGTCTTATCCGGGGGTGGTGGCGTTGGTGGGATAATTGCCATTGATCGGGTGCGCATCGTACGTAGGTTGGGCACGGCCGACGTCATGTTGCGTTCACACCTTCCCCTTGAGGTGCAAATTGCGGTTGCCATGTTCGCGTTGACTTCTCGGTTGCTAGCGGCCCGGCAGTCAAAGTCACCGTCGTTTCTTATCGGCGTGGGCTCCTGTTCACCCGTGTTCCCATCCTGTTGGCCATCTCGCAGGATTGTGGTCGAAACAGCTTGTCCCCCATTCGTGTTTGCGTCGGGTGGTCCTACGTCCTCGTTTGTGCTGTCAGCTGGTGCGTCTGGTCGGCGTCCCTGCCTGTGGTTCTGCTTCCTGTGCTTTTCCTGTAAACTTTGGTAGGCAACTGGTAGCGTCACACACGGATTAATGGAGCTACCTGTGGTATATCAGGCTTCGAGCGTCTCCCTGGTCGTCCGGTCGCTTCCACGCCCTACGATCTCAGCGTCTTTGAAAGCGAACTTGTGCCCAGTGGCTGCACAATGTTCTGCCACTAGAGAGCCTACTTTCTGTCTGCGCACCACTCCCTCGTGCTCGGTCATACGTGTCTGCAATCAATTGCCCGTTTCCCCTACATAGTTCATTTCGCAGGAACTGCAGTTTATCCGGTACACAACGTTGGCAGTTTCACCTGGGGACAGGGGGCCTTTGGTTTCATTACCAATCGCCTGATCGTTGCCTCGGGTCTGTGGGCGATACCGATACCCAATGGTTGCAGGAGTCAAGCAGCTGCTTCAGACATGTTTGCGATGTGCGGTAGCGCCCGCCAGACTTTTGGTTGGCTGACAGTTGGCTTCTTAATCGGGTTAATCCGCCTACTCCGCTCTATCAAGCTCCGGGGGTACCCATTGATGGTGAACATCTGCCGTAGATAGCGGAGTTCGGCCACTTTGTCGGCTGTTTCACTGCAGTGGGTCTCAGGCCTCTTGTAGGGACTTCGTACAAAGCTGCGTTTGTGACACAATGGATGGTTGCTTTGCTAACTCAGGATCTGGCGAGTGTTGGTAGCCTTCCTGTAAACCGTCGTCTTGAGATTCCCGTCAGTCTTGCGATGAACCAAAACGTCTAGGAGTGCTTATTGCCCTTCGTTTTCTGCCTCCATTGTGAATTGAATATCTGGAAAAATTGAGTTCAGGAGGGCATGAAAATTGTTGACTCCTTCCCGCTTGATAATGACGAAAGTGTCGTCTACATAACGTGCCCAAAATGTGGGCCTGTGGTCAGCGAACACTAACGTTTCCAACCTCTGTAGGACCGCCTCAGCGACGAAACCAGATAGAGATGATCCCATCTGTGTACCTTTGGTTTGCTCGTAGATTGTCTCTTCAAATGCAAAGTAAGTTGTGAAGCAGTACTTCAGCAACTTCAAGAGATGTCCACGTTTCAGTGTTTTGGCTGCCTCGATATATTGGCTGTCCAGGAGGTCGCTTACGGTTTCAATGGCAAGACTCTGCGGGATCGAGGTGAATAATGAGGTGACGTCGAATGTCTTTCAAGTCAATGCAATGAACAAAACAAATAACCTAACATATGTGTTACAACGCTCCTTCAATTTTTATCCTCACACTTCAGAAGTCAGGCAATCGACTGTGCTAGTCGAAAACGCGATTTGGCGAGCAAAGGTTTGCAGTACCAAAATTATCAGCTGTGCTGATAAGTATAATATTCAGACATGGATAAAGCATTGTGCTGGGGCTATGGTAGAAGAGAAACATATAATTGCCCTCCATGTCTAGTGATATGCGTTATAAGGGAATTTAATTCATCGAGAAAATTGATTATAGTTGGGTGGTTTTAGATTAAGATGACTGCAGTGACTGCATGACGTGGAATGGGTAGAAAGTAGTTGTGGTTGAGGCACTGTAATCATCAGCTCAAATCCCAAATTGTAGTTTAAAGACAGGAGTCACCAGAACGAGGACGCAGAACCCGGAGTTGCTGTCTCAAGCCACATTGATCACTGTTCCATGCAGGGATTGTTTACATGTGTCCAAACGTGCCTGAGAGTGTGTGACTGACTGCGTGTGTGTGTGTGCATATTATCTTTCTTGTTTTCTTCTCGTTTCTGTTTCCTTCTTCATTCTGTTGCTCTCCTTCTCTCTTCTTACCCCTCTCTCGCTCTCTCTCTCTCTTCAGTCCTTAATCGTTTCTTGCACAACATGCTCTACAATGCTCATATCCAACTTCTGTTCCTTTTTAGCACTGAGCCCATCCCACCTCAAATGACGGATCAGCTAAGTGGTAGCCTGTTGCTGGGGGTTATTGCTGATGCTCTTGACGCTATCGCGCTACTTTAAAAGCCATGGCCTGGGGGGTTGCCACCTGATGCGATAACTTGGACACCGCAGTCAGTCCAGTGTGCCTTCTTGGGTGGTGAGGCTGTCTGTGAGCTGGGAGTCAGGCTTAATGGCTCCTTCTTAATGTGGCCTTTTTGTGCTCCCCACACGGGAGCCTACATAGCGAGACATGATGTTGGTCGCATCAGCCGCCGGCGCCCTCCATCATCTCCGACCTTCTTGACTTCTGTCTTGGCATCATGTCCCGGTATAGGAATGATGAGAGAGTGAGGTAGATTCTCCGCGAGTCTGCTTTACGGTGTATCTCGTGGGAGTCACCGTGAAATCGAGGGTCGAACCGTCATCTTCGCATGTTTATGAGACATTTCAAGCTTAGCTGCTCCAATAGGCAAAATATCTCGTCAGAGGCAGTGAGTCTAGGAGGCACGTCTTTGAGGTATTCTTACAACTGATGGTAGTGCTTTTATATCGCAAGCGGTCATGTTTCCACGGATAGAATTAAGGAATGCGAATACCAGAGGGCCTATTTAATTGGCCAACAGACGCTATCAAAGTTCGTAATTGACTGATATGGGCCGTATTTTATAACCAAATTTTTTTTCTGATACAATTGGCCTCCCTTGAGTTCACTAAGTTCCCGGAGTTAACAAACCAATTCATGTGGCCCTCCTGATGGCCCATCAACCGCGAGAAGTGCTCCCCAAGGTCGAACGCGTTGCATTCAGAGCACTCAAGGCCGACCGGGACATCGTCATCGTGCCAGTCGATAAGAGACGTTCTACGGTCATAATGGACAGAACCAACTGCCTTCAGAAGGCGCAAAAAATACTGAAGGAAAGGCAGTTTTATGTTTCTTGTGAAACCAATCCCACCAAAAAGTTGACACGCGAAATTTACTCGAAACTGTTGGCACTAGAGAACTCGGGTGCAATGACGCCGTCTGTCCAACGCACGGCGAGGGCACAAGAAACGGCCTTGGCCCACTTCGACGAGTATTCAGATGAAATGGCTACCCGCGCAACTTCGTCAACCGGTGCTTGCGCAAACGAGCTGGCCAACAAAATCGCACCGACCCCAAGATTTGGCGTTCGATCCCGTATGTCAAAAACGTATCGGAAGCAGTCGGTCGCCTTCTCGCACCACTTGGAGTTGGAGTTGCACACAGGCCGGAGGCAACCATAAGACGTCAGATAATGAATCCAAAAGACCCATTGCCACGGCAAGAAACATCTGGGGTAGTCTACAGGATCTGGTGCAGTTGCAGTCAAATCAACAATGTCAGGGAAAATGGCAGACTTCTCAAGACGCGAATTGCCGGACACGCGGCACCAGTGTGGCGAAATGATGTCAACTCTCATGTTGTGCTCATTCGACGAGACCCGGCCACACATTCAAATTTTATGAGGCCGAAAGTTGCCCAATCCATATTTAGCGCTGAGACTCAATTGGCAATACAACTCGACACTTTGGGAACGGACAGGCCACCGCCTCATCCTATACCAGTTCTGGAGGGCCAAATGACCGGGCAATTACGCCTGAGTGCACTACACGTGATGAAGGGTCAGCAGGTCAGAGCCCGCCTGTCGTTCAACATACCACCAAAACTCAATAACGCAATTACGGTTAATTATCACATTATGTTTGCAGTAATTACCGTATCCTATAAATACTGCAAACGCCTGTTCATAAGCTACCCGTATCTACTATGGCCCTCTGACTATGTCCCTGATGATGAATGCGCAACGGATATGGAAACGTCAGGCGAATAAAAGTATTGCTTCAGCGATCGATTCGTGTACTTCTCAACATACATACTTCTTCTGTCACAAGTATCCTATTCCTGTTAGTAATAACTTAGTAAAATCTACCAGCAAGAATGTACTCCAGGCCCAAGTATGCACTTAAGAGGAACAGACTTAAATCAGATTCACACTCTAAGTTAAGATAGAGGGGATAGGAGCCTCAGCGCTGACTCATATCAGTGTCGCCTGTGACTTTTAATCGTAAATGATATACTAACAATACTACAAACACTCAGCTGAATTGCTATTTACACGTGGTAGTAGTATAAATAGTAGTAACCGTATTATTCTTAGTCTACTTTAGCCGGTCCTGCACCCTACTGAAGTTGAGTGATGGTAGGTAGTGCGGTAGAACACCTGAAAATTCAGTAACTCAAGACTAAGTTAAGCGGTGTGTTGCGGCCAACGCCTGATCCCTTTTGGTCTTGTTGATCCTAGGTGAAGGTGGAGAATGCCTTTGGCGCTTCCTACGTCTATGTCTCTATTAAACACGCAAAAACAAAGTCACTCAAACTAACGTAGTAGCAGGGTCCTTACTATAAGATTTTTTTATTGCAGTTTAGAAGGTTAAGCTACTAGTATTACCAGTCCCATCATTGATGTGCTACTTTTGTCAGTATTATTCTAGCATGCTAGTACTTAGAAAGTAAAATCTGGCACAGCTCTTGGTGGATAGAGGAAAGTGCGGGATTCAGGGTCAGCATGGTTACACTCCGAACACAAACATATACTAACTTGGAACAGCTTACCCCCGGAATCAGACGCCAAGTTGAGACAGAAATGAAATGAGCTTCAACGTTGACACAAATCAGGGTCGACTCCGACTTGCAATAGCGACGGATAGACGAACAGTATTGCTAACGCTCCGCTAGTTAGCTGAAGTAAACATAGTAGTGGCCGTGTCAGTCTCGGCCTCCTGGAGTCTGTCTTGAAACCTGCTGAAAGGGGGTAAGGGAGGATAGTGTGGCAGCACCCGTGCGTAGTCAGCTGTCACCCTGTGCTAAGTTAGGCGGTGTCTCTGTCTCGCATTGGAGAAAGTGGCCAACGCCGAGACCCGTCTCGGTTTCTTGATCCCGCGTAAAGGTGGAGAATGCGGTTGGTGCTTTATACGTCTGCTATCACTTAAATCTACCCTTTAATCTCCAGTCACCTTCCCAGCCCAACCTTTTTAATGCAACGTGTGGATTGTATCTGAAACGATGGTCGAACACACACATGTGTGGAGAAGAGAGTGCAGTTGCTTCTACATGATTATGCAGCGAGTTCAAGTGGTGAGCTATTGGTGTGGTGCATTGCCCGAAGAGGCGTCGCATTTAGAGGCCCATGCTGCGTCGGCTGAGTGGTTGCATATTCAAGTGACCCTTGGGAACCTGTGACTAGTTGGGCACGTATGTGTGCGACTGGATGCCTTTCATAAGTCTTCAAGCCAGTCAGTCCGAAATAACTATCTGTGAAGATGCACGACTCCGGGGCAACTGACCTGGAAAGCAGAATGGGAGGCCATGTTGGCCGTCTACCACAAACGTTCTCTTCGCGCATAGGAGTGGATTATGCAAAGGAATTGCAGCTGCCTTTGCAGTTGACAACAGACACTGGGGCAGACCTTGTTCATCATATAATCGGCCGCGGTGGCACCTGAATCGCTATCTTCCGGACAATATGAAACATCCCCTTCAGCACTTAAAATTCCTCGCACGGTGGTTTTGACAGCGATGGCCGCAAGGGGATTTGTGAAACCGGTCTGGCGCGTGCAGAAGGGCTCTATATGGGCGCTTAATTTATCCTGGCCCAAAGCCCCAAATTCAGCCACCTTTCTCAGTGCCCAACAACTCCTCTTTACAATCAGCGCAAGACTCTGACTACAATTTTAATCTTCTGTCCTAATTACCAACCTCAACAACATCATAGTGCATCCTTATCTGCCGCCCATTTTGGATTTAGTTACAATTATAGAAACGTAGAGGGTTATAAAGAATTTATCAATTGCAGACTTCTGATGGCTTAAGTGTCTTTGGACGCAGTTATTTTGCAAAAGCCAGGCGGTGGTCAGTTGCTTAAACATTGATAAATGAAAGAGCCTTTAAACATGACATAACAAAAAACAATCTATCACACGTTTAGGTTATTCAATTTATTCAGCGACTAATTCGATTATGCGTGTTTTTATTCAGAATTCATACCCCTTCTGTAGACACTGATTTAATATATGTCAGCCCTTTCTACCGCTCTTTTTTTTCATACGATATCAAACGTCAGCGAAGTGCTTTGCTACTGTCTGGAGCATAAATCGATGTAACACATTTTTTTTACCAAGTACGCGACTGACTGTGACCTTGTGCATTTGAGGCCCATTTTCATCATCTTTCCAAACAGCAAGATGACAAAATTAAGTGAACGGAGCGTGTTCTTTTAGGAATTCGAGAACCAACGCATTTGACTTCCATGTGTTCACTTTAGATTACATGACGTCTGCAAAAGGCACGTGCGCAGAACTTTGGGAGGTTTTCTACGGAAAAAATGCACTTAAAGTGTTTTCTGTCAGCTTGGCAATAAGAAGACTGTGTTGGGTGCATGCAGCAAGCAGCCGCACTCACAGCGGACTATCGATCTGTCTCCACGAGGCTAACGCATACAGGTAATCATCCAAAATTTAAACTGCATTCAGCTGCTGAGTCAGAGGCAAGCGTTCCGGAAGCAAAACCAGAAGATAAGCTGATTGGCTCGATGGACATAGCTAACACTCGTTTTTTTGACCTGCATATATTGTACCTTTGACCCTAAAATACATTTGCTGACTTGCTTGAAGTGCTTGTCTGAGTAAACTAATCTCTTTGGCCGACTGGTATTTTCTCTGTTTCTCTCGTACATACTCTTTGGTTCGGCGTTTGTTTTATTTAAAGTGCCATGAGTGAGTAGTGGTAGTGGTATCATTGATGTGGTAACGGCTTTTCAAGTGGCTATATCAATATGTAGGTGTTCCTCATATTGTGTTTCAGTTTTGGGCCAACGGTATGTGATTGTGTTTTCTTTAATTAACCTTAGCTATCCACTGTGCTTCCTACGAGTAACGATCTATAAAATTATGCAGGGTGTCCCAAAAGAATGCACACACGCACACTTTAAATAATTGCAAAATTGGTGTTTGTGATAATTTTATTATTTGAGATAAAGAAAAAACTATTTCCAAGTATCATTTTATTGTTTTTTCTTTGCATTTTGACTATTGCAACAATGGCAGAATTGAGAGAAGTCATTGGACATGAATGCACTCAAATACCAAGGAAATTGTTCCATTGTGCGTGCAATTCCATTGTTTCGCCTTTTCGGCAGTTTATTGATCAAAATGGACGCCAGTATGAAAAACATTCGGCAAAAAAGCAATAAAATGACACATGCAAATAACTTTACATTTTTTGAAATAATAAAATAACGATGAAAACCAATTTTAAAATTGTGTAAAATGTTCGTGCATCTCTTTGCGACACCCTGTAGAGGCAGGTGACATTCCTATTTCTTTTACAGAGAAGCATTAAACGATAACGTTGGGGAAACAACAGTTTTAGCTTTTATCACGAGCTGCGATTGTCATCTGACCACAAAGCAAGTTACAGATCTTTCTCATTGCATTTATAGCCCTTTTTTATTCCCTCAGCATATTGCTTTTACAGGTTACAGCATGGAAACCAGCAACCGCAGAATTTAGTCATACGGAACCCGTGGTAGCGGTAATTTATTATTTAAATTACTTTTTTATGTATTTCTATTTATTTTCCCGTTATCATGTGCCTTTTTTGTAAAGTTGTGAAGCCTTTTTCTGATTTACTTGTTACAGTAGATGCTGACATTGATTTTTTTCGTCACTTGTCGCTCGATTGCCACTTTGCGTGACACAGTCTGTTAGCAACGGAATAAGCACCTTCTTTTGCATAAGAAATATTTTTATGGGCGAAGGAAAACCCTGCTTAACGGAAACGATATAACCGGTTAATGCAGACACATTATTTTCTTTGCGTTTTTATCCCTTCATCTGAGTAACTTTCTGTTATTATTATTCGCCTTAATGCACTTACCTTGAGTTATCATTTAAGGAATGAAGTTAATAATTCTATACTCTCATATTTTACTCTTCGGTGTTTAATATCCAGAATTAGCTACGTATGTTGGTTACGGATACGTACTTTTTTTTCGTTTTTTGGGCTAGATGGTATTCATAGGGTGACGTCTTTATATGCGTTTTAATGCCACCCTTGTGAGACAATTACCTTAAACTAATGCAAGATCTATTTTATTGCTCAAATCCGCAATGTTTTTGAGTGCCCCGCTCACGGGCTTCGGAATTCCTCCTTCACTAGGAGTTTGAGTTGGATGGCCGTTTTTAGTGAGCTTTTATTAGTAGCCTCGCCACTTCAACTTACACCGCAGTCGCAAACTACAGTACGCACCTGAATTCATGCAGCATGAAGACACACGCGAAATATTGATACTCTTTCGCAAATCGGCATTGACAAAGTTTGTGATACGGATTACCGTGTATGCCATTCTGAAGTTATTTCAGTCACAATAGGATGTGGGCTTTGTAGCAAGCTTTGTTCTGGCCGCTTTTAACACGTTTACTACTTAAATATCATGATTTTTTATCTTAGTTTGATCGCCTATAAACATTTGAACATATTTTATGGACAACATGCACAAAAAGTATTTAAAGTAGTCATTTGGTAGAAAATTAGGGCTTTATTACATTTTATACGTGAAGGAAAGGTACCCTTTGGTTTAACAAAATTGCTAATTAGGAGGTTTTAATTCATCAAACATAGTATCCGTCAATTTATTTATACTGTTTTTAGTGTATAAAGCATGTTCCACATATATTGCAATATTTAAGGAGAAATTTGTGACTTTTTTCACAGGTTTTAGGGAAAATGCACTTTTACTCACACAGGATGTAAACAACGCGCAGTTTCTAATCCTCGAATTAGAGTGTAGCAGTCAGTACGTAAGAACATTACTCGGCAATTTAGAAACTTTTTTAAAACTAAAAAGATAACCTTTCTTTTATTTAAATATGTAAAGAAAGCCTAATTTTCTACTAACCGAGTACAAGAAATAATTTTTTCGTGCATTTTTTCGTGAAATATATTTAAATTTATAAAGCAGTCAAAAAAACGATAAAACCGCATAGTATTTAAGTCGTAACGTCTTACAGTACATACGTTTTGTTAGCGGTAGGAAGAAGCTCATTAAAAGGCTCGATCGTATCATGACTAAAATAATTTCAGAATAGACTACCCGATAATCAGTATCAAAAGCTGAATTAATGCCGTCTAGCGAAAGAGTATCAATCTTTCACATATTTCGGCATGTTGCACGAATTCTGGCCCGTATTATACGCTGTCACCACTGCAACCATACACGCATATAACCCATCAACCTTGCCGATCACTTCCGGGCTCATCCCACAGAGTCTACCAAGTAATGCATACAGCCAACGCAGCTATCTCAGCTGTCTGCAAATTCACTCGAATCGCATAGGCCGGTAAGGCCAATAACATCTACAGTACGGTCTAAAATTCCTGCAGTATGCCAAAATCTGTGAAATATTTATGCTCTTTCGCTAATCGGCATTTATTATAATTGAAATACTGATTATAGTGTTGTATATTCTTGCATAATATCAGTCACGATACGGTTTCGGCCTGTTAACGAGCTTTTTTCTGACGGCTAACAAAACGTATTTACTGTAAAAAGTGGCTACATAAGTAGTGGACATTGTTATAATTGATTGTGACTGTTTTTATCAATTCAAGTACATTTAATGATAAACATGCACGAAAAAATTATTAATTGCATTCATTGGGTAGGAAATTACGCCATCTTTAAATTTCATACATAGCGAACGTTTATCTTTCGGCCCTAAAAACCGTTTCCAATTTTCAGAATAATTTTAAACCTACTGACTGCAACACTTTAATACAGGGTTTATTTGACGGCGCGCTGTGTATATCATGTTTAAGGAAAAGCATGTCTGCCTCTATGGTTTAAGTGAGAAGTCACAAAGTTCTCATACAGCATTGTGAAATTTGTAAAAAATGTTGTATACATGATATTCACATTTGATAATTTGACGGATGTCATGTATATCGAATGAACACCTCAAAATCGTAGAAAAGATCAGAATAAAAAGCATTTTCAAAATCAAACGATACGCTTCCCTAAAGTATAACATTCAACGAAGGCGTAATTAACTACCAAACGAGAACAAGAACTATTTTTTCGTTTAATTCTTCCCTAAAATGCATTTGAATTTATCAAGGCAGTCAAAATCAATGGTAAAATGCGTACTTCTTACGTAACCAAATTTTACAGTACATAGTATGTGTAAGCGGCCAGAACGAGGTCTGTTAGAAAGCCAGCATCCTATAGGGAATATAATGATCTAAGAAATGACCACACATGCAACAGTATTACATCTTTCACATATGTCGGCATATTACACGATATCGAGGCCGTACTGTCCATGAAAATGGCGGTAGAACGCCACCGGAAATGTCCCACCACCATTTTTATATTCAAAAGCCCCTAGATCAGACATTTCCGCGAACGGACTCACACAATTCGTATTTGCAAAGGCGATTTCGCACGTACGTAATGGGTTACGCTTTGAAACTTACACCGACTAGATATGGAAGACAATTGGTTACGACGCAAAGTGTTGATTCAAAGTCCTACACAAAGTTTAACAGGACAGCACATTTGACTACTCTGTGTTTAACCGTATACAGACCAATCAAGGAACGACATTGAACTTCACATCCATTGGCCCATAAAAAGCATTTTGATATCGAAACGGCTTCGTTAATTTTTTTTGTTCCACTCGAATCCAATAAACCTTCCGGTAGTTAAATCGAAAAAATATGTGGATTGGATAAAAACGTCTTGTATTGGCAGACGTGTATTAATTTTCCACCCGTCGATCATGGTGCCGTTTAATTTTTCGAGTAACACAGGGATAACTGCCTTCAGTTATCACTCGGCTTCTGTCATTACGCTTCTCGGAGAGCGTCTTATCATACAAACTGGGGCCAATGAATGTCATTATTCCTGATTGACACCGGTAATACAAGGAACTCATGACTCAGTGTTTATAACTTTGGACTTTTTTCAGCACGTCATAGTATCACGCGGGGATGGGCCTGACTAGCTGATGACGGCTTATGTGTCAGAAATGGTCCTTCAAGTCTATCTTGTCATTGATGCTAATGCCCATCTGCAGCCACTGGCGGGGCTTCTGAGTTCACTGCAGAGCAAAGCCGGACGAGTGTGTTCGGCTATCTATTGGTGAGTGTTCATCAATTAATTTTACTATTTTTATCTAAATAGGCAGGACGAGGACTTTGTGGGCGTTGGACTTCTGATCGACGGGTCGCCGAAGCGGGACTATGGATGATTCAACACCTACAGGTGGTTATGCCTAGCTGATGACGTGTAATAAGCTGAAAATGGTAATTTTAATTTTGCTAGTCTTTTTCGGTAAGAATCTCCGGCCTTAACATAGAATTCTTAAAATTAATAGCAAAATCAGTTATTTGTAAGTTTCTGTTTACTAATCGTTGTAATTTCACACGCAGTCGGTTGTTTTTGGAGAAACAAAAACTCCATTCAACTAGAATTTTAAAATTGCGCTCAAACAGATTGCCAAAGTCTGCAGCATGTAAGAGTTTGTGTTTTATTCTCTGCCATCCGTGCTGTTTTTCATCGTCCGTCACGACATACGCACAATTTTTTTCAAATTTGAACAAGTCAGGATTCCGGGATAAGAACTATTGTCCATGATTTGCTCACCTGAATAACGTTATTGGTTTGCTGACTTTTTGGAAAGCTGGGCCGTCTGCTCTTTGTGGAAGCGTATACTGACTTTATTGATATACAGTTAAAAGTTGTGGCTGTACGTGTTGGTCAAGGGCTGATCAAGTTTTCTCCGGGTGGCCCGGAATCTAGACCCAATTTCGCGGCTCGCAACACATATCGATGAGACTGGCCCCAACTTCGATATACAAGACGCGACCATCGTAGGCCAAGGAACTTCAAAAGCAGTAAGACTGACGCTTGAGACACGGCACTCAGACACCGACTCTGTCAACAGGCATCTGAACCTGCCCACGGTCTACAAAGTCCTACGAAATTACATAAGTTAAAAACAAAGGCGTCTCTGTGACGAAACCACCGGCAGAGGAAGCAAAATTACCAGCATTTTCTACCGTGGGGACGGAACACAACACCATCTACCGTCAAGCTATGCCAAATCCACACGAAGGGCCAAGCAGCGAGCGGCGAAAAAATCGATCAGCCCAAAGTGAACACGCAAAACCGCAACTTTAAATTTGCTGGTCGATAAAGTCAGTATATGCTTCGACAAAGAACGGTTGGCCCAGCGGTCCGAAAGTCCGCAAACCAGAAAATGTATGCCGGTGAGCAAAACATGGACAAAAGCAATACTTTTTCTCACGTCCTATTGGTTGTGTGTATTCGAACTTCACGCAAATCCTCTAATGACTGTTATGTTTACTGTTTGCATTAACTGACGTTATTTTTTTGAATTTAATTCCGCTGCTCTTTCTCTGGGCATTTTATGTATGTGGAAAACATGGCTTTCCAAACTGTATTTTGGGCGTCTTTTGCCCACATTTATAATCTACGTTCCAGCAATTATTATTTGGAGAGTTAATATTCATTTCTTGCCTGTGCTGGGTCGCAAACCAGGTTTGCTTTTGAGGAAAGCATCCTGCAAATGTTTTTCCCACGTAAGATGACCTACAAATTTAACAGGAGAATGCCACTCAAATTATGTCGCCGTTTTTAACTGGATGATTTAACAGAATGCACCTACCTTTCCCTTACCTAGGATTCATGGGCTAGCCTCAAGCTTCAGGCCTTGCGCGTTTAGGAGCCTTTCCAACGGCTCTTCCGTATTGGCGCTCATTTATAGATCACAGCATGCGCATTGCTGCGGCGATGACGCAAACCGCACTTCTATCTACAGTCGCAAATACTGGGTCGTCGGGCATCTACTCGTGTTGTTGGCGGCAATGTGTGCACTTTGTGTCATAATACTAGACGAAGAGGTCTTCACTTTGCTTCTCGACAAACAAACAGGCAGATCTCTCACACCCCAACCTCATAATGCCGGTAACGTAAGTATCTTTATTTTCTTTTAAATTAAAAATTTAATGCAGGATGGCCGATGTTGATGCCTTGATGACAGCTATCGATAAGGACAATTCAGGAAAGATCGATGCCAAAGAATTGAAAGCAGCGCTTTCCGACTTGAAGCTTGATGATGACGTTTTCCAGGCCTTCATAGACAAGCATGACAAAGATGGGGATGGACAATTAGACCGGGAGGAATTATTTGAGTTCTTCAAGAGTGTTGTTGGTTAGCAAGCAGTGTCACAGTACATGGGCTCTTGTATAAACAAACCACTTCTTCGGTATCTGTTAATCAAATTGCCTGAGAAATTACAATAAAAGTACTATGTTGGCTGAAATTATAAATAATTCCCTGTCAATGATAAGAAATTGTTTCTCTTTGTATTTTTTAGTCGACTTATAAAAATACAGAGTGAAAAAATAACTTCCTCATCAATTTCGTTTTAAAATGAGTGTTAAATTTGTAGTTCAGCATTAACCTAAGTAAAGTTTTAATCATACCCTCAGTATTACCATAGTAAATAAACCCACTACGAATTGTAAGAGCTGCTAAAACTTCCGCTCCCCAGTTTCCAAAATGATCGTTCGTGCATTTGTTAACAGTGGTTCTGTAAAGTTTGCCTAGGATTTTTTAAGACGAACTGGCATTTGTTATTTAATTGATTGCCATGAATCTAAGGGAAGCATGATTGGAAGTTTTTATTTTTAACGTTTCACTTGTGTCAATAATATATAGTGCATGATTAAGATCGCATATAATGGAATTTGGGAAAACATTAATGCATTTATAGGGTTCATTTTTTCGTTTGAGTGCCAAAGCGAACGCATCATGGACTACTGTGGTAATTGTATCAAGATCTAGTCTTAATATAGTACATGTATCCGTGATTTTGACACATATAAAGTGAGGTTAGCTGAGCACATATATCATACAGTTGTTTTGATCTAACCAGTGCAGTTGATTTTGAGAAAGCCTTTTAGTGAGAATATATTCTGTTTATTTCAGCATTTTTAACGGCAATAGACAGAATTAGGTAAAATCAGAGGTAACCTAATATCGAAGAAATTTCCTATACCATTTGATATGGCAAAAACAAACCTTTTATTCTTCTGCTTTATACAGTACGACGACGCCAGCGTAAGCAAGAAAGATTCACGAATGAATGAAAACATTTGCGTTCTAGTTATTCGCATTGATAAGGAAGGAGAATTATCGATCAACGGATCAATTGTTTTAATTTCCTGAGCTTTCCAACTCTTACAAAGTATCGGTGGCTTCATACCAAAAAAGTTTAAAATATATCTCTAGCAGAACAGAAAAACCTACTTTTAGGTTAAGAAAAATCAGGTTAAGCTTTGATTTTTAGAAATAAGGATAAAATTTAGTTCCAAAAAGTATTTTAAATTTAGTTTTCGTAAACCGAATTGCAACGTTTTGAACGTATTTTGTTTAACTTGGTCGATGACTTGGCATGGTAACCAAAATTACATATCATTTATCGAGAATATGGACAGAGGAAGTAATCTCATTAACTTTAAAGCGGCCAGCAAGGAATGTTTTTTGAAAAATATATATCCCCTTTTATATGTAATTTACAAAGGGATCAGACAGAAAATTAGATATATTCACAAAAGCTATCTATACATTCGGCCAGACCTGTTGCATCTGCAATATAAAAACATGGCTGAAAGGTAATCAGATATAATGTAATAATTCTCAATAAAAAGAGAAAATTAATGCCTTCCTTTTTTAGCTAACATTTTGTCGTTCACTTTTAGGTTGATTAATAAACTAGTCAACATTTTTAATTTTCACGATGACGTTACCCTTGAAAAAATGCGCCGATATTCAATAACTGAGTGTTTAATTTAAGTTCTTGTGAAGATTTACCTTTTATAGAAATCAATTCAATTTATCTTAGGCCTAACAGGATAAAACTTTGGTTGTGGACGTTTGGTTTGCTCGAGAATGAGTTTTGGCCTTGTGTGTAGTTTAGAAATATAGCTGAATGACTATTGTAATAAGAGCAAATTTTCACGCTTTTGGTAATACCATTTAAGAATTACCTTATTTTAAATGCTTTTATAAAACACGTCGAACAGAACCTGCATTTCTAAAAGAATGGTGGAAAATCTGAAAGTTATCGAAAAATTGCTAAAATCAAATAGATAACTTCAAAATTATTGTAATCTAACGCCTAAATTATGTACAAAATATTGACGAACGAAAAGTTATTTTGATATCAATAAAATGGCGTTAATATTATTTCATTCGGCGATCAGGTCCAAAGTTGTTGGTCCACTTTAAGCAATTTGTTTTGTCTGCAGAGCTTAAGTCTGCTTAAAAATAAGGACTTTTATCTTTCGTTTAAGGAACATATTCGCTTATGTTGCCCATTTTACCTGCAAAGTTTTTGTACATGTCTTCATGCTGGTATCAAAGATAATGTCAATTTTTTTGCCTATTTCCGAATTGTGCAGGAATTCGAGCCCAAACAGTAGTTTTAGTAGCTCTCTGATCATAAAATCATTACATCATTCTCGCTTAGATTCTACCGCTTTAACTAGCAAAAATCCACTATGCGTTAGATGAAAAGTTCAATAAGTTTATATGAACTAAGCTAAAGGAGGTTTCTCCTAGGATATAAATGAGATCATGTGAGAATGTAAGACCTGCTAAATTTAAAGTACGGGATGTGACGTACCAAAACTAAATTAAAAATCTGATCGACAAAAGTAACTCGAATCAGGTGCAAGCTCTTCTCGCAATATATCAACAAATAGCCTTATTACCAATTTGATTTGTGTGGCTTACTTCATAGAAGTTCGTTATATAATCTCTTCAGATTTCCTATGAGGAAATTTGCGCTTGATTATAAGGTAAGAGAACGCTATGAAAGTTCCTCTAATTACAATACAGAGCCTGGTCTGGCTTGAATTATCATTTCATAGCTATGCAAAATTAGCCATGAGCGTTTTCCCTACTGCATTAATATAGCGACATGACAACTTTGTTATTAAAATTCGTTTTCATTTTGGAAGTTGATATTTCTTTATATTTGCAAACAGCACTCTTAGTTCCAATGATGTAAAGAGGCCTGAAAGAGTGCATTCAGTGCATCTCGTGTACACATTTCATTGCTTGTCGGTATTGAAGTCCTTATCTTAAAACCCTCATTTCCGCAATTCTCGGTTAACAAGGTGCTGCAGTAAGAGGCGGCTTCGACGACATACATAACTTACCGTTGCAATTTCTTTTTTAAGAAACTCAGAAAATTTGCCTGCTTGCTCCTTTAAGTTTTGCGCTGAAAGGTAGTCTCTCTGATAGGCTCACAAAGGGAGCTCCGGCATGTTAATTGCCTACTTCACAAAGCCTCCATGTGGTTCTTCAAAAGTTTTTCTCCAATCAAAAGAGAGTATCTTATCTGCCAGCAAAAGCGACGTAGGAATATGGGATGGTTCCGGATAAATCCAGGGATGAAAAACTCTGATTGACTCAGTTTATTTAAAGTACAAATTTTTCTAAAGCTATATTTTACTTAAAAGTTATTGATAACATTGTCATTTGTAAAAAAACAATCAATTCGGAAGATTTAAAAAGAAGTGATGTTCTGCTTCGCAAACGTAGTCCAGGCGGCCGATGGACCGGTTGAAATGCTCCCTGATATATTGAAAGAACCGTTACCGGAAATTAATTTATCTATGTCAGCATTAGGTGATATTGATCGTAAAATTTGTGTAAAGGTGCGCAAGGCAAGGTCAAGAACCGACTTCTCCCTGCAGATTCCTCCACCATGCCAAAAAATCTGCAGGCTTGCAGGAGAAATAGTAAAATTGACCGGGTAAACAGAAGATTACAGTAGGTCACATATCTGATGCACGGTTGGGGATTGGGGGATTACAGATTAGTTTGAGGAGTTTATTTAGTTCATAGGGTTGGCTTGAGGAGCAAAATGCTGTTTACTATAATTGAATTCCATTTAGATCAGTATACTTGGAGAAAATATCGACAAACATGGGCAAAATCTAACGTTTGTAGATATCCAAAGAATTTCCTATGCTTTTGAGCACGGCCGAGAAACGATTTATATGTGTGCGTGCTATAGTATAGAAATTTTTTTCACAAAGAACAGAAACTGTTTAATTTTATGCGTTCACAACAGAGAAAACATTGTTTTGCGTCCATGAAATTGAAGTAAGTGTATTCAGGAGATACAGCACTAGAGTCGAGAAAAGGTTGATGAATTTAGTTAACAAATGTTTGCTCTACAAATATGTTACGTTTTGTGCGCTAATGATAAGTAATAAACTAATAAGAGACAAAACCGTTTTTACTACGCAGAAATGCGTAGGCCTATTTGTATTGACATGAACTTCTTCGAAATCTCATATGTTTGCTAATTAACATCTCTAACTAACTCCATCCAAATGTTGTCAAAATATAGATAAAATCAATAAATATCACAACTTCAAACGGAAGAGGCAAAATACTATTATGTTTAAGAATATGGGAGGATATTTTGGGTCACTCTGTTGTGCACTTAAAATCAAAGAACGCTGCCCTGAAGTAAAACAGCGTATTATAAACTGCTCTGGTTTACATATAGATGTAAGTTCTTTCATTTCCAGCAGAGTTTTTGCGCTAACTTTTAGGGAAGTTAGAAGCCGGTCAAAAAATCCGATTTTTATTTTGACGTTATCTTCGAAAAAGGTATTTTACATAGATATTTGACTTCGAAATATCGAAATAAAGCGCTTGTTGATGAGGTAACTCATTATAGCAAGTGTTTTAGTTAATTTTGTACGAATAAATTATCGGCTTTTGTTGTGGAAATTCATTTTTCTCTGCAAAGAGTTGACATATTTGGGCGATTATAAAGTCATGTCCCACACAGGCAGCTATCTAAGAAGGAACGTTTAATAACTCATTATTCGGGTTAACGCTTTTAAGATATTTCTTATTTCTAAGTTTTCGGTAAAAAGGTTGAATGAAATCGCTATTGATGGACAAACAAAGCAAAATTGTGAAATTCGTAAAGTTTAAAACAGCATTTCGAAAACAGTTTGCTCCTCGTCGCATTCAACCTCCCTTAATAATTTTTTAAATGTTACCAACGGAAATTGCTTTCAACATACACTAGATGGCATGCATTTTTTACAAGTACAACGGTAATCAAACTTTTTAGTAAACAGCCGGCCTATCCATGTGTGGCAGTCAATGTATTTTTATTCCACTCAACAGCCCGAAAAAGATTTTCATAGAAAATCAAAGCAAGAATCTTTTTGTGCATTAAACACGGAAATGCGTCCGAAGTATCTAAATTTGGCAGAAACTGAACTTAAGGTGACAACATCCATTTCTTACGCATTTAGTGCAAGTTTAAATGTTACTGAAACAAATTTAGTTATTAAAAATTTTGTATTTGTACTTATTCTGTATAACATTGCCATCCTTTTCCACTCCTTTTCATAAGATACACTTTTATTTCACATTGGAACAGTAAATTCTTATATTGCCATTACCTACGCTAGCAGATTTTTGTGAAAAATACATTTTTCTAAGCTAGAACATAGCAATTTCTCAACCAAATTCTGACTTTTGTTACTTATAGATCTAACTTTACTGCTATAATAGTTTGGGGACACGTCACGTAAGCTGACTCCCCGCGAAATTGATTTTTGAACTTATTGCATCAGCTTGTACACTAACTGTGTTTGCGTCTTACGTAGTTCAAATCAGAGTCTTTACAGATGGAGTCAGTGATGTAGCAAAAGAATCCCACGCGCGGTTTTCAAGGATAGGTTGACTCATGCACACATAACAATTCATGGGGTCAACGTGCGTTTCAGCAGGTTATTATTGTCGTAACGGATCATAAACAAACACAAAGTTCAAGTCACGTCTAGAAAAGGGGAGGGGGCGTATTCTTCATGCTAAGGGCCTTTGAAGTAAAATCAATTTCGCATTAATCTCGTTCGGCGATGAATTGCTGAAAACATATGTTCGAAAATAGATTGAACAAGCTGAAAATGGACATATGTGCCAAAATCAGCCAATCCAAAGATGCTTCGGTATTAACGGAATTCAGCGGATTCCTGTCATTTCACACCAGACCTACTGAGGTAAACTTGACAACCAGATTATTTTTTGAATGTAAAAATATCCGAGAACCTAACAAAGATAAAATATTGCCGTTACATCGACCACGCTATAATTACATGGAGGAAGGTAGATTGGGGTGGTTAACGCCGCAATTTGAGAACTTTAATTGAATCCTTTTCAGAGAGCAGTTGTCCTCAACAATTTTAAAAATATTGAGAGAATGGAGTTAAATGCGTATGTACAAACGACAAAAAGTAAAATAATTTCGGCCAGATGAACTAAGGTCATCCTAAGTGTCCACCCTACCGAAAAATTGTGATTGGTATGTACATAACTTTCCTGTCATACTTCCTGACAAAAATCTCATAATGGTAATAACGCTAGGCTCTAAGTTTTACAATGGACGGCGGAAGCCGAACATACTACAGTTAGGAATCGATTTCGAAAGGCCTTTCAGCCGAACTGTCCATCAAAACTCTATCGAACCTAGAGACGCCGACTTTCTAATTTTGACTCCAGTTAACTACTGCCAACAGTATAAAAGCAACGCTCCAATAAATATGGTCACTTAACGAAGGCCCATTTTCAAAGCCTAATGTTACTTTTAAGAAATGAAAACATCGTGCTGACCACAGCAAAGAAGATTTCTGGAATAGTACTGGTGAATTAGAATGACTACATTGCGAAACTATGAGTTATCTTAGCAGATCATAAAACGTTTCCAAAATCCATGAATGGCTGAGATTGGACAAGACCATCGAGCTTCAGTTGAATAAATGTTCAAAGACCTCCACAAAGATCAAAAGACTGTGCCCCCAGATACTGTAGAGGTCTAAGTAATGTTTGCGCTTAGATCACTACAATGATCAGGTCAAATCCCAGGTTGGAAGTTAAAATGTAAGAGTCACCAAAATCAGGGCTTTTTTGAATGCGTCAAGCCAGGCCCGAGAGAGTCGACTGTGTGTTATGTGGGGTGATGACAGTTGCTTAAGTAGGACTGTGAAGCAAGTTCCAGTGTTATTTTATTGGTCTGTTGCAATTGACCGAGTGGACGTCGTCTGTGGAAGTCATCGCTGCATCGGCCGAGATTTGATGAATTAAAGTGGTACTCAGGCAGTCGCACTTATTTGGACCCACGTCTACAGGCGGGCGTGTGCACACATCTGTACGGACTGAGCAAGCTGAGGTCAACTGTCGGAACCGCAGGAACGCCGAAGGACGGGGGACGCTGACGCAGCTGTTATCGGTAAGCCAGAAGCAGCTGCGAGGAAAAACCTCGGGGGCGGCGGTGGCACCAGTGAAAGAAAGCATTGTAACAGCTTTTCGTGATGACACGACTATGTGGCAGCGAGCGTTGGAGACCGAAAGGGGGGAAGTGAGTGTTCGCTACAGCTCCCCGCCAGACACAGAACAAAGTGAATTTGTGAACAAACGATGAAAAGAAGGAGATACTCCAGTGCACATGCAGATTGATGAGCGTTTGTTGTTTGACCGTAGTTGCTCGGTTGTTTCCCACTAGCCATGGAGCACGCTGGGGAGGTCTTCAAAGCTCTACAGTCGGACTGTTGACCAATCAATGAGCCACATGGCTAAAGCGGAGCTTTAGCGGCCAGTGTCGTTTAAATCAAGAGTACTCCAGTGGGATTAGACCGTTGCTGGAATGAATGAACCTTGAGCATGCCAAGTTTGCCCTTTTGCAGGGGAAAGAGCATCATCCACATGCAGAGCACTTCATCTTTCCGTCCCCTCTGTTGCCAAGATTTAACTCCATCGATCCATACTCCGCTTCGGCATAGTTTTAGGTGGTGACCGCACAAAGTGGTCGTGTTAGCCTGGATGTAACTATATCACTGGAAGCACAGCAATAGTCCATAAGTGCTGCAAACAACTTGTCACAACCCGTTACATCCTCACCATTTTTCCTCTTGTCAATAATGTGTGTTGGGCAAAACAAGAATTCTTCACTAGTCTATGCGATTTCTGTTCACTTTTGATAAGGCTTGGTTTTC
Organism: Ligula intestinalis; assembly: GCA_036362985.1. Classification (NCBI taxonomy): domain Eukaryota; kingdom Metazoa; phylum Platyhelminthes; class Cestoda; order Diphyllobothriidea; family Diphyllobothriidae; genus Ligula; species Ligula intestinalis. The sequence goes on from JAYGXS010000003.1 coordinate 9,645,773, forward strand.
TTTGGGTGTAGTACGGTCAATATTATTACCGGTGAACGAGCCGACCTGACTCCGGAGTGTTGAACCACCAAAGAGGTGATAGGAGTTATGAGAAGGTTAGCTGAAGTTATGCAGACATCTCTTAAAACTGAGAAGCACACAGAAAAAAATATGATGGAATGTGAGTCAGGTTTACATTCAAGAGGTAGGTGGTCGTTGAAGGACGAGTATTTTATGCTATTCAAAAAAATTGACTCAAATAAGTTGCTGAAACCGAGTGAGATGACTCGTAACGACATTCGAAGCCATGGAAATCCATCATTGATCAACTGAAAGATTAATTCAATTCAGAAAATATCAATTTCTCCAGTAAGTTAGACGTGTAGGGTTCTAAGTATTAGTTATGCCTAGATCATTACAATCCTCAGGTCGAATCCCATGTTGAAGGCAAGAGTCACCAGAATGAGGGTTTTATTGTAAACAGAATCCTGAGTTGCTGTGTCAGTTGGCAGTGGCCACTGGTGAAGCCAGGCCAGAGAGAGTTGACTGTCTGTTGCGTGGGGTGATAATAGTTGTTTTACATGAGTGTGAAGCGAGTTCAAGTGTTCTGTCATTGGTGTGTTGCAAATTGTGCGAGGGGATGTCGCCTGCAAAGGTCTTTGCTGCATTGGCCAAGGATTTCTTAGTCAAGTGGCCCTTAGGCAGGCGCGTTTATTTTGACGCACGTGTATACGCGGGTGTGTGCGCACGTATGTGCGTAAGTGAATAAGTTGAGGTCAACTGTCGGAACCACAGGAACGCCGAAGGACGGAGGACGCTGACGCAGCTGTTATCGGTTAGACAGAAGCAGCTGCGAGGAAAATCCTCGGAAGTGGCGGGGCGCCAACGAAGGAAAGCATTGGAACAGTTGTTTGTGATGACACGACTTTGGGGCAGCGAGCCTAGGAGATGAGCATTCTGGCTGTCCACCACAACTCCCCGCCAGACACAAAACGAAGTGAATGCGTCGAAAGTGAGCGAACAGTGAAAGGAATGAGTTAATCCAGTGCACATTTAGATTGAGGTGCTTTTGTCGTGTGTGATAGTTGTTGCTAGGGTTGGAGTCTAGGGAGACGCTGGCGACCTTTATTGAGGTGCGGTTAAGGCATCAGCCGGAGAATGTTTTGGCGCGATTTTGACAACGTTTCCCACTGAGACCGTACGTTGAAAGGAGGAAAGGATGTGTTTTTGAACTCGACTACGAGTATGAATGAGTGAGCACTTTGGTATGAGGAAATGTAGTTACTATGTAGAAAAATAGGCAACAGTAGCTTATGTTGCCCCACTCATTAATCCCCACAACCTGCATGTTTTCCTACAAAAGCGGTGGTTGTCGGGTTTAATGGACGAGAAATTTATACACGCAGTGAAATATACTTTTCTAAATGCTAATTTCATTTTATTTTACTGTATTTTATAATCGCTGTAATTAATTGGCCAATTTTATTCCCCAAGTCATGTACTGGCCTGACGATGAATGACCGAAAACGATCGTTTGCCAACACAACTTTTCAATCGTAGAAATGGGAATTCTCGCTGAAGTATTTAGAAGTGTTGCTGACTTTTACTTGCCGATTTTCCTAATCTGTATTTTCATTTAAATTATTGCGGAAAAACCCAATTAGTAAACTGCAGGTTTCTTGAATTTCCCAAAAAATTGAAATAATGGTTAGGAGATCGTCTACTTTAACTTACCCGTGGTTCAACTTACCGTTCTGGAGTTAGATTAGTATAGTCCGCTGCGTGAAATGCCGTGCACACCTTCAATTTACATGGCAAACAACCTGCTCCCACTGGCCGTGGGAAGCAAATCTGACTATATTGTTTTCACTGCACACTTACTTCTAAAAATTTCCTTCTCTGCCTATCCTGTTTCCCCACCCCTCGAAACTCTATAACCACCATTTTTGCAGGAAAAAATGGGGGAACTAGGGGAACATGAATGGGGCTACATAAGCTACTTTTGCCGAAAAGTCATCTCGATTCCGTGTGCGAATGAGTCCTAACTTTGGCAGAAGGAAAAGTAATCTCGGCAACGTGTGCCATTCGATCAGTACGCTGCTAGAAGGAAAAGCCATCTCAACTACGCATGCCAATGAATCGGCAAGTTGGTGGAAGGAAAGCTAATCTCGACTACGTTTGCCCGAGGGAAAACCACCTGAAAAGACCACCCACTGCGTGCCCGCGGCTTTTCCTGTTCGAGTGGCACTTAGACATGTGCGCTTATTTTAAAATGCGTGTATGCGCGAGTGTGAAGCACGTGTGTGAGCGAGTGAATATTAGTCAAGTGGTCTTCAAGTTACTAAGTGGAACAACCGCTTGCAAAGACAAATGGCGTCGACGGCCGCGGGCATTGAATGAATACTGAAGCGGGGTGGACAGGCATAATGATCCTCCGCCACAGGCTACATTCAGTTTAGGGTATTCCGAAAGAAATCTGCACAGGACAGTATACCAACGTTAACGGTTTTGTTTCCCCAAATATAAAACGAAATTTAGACCAGGAATTGACAAATGGATTGCGACATATCAGTCTTCTTGAAATTATTGAACAGAAATCAGAAAGGTGCATAAAACATTCTTCGAAATTGAAACCCAAAAAGGTTAGGAATATTGGTGAACGCACCATACAGCCTTTTACTTAAACTGCAAGAAACAAAGATATGTTCGTAATACTACCCCTCTTAGGCGAAACTTCAAGCAAGCTGCTAAGACAACATCTGAAGACAGCGATCACAAGCGCTTTCACCGCGGCGAACTTATGTGTATTCTTTAGGCAGTCTCCAAGCCCTCAATTGAGAGATAGACACAAACTTCCGTTGTAGGTCCCATGAAGTTACTCGTTCACCTGCTCCGGTGGGGCAGGATACAATGGCCAAACCACGAGGCGTCCGGAAAAGAGGGCACGTGAAACCATACCGCCCTGGCTGAAAAAGGGTAAAAGTAGATCGATATCAAATTCCACTCTTGCACAACCTATTGATATGAATAATCTAATCGATCTTAATGAAGCATTGTAGGTTGTCTACCAGGTACCAGTCAACTTATCCAAGGGCATACGCCAACGGGTGCTTGTAACAGCCGAGACAGTGAAAATAGGGCTAGCAAATCCAGTGCTGCGTTAGGAAAAGAGACTGATACGGACAATCTCTCTTCCATGACCGGTACCAGGTGGCAATCACATGCCGTCCTCACCTCCTGGTGACAAGTGTTTTCCTCGTGCTCGTGAAAGTGATGTTCATTCCGCAGACTCTATCCATATCCTTCGCCAGTCACTTGACCTTTAAAGGCCGATAGTGCCATATTGGTGATGTGATATTTATCAACTCAATCTTAGTTTTTAACATTCATTGTTAATGCAATCGTACAGGCCGGATTTTGAATTTCCGAAAACGTGTTTCCCAAATGAACTTTTTTTCAATTAAAATAAATGTGCTTGACTAAAAACCAGGCCCCTGTCCTTATAAGGCCGAATTCTGAGGTCCACTCTTAAAGTCCTATTTCGGTAGTTGATAAGTCAGCGATGCTCTGAAGGTGTCGAAACTGCTGATGCTAGGAGGCCTCAGAGATGCAGCGGGTAATCATATCTAGGTAGCTCTTGCGCGTCTCTGTTAATTAAGTATAAACTACTACTTCGTATTGTTCAGTAGCATTTATTTGCTTAACTTGATCTCATACAAGTGACCTGCTGCTCCTGTGGGATGAGCAGCCAACGCCAATGGGAACAGCTCTTAACTTCGATCGCTGGGCCAGCTCTTTTATGCTCCTAACTTTTCGACATCCATCGCAGATTCTTCATCAGAGATACATGAACATAAAAACAATAGCAGGAACGAGCAACAAATGCACAGGAGGTTTCGGTATTGATAGGACAGATTCACTACTGCACATGTATGAAAAATAACGACGAGTAAGCGTTATTGCCCTCTTGTGTGTTGATTGCTTTATTACCTGTATGCAGCCGTCTGGTCCCCCGGTGTTGGCGAAGGTCGACTGGGTGATCTGTGTGTTCCCCAAGTGGCGACTTGCTTTGGCCACATCGTGCCTTATTACGGAATATGGATTGGGCAAGACTGCAATTGTTTATGGACATGGAGTCCGTGAACCATGATACAAGTTACTCTCGACTCACCCGATTGTCACCTCTTGCGAAAATTTCGACCTCATCAAATTTGAATGTGTAGCTGGGTCTCGTCGAATGAGCTGCAACTTCAGAGTTGGCATCATTTCGTCGCAATGGTGCCACGGGTTCAGCAGTTAGCATCTTGAGAAGCCTGCCAGTTTCTCCGTCTCAAGTTAGTTGATAAGTCTTACCTGTGAAGTTATAACTGCAACTTCCTGTGCATATATCACTCGTTTCCGCAACTATTTTCCGCTGCTGTCTCGGATGAGGTATCCGCGACGGATGTAGAAACGTCAGGCGAATAAAAGAATTGTCCCAGTGCTCGAATCTTCTTCTCAATTCCCTCCTGGGACTGGTATGTTTGCTTATATTGGCAACAACACTTATATGCCCAGTTCTTTATACTGTTTAGTTTTTCTGAATTCAGTGCTAGTTTTTTTACCAGAATAGATGCACGCAAGGGCAAAAGCTGCGCCAGAAGACATTCGGACTAACTCGGATGTCCCTTGTGTGGTTCTATAGTAATAAACGGTAAGACTATCAGGGCATGGTCGTTTACAAAACGGGATAGAAATAAAAAACGCATGTATAATGCAGGCTCGGGTGACGCGTGGCTTTATCTACGTACACTTTAGATAACGAGCAAGGCACTAGCGGAACATTTGTTTCGATTAACAAGCTTCCGCTCTGTTAAAACCTTTAAGTGTGTGTGTGTCTCTGTGTCCGGCGTTGAGTCTTTCTCCTAGGACGTTTGTCCCCGATCACGTACAGCCAATCAGTGACCTGATACAAGGTCGGAGAGACTAGAAGGTCAAATTTACGGTGCGGTCTATTGTTGTGTGCAACAAAATTTACCTTTTTGTAGAACACAATCGGTTGGCCCGATCCTCAAAAGCATCAACCTAGAATGGGCAAATTCTGAGCGATAGATCGTTGTAAAAACCAATACTACAACATTTACCTTCCCAGGCGTTAATATTGTTTAGCTTTCCTTGATTCAGTGCTCATTTATTCACCGGAATAGTCAACGACGTGGACGGCAGTTCGACCGCCACCCTTGACTATGCCCACCACGAGTTTCAGCAAGCTGAATCAGCCTGGTGACTGCGGCTGAAAAGAAGACTCGTGGAGAATCTACCCCACTCTCTCACTGCTCCCATACCTGAACAGGATGTCGAGGAAAAAAATCAAGAAAAATTTAGGAGGTTCGACAGATTTGCTGAATTTAAGTTGACCAAATTGTGGAAAAAACCTCGCGGCATTCGGTGGGGGTTTAACCCACATGTGAGAGAAGGCTTTTACGCGAAGCCAATGCTCTCCTGGTTGAGCTGCAAATACCACGCTCCACACCGTGCGTTTAATTAAACTTGGATCAATTTTGCCCACCCAACTTTACCGGCTGAATGGAATCCACCGTTATGAAGCAGCAAGCTGACTGCCTAAGCAGGATTTCCTAAGAAATCACCTGCAATCCACCAGAATGACTACCAGACTCACTTACTATTTAGGAGTTTCGACAGATTTGCTTAATTTTAGTGGACGTCATGGTGAAAAAACTTGAGGCGTTCGGCTGGATTTGAACCCGCGTATCAGACAAGGCCTTTACCGGCGGCCAACGTTATAACCGCTATACTACAAACGCCCTGCCTCGCGCCATGAATTTAATCAAACTCGGGTCGATATTACCCGCCCAACTTTGCCGCTCATATGGAATCAACCAATAAGAAACGGCAAGCTGACTGTCCAAGCAGAAGTTCCTAAGCAATCCCCTAGAATCCACCAGAATGACTACCAGACTGACTTATTATTTAGGAGGTTCGGCAGATTTGCTTAATTTGAGTTGACCCAAGTGTGAAAATACTCGTGACATTTGACGGGCGTTCTTTACTATGCGGGTTCGAATCCCACCGAATGCCGCGTTTTTTTCACAATGTGTCGCAGAGTGTCGTCGAATTAGCTGCAACTTAAGGATTGACAGCATTTCGTCGCACTGCGGCCACGTATTCGGCAATTAGAGTTTGAGAAGCCTGTCAGTTTCTCCGACATCGGCGCTTTGTCCGCAACTGCGCCAGATCCTGTAGATGACTCCAGATGAAACATCTGACGAATAAGACTGTTGTCCCAGTGATCAAATCGTCCTCTTCTTCTTCTTCTTCTTCTTCTCAATTACTAACTGGGAGCCGCATGTTCGCTTGTACTGGCACTTTTTACAATATTTTAAAGGCATTCTTTCGGCCAAGATGTTTGACTGAATAGATGTTAGACGTCTTTGCTGTTATTTGCTAAATTATCAACCGGACCGAAGATAATTTGTTCCGCTTGGCCAGAAAATGAATAAGTTTTCTGTGGAGGGTCTGCGGTGATTCAAAAAAGCACCTGAGCCTCAGTTTTAATTGCGTACTCTGTTCTGATTAAAAAACATCGCTACACAACGATCATTATTTGCATTTGAGCGAAGCTTTTGCAGTGCAGGTCATTTGCCATTTTACGTCTCTGCTCTGACCTCGTGTCATTTGGACATGCATGCATTATGCAAATGCGCTTGCGCAACCGTGCAGTCTCGGCTGTTTGTGTGTGTGTGTGTGCGGATGTTACAATCGTTGCTACCCATCACGAGGGGTCGAAAACATCCTTTTCTCAAGGCTGCAGCAGCACTACCTTGGAAGCTAGTCGCTTGCAGCTGACTCCTGCTGACGGACGATGCGACACAAGAACACAGACCTTGAGTTACGAAAAGTACGATGGCCAACAGACGCGACGTAGTCTCCGAAAGTATGGACCACTTTAGAAAGCCTTAATAAACTAGGGGTAAATTATTGTTGGTATTGCCAGCAAAGACAAAAAAACTAAAATGGCCATGCCGAAAGGAATGATATTCGACCATAGATGGTTCCCCAAGTCAGAAGCCAGTAGGACAAATTAGATAGAACAATATACTCTAGGAAAAGGAACTAACAAAAGGCTATGCAGAAAAGAGCGAATCACAGTAGCCAACGCAGTTGTTGTGCGCGTTTTTGTACCTGTGCATACGGCTTACAAGATCTGGGGTAGCCCTCCAGTCAATCAGGAGAAGGTGCACAGCTCGTAAGGCAAAGGACAAGGCTTCAAGACGACCTTGAGGCATCCCTTGATCGAGAGGTGGACAGTGGAGTGTGCATGTTTAGTGTGCAAAAGCATGCTGAGTCACGCGGGGCGCTCCAGGGAATTGGCCACAGCTCACAGCCTGACAGCGCAGAAAACCAGTCAAAGCAGGGGGTGATCTCTGGTTCGCTCACGTCATTTCTGGCCCATTAGTCGTCATCAGCCACTCAAACTCAACCCCAACTCGAACCCGCGAACTTTTGTTCAGAAGCCTAACGCTAAAACTCTTGTGAGTTCTGCTTTAAGACTCATTCTAGAGCCACGCCATATGCCGCACATATGCCGTAGTGTAGGTAGATAGTATTGCCGGCAAAGACAAGTGAGTTGGAAATGGCCATTTCTGGCTCATTAGTCATCATCAGCCAGCCAGTCGAGAATAAGCCTCTAGCCAGACCAATAAAATGTGAGTTCCGTTAGCGATCAGTGCATTTTTATCAAAAAGTTAAGGTACTATTTGTCATGCACCAAAATAAGAAAGTGTCTCCGTTTTGCTAGGATGTCTGCCTTCAAGCAAGAGTCTTTCAGCTGGTTGCTGTGACCGCACGTGGTGGACCAGGACAAATTAAGTAGTATCCATTTTTCGCCGATTTCTGGTGATTTTACAAATGTAAAGATATGCATGCATGGAACGTACATAAAACCCTATTTATACTTTTGATGCCTCGCAATTTGCAGTATAGTAAAATAATTTCCCCGGAAAATAAGAAACAATTCCATCAAAATGGATCTTTTAAACGCTTGAACGGTATAGTGACTTATCGTTGGATTTAGGATTTCAAAGCACCAAGCTGTGTAATTTTCCTCCAAAATTTAGTTAAAGTCGTCCTGAGGTCCCGTGGTCCTCGTCTCGAGTCCTTTTGTGCCGAATCGGTTTCAACTTTTCTGCCAGCCACTTTGCAATGGCATGATATGATGAGTTGCACATATCGATTATTGGCCGTATTGGAACGTCTGGTTTGTGAATCTTTGACAAACCATAGAGCCTTGGGGTGGGGGGCTGTGCCTGTGGGGTTTAGCGCTCCTAACTCTTGTTAACCTAAGACACCTCGGTCTTTCAGTTTCTGGAGACAAGAAGTGAATTGAGTTTCTATGTTCTCCATTTCATCCTTATGCTGTCTTTCCCTTTTGAACTTAGTTTCATCAGCCATGATTGATTCAACCTTTGAGATGTAAAACATTTTATTCATAAGAACGAGACCAGAAACATTGTCCAGTTTAGTTATGAATATGTCACTACATTGGTACAAACATTTGAGTTGCTCCAGATGCTCTTTCGCGATGTGTCTAATACTTAGAGGTTTAGATCTAAAATATTGATAGCAACAATTAAAGAGCGTTGATTTAAAATACTCTGCCTCCTCCAGCATTGTAGGCACTAGGTCATGTGTCTGACTCAAGAGATTTTCGAATCGCAATTCTGCTCCTGTGGGGCTGGTAACATTGGTCGAACGCTAAGGCGTCTATACAAGCGCATGCGAGAGCACCATTCTGCGTGGCTAAACAAAGGCGAAATGAAGTCGATATCATGCGCAATTCTGGTTCACTTCTGGCTAGACAGCGTTCATCAGGTAGACGTCAACTAATCATTCAGTGTCGTCTATCAAGTTCCGGCTAAACACTCTAAGTTCCTGCGTCAATGGATACTTGAGACGGCAGAAGCGGTCGCCATACGCCTCATAAACCCAACTTGTATGTGCACAGAAAGCATTTATAGCAGCCTTAAGGCTCCCGTGGCCAAAGGCCATTTCAACATCCGCCCTCACGCCTCTTACTACGATGCGAAGCAGTGATGAGACTGCGGCATCAAACATCCAATGGCCACTGACGCCGTCACAAGACGTCGAAACCTTGCGTCCTCACACCTGCCAAAAGGACTCGAGACGAGGACCACGGGACCACAGGACGACATTAGCTAACTGTCGGACTCCTTCCCCCTCCCCCCAAGCCTATTTCTCTGGTCCCCAATTAAGACTAGAATCTGATCCCCTTGATCTCCCCTTGATCCTTTTACACCTCTCCCCCCTCTCTCCCCCTTGTTACTACTGATTGGTTTGCCTAAAACTTTCGTTAACTCTACCTTCCCTTATATTTCTGTATTGCCTGATGATGGATGAATCGAAAACGTTCGTTCGCCTACGTTGACTTTATAATCTTATTCCTCATTCATTTGTTGAATTTTTAGGATGACTTAAACGAGAAGAAATCGTGAATTTTGGAGCAGGTATAACTTGTTCTTCGTCAGACTTAATGAAAAATGAGGGCTGAGAACGTCGCACTAGAGGTTTTGGGGGCAGAAGTTACAACGCACTGAGGGGGATTGGGTAGGAGTGTTATGGTGACTTCTGCGGCGATAAGTTGTGTTTGTGAGGGGAGGAGATGATAATGTTTGGATCGCAGGCCACGTGTTAGACGGAGGGGGAGCTGGTTCAGAGTCAGTGAAATTCTACAAGACTTATATGTCTAAAGAAATGTATTTGACGATAACTGCTACTGTTTGTGTTTTCTTAAACTGATTAAGGTTTGAAAGGACTTAAAAACTTAAATAGCTTAGTAAATACTTCTAAAGCAAGTCCCCTTACTGAATAAAGTTTGTAAGCAGCCATATAAATGCTCATGAAAAGCCCGTGGCTATCAAAAACGAGGCCACTTTTTTTTCTAATCCAGATCATACTTCTGAACTTACTATAGCGATTTTGGATTTATGTCGCTTAATGTAACTTCTTCACTTATGTTTAAGCTGCGAGCACAAATGAAAGCCTCATTCAGCTAACTGTTAACCTTAATGGTCTCAAATATTGACTCCAACGTTAATGGAGAAGCCACTTGGCGTGTCCTATACATTACCAAACAGTCACTCGCAACCCCGAAACCGACAAGAGAGAGAGGACCCAGCGACAACTGGTGCACTTGATATAAACAGCTCAAAACTCTTGCCATAGGTTTTAGTCACCTGTAATTGGACTCATTATTAATCTCACTAGCCACGAACCAATTTGATGAAGTGTTTACCGTTAAAAAGTAACATTTAATAATTAGGTACATGTTGGTAGACATTCGCCTGACCGCTAGCGGACCTCATCTGTCCAGCAAGGCCTTAGTTCTCGACATAGGCTCTAACAGCCGTACCAGCTGGCAGTAGGCAGAAAAAATTGTCAGCAAAGTGTCAAAAAGGTGAGATAATAAGTTCGCGTCATAATGGCTAAAAAATTGGACTCTGATCAGAAAGATCGTGATTTCGAGGCTCAGTTGGGACATCACTTGGGTCTCGGTATGACTGGCTGATGATGGCTTCCAAGAAAGAAATGGCCATTTTAATCTCCCTCTTGTTCATGAATGAAAGAGAACGTTCATGTTTCAGGTATTTGTATTGGTAAAGGAGACAGATGATCGAACACCGGAACGATTTTTGTTGATCCTGAGATTTTAGACCCTTACCAGCGTCCGTTGTTAAAGCTAAACAAACAGTTAAAATATGAACATGTCAAAAATCGATAGCTGTTAGGTTTGTGCGCCAAATGGCCACGTCAGCACACAAAATAGTGGAGATGATGGAGTATGTGGGTCAAATTAATTGTGACGGGCGTCTGGATGTGAACGTGTGTTAAAGCGCAAGGCTCTGTACGTCGAGGCCAACTCGACACATCTGTTGACAGAATTCACGTCCATGGACCAGGCTTCGGCAAATTCTCTGCTGGTCTTGTTTCCCGCGTGGGCGAGTATCTTGATGGCAGCGAAGTTTAACTCATGGCCTGTTTCGTAGGTGTGAACCGCAACTTGTGATGATTCGTCGCCTAGTCGCACGGCCTGCTTGTGCTCATTTACGAGCGATCCGAACATGTGTTCAGTTTGTCCTATGTAACCACAGGGACAGCTTGGGCAATAGTATTCCTTCTTGTGCCGTTTATTATTGTTCATAATCATCATAAGTTTTGCGTGACACAACGTGCTGTTTTGTCGGAGGATGCTAACACAAGCACTTTCATCATCCCCAGAAGAGGAAGAAGAAGGTACGATTTCTGGAAAACATGTTTATTTTGACTGCTGTTTCAAAAGCGTGCTCGCTTCCATCGTCACAGCGTGTTGTTTGTACTCCAGTTCGCGTCAAATTAATGTGTCCGACCAGTTGCTTTGCCTAATGCCCATGTGGCAATCGATTGCACTGATTGGTTTTCGTGGCTGTTTTAATTGCTCTCGCCATCACCGGAGTCTTCATGAGCTGTGTCAAGTCACATTTTGTATCTCGTGAGCGTTTCCACTCTCTTTGCTCGCGGCTGACGGCTGTCGACCCTGCTTATCCCTCTCCGCCTGACCTATTCCTCCGTTCTGAGCCGATTTTAGCCTTTTTCCAACGATTATCCGACGTCTTTTGTACGCAGGTGTCTTAAAAAGCCTCGCCACGAGCTGTCAAAAGGAGATAACCCTGAGTTCTGGCTCGCAATCCCTTATGTGAAGAATGTATGAGAGGCGGCTGCAAGAATTCTGAAACCGTTCGGGATCGGTGTGGGTCAAAGGTCTGAGCCAAATATCAGACAACAGATAATGCGGCCCAAAGACCCCCTGCCTTTGACAGAAAAATCAGCTGTGGTCTACAGCATACCATTCCAATCAGCCGTGCTCTACAGCATACTATGCCAAGACTGCACTGTCAGGTATTTCGGTGAAACGGGCAGACGCCTTGCCACAAGATTGCATGAGCATCAGCTCGCAATTAACCGCCAGGATAAGCTGTCTTTGGTCTTTGACCACGTACAGCAGAAGAAACACAAATTCGCCTTTGAAAAAGCAAGGGTAATAGGCCGAGCCAACGACAAGATGGCCAGATTGCTGCTAGGAAGTTGGTCCTCGACTGGCACACTAAACAGAGTCATGGACCTTCATCCTGCCTACCAAGCGCTCCGCAAAAGGCCAACATCGGCTCAGAACGTAGCAATAGGTCGGGCAGAGAGAGATTAGCAGGGCCAACAGCCGGCAGCTTCGAGCAAAGAGAGTGGAAACGCTCACGAGACACGAAAACGTCTTGACACAGCTCATGAAGACACCGGTGAGGGCACGAGCGTTTCAAACAGCCACGAAAATCGATCGGTGCAATCAATTAACACATGGGCATAAGGCAAAGCTACTGGTCGCAAATATTCATTTGACGTGAACAGGAGTACAGATACCACGTTACGACGATGGAAGCGAGCACGCTTTTGAAACGTCAGACAAAATACACATGCGTCCCAGAAATCGTTTCTTCTTCTTCCTCTTCGGGGGATGATGAAAGGAATATTTTATCTGGGCCTTGAGTTTTTTTCGCATGCAAGCACTTTAATTTCTGTGGCCGACACCGACGCCAGATGGCGATCGCATATCACCCCTACACCCTCAAGACAGTCGTTTACTCCATGCAAGTGACAGTAACTATAATTCCATGTACCTGACCAATGTCCACAACCCAGCCCTATTTCCTCCCCTCGTCTTTCCCCCTTCCCCAGCTGTCAAAGCGAACGATAAACCTTATCCTTGTAATTCTAATAGCTTTATGATAATGTTGGTAAAACGATGTGCCGGCCAAATAAAATTTTCAAATTCTAGAAAGTTTGCTTCTGAAAACAAACGTTTGGACAGGCAACACCTGTTGCAACGGAGGTCCAGGCCGAGATATCATAGCGCAATGCGTGGCAAAATTGCTGAAACGGAGCCCAAGCCAAAATATTCGCCATCTTATTATGACGTATGTGAGCTCCCGGAGACAGAACGCAAAAAACATAAGTATTTGAGTGCTAGAGGTACAACAAATGTAGGCAAACGAACGTGTGTAAGATAGGTCCACGAACCAATCAGATTCTCAGTGGATGACTCAGTGGATGACTGTAGTTTAAATTCTGAATTATCTATCAATTGACGGCTTGTGTACGTTCGCCCGTGTAGGCCAATTGATAGCCTGCTTAAAGTGCAGCTATAGCTTGTAAGCTACTGCTTGCTAAGGCTATTAGTAAGCCGTCCTGAAGACAAATCGTACGATTTGAGTTGTGGGTTCACTTGTTACGGAGCCGTTCGCAATCTTTTCCGGCTTGGTCGCCTAAAGACTAAAGTTCGTGCCTTTTTAGCACTGAGGTCCCTCGTGGAAAGGTTTAGGGAGTTGGCGGCAGTCGTTGGAGAGGAGAATGGGGGATTTGTTAGGGCGCCATGTCCTTTTCGCGCGCCGCTGCGAGTTGGCCAACCAGGTGTTTGAGGGGGCTCGGAAGCCGCTGGCGCTTTCTCTCTGGTTCCTCCTCCTCCTTCTTCTCCGCCTTGTGTACCTTGGCAGGAGGTGGAATCATCGACATCAGCTTTCTCGCCAGCTGATTCGATTTGACAAGACTCGGCCAAGTTGAACGCAAATGCATTCAAATGCGGCAAATGCAGTTATGTGGCGTATCCAGGAGGCCGAGTTTCTCGATTAAGTGAAGGCTAATCAAGCGAAGCTCCAGATGGTTGGTTAGGTAACATGTTCCTCTGAACTGAGCGCCATTAAAGGAAACGTCACATTCGAGCTCATCTGTGAGCTGGAGGAATCCGCCAGAGACGTCCATAGCATTTCCGGCAGATGCGATCATCGGGGACCAGGCATTCAACTGCATACACCTAGTTCTGCTGCATGTTAGACAGCGAGTGTTCCGCGGGTCTAGGATCGGTTATAAGCTTCCGAATGTTAAAAAGAGTGGCCATATATGGTGATTTTTGAAATACTAATTATTATTCTGTCTGTTGCGTTTCTAAATAACGCATAAGCAGAAGGTGTTATTGACAAAAACGTGTATGCCTACAGGCTTTTTATTGAATAAGGGCTGCTTTATATTACTTTCGCGATACCACATGCGAACAAGCAGAACGGTGCGGTAAAACAAAATGCGATTAAGAATGTTTTGTTTCTGCATTTTGTCCGGAAAAAATTGCACAGGTTAGCAAAACATATTTTTTAAACGTTGATTGTTCCTTGTTTCTGAAAATAAATGAGACTCCTAAACTTGCATCTGAACAATTTTGGATAAACGTTTTGTTTCTGGAAGGGATATATTGAAAAGTTTTTACTCATTTTAAAATCCCTTCATAGCTCAATGCATATTCATAAAAAGTTTGGTTCTGTCGTTTTTGAAAGCATAAAAACATTTCTTTGATATCAGACTCTTCCTAATTTCGCCAAAATTAAAGTATATTTATTTGCATTGCCTTCACTGAAAGTTCGATTTTCCAAACTAAAATGCTTTTGCAGGGATACATCCACTCAGTGGTTTAAAATAACCTGACTAAATATATGCTTAACTACCGAGTTAAATTTCAAGACTTTTGCATGAATGCACTGGGCATAGTGTACACTACTTTTAATACTAAGTAGACCGCAGTCACTTTCGGGCTTGACATCTCTGATCACTCCAGTTTTTACGACGTTCAGTCTGCTATCATAGGGAATACGCGAGAAGTCCCATACGCAAGAGTAATATATTAGTAAAGTTGGGATTATAATATAAATGGTTCCATCAAATCAAAAGGCATATTGGTTTGCGCGGCAAATGACGTACTTGTACACAAATTGAACTCCGTGAAATTTTTGATACATGTTTCCGCGAACTAAAAGAACTGCAAATTTTTTTGCCACGGCTCGTTTTGCTGTCCTTCAAGTAGAAAGAATTGCGTCTTAAGTATTCGCTGAAGGTAACGGCCTAATCAATGTCTCCATTACACAACACTTGAAGGAAACCAAAACAGGTAAACATAATTACTATTGAAATGTATTTTCGTTTGAATATTATTTAGGTTATTCTTGCCCCATAATCGCATATGTCTTTAGAAACTCAATATGGCGTGATTGGTTTTCAGGGAAGTGATAACACATTCTTCTTTGCCAATACAAGCGAACATCCGTGTCCCAGGAAGCAATTGAGAAGAAGAAGAAGAC
Source organism: Ligula intestinalis (assembly GCA_036362985.1). Taxonomy (NCBI): domain Eukaryota; kingdom Metazoa; phylum Platyhelminthes; class Cestoda; order Diphyllobothriidea; family Diphyllobothriidae; genus Ligula; species Ligula intestinalis. Next base: position 9,660,976 of record JAYGXS010000003.1, read on the forward strand.
TCGATCGCTGGGACAATATGTTTATTTGCCTGACGTTTCGATATCCGCGCCAATTTCAGCATAGTTTATTCTCATTCGGAAAGAACTCGCGGTGTTAGGCAGGATCTGCATCCATATAGCAGGGGAGACTGTGTAAGGGCCTTCCCTGCTATGCGTGTTCAAATCCCACCGAATGCCGCGATGTTTTTATCAAATATGGTCAATTTAAATACAATTAATTTTGTAATTTACGATGCTAACATTCTAGGTACTAGCCAAAAGGCTCAGACACGTTTTTCACCGGCGTACAATCATATTTATTTAGCGAGTTTGGAAAAAAATTTAAAGTGGGCTGAAAGCGATGTTGTTCTGCTAGGTCGTTCCTATTTGTCTCATGCAATAAAAAACGCAAGAAAGTTTGATGTCAGGTACAGGTATTGGTGAGCCCTAGCTCGATTGATCTTTCGCAAATTAGCTGCAATGAAAGCCCCTCTCCTTGTGCATGTTGCTGACTTCATGAAAGCGTGTGTGCTCCTACTGTTAAACCGGTTGAGGCAAACAAAAACAACCTCACAAAAGCTGAATGTTTACAATTGATAAGCGGTTAAAAGTGATGTGCCCCAGCTGTTAACGTATGAAAAAATTGGAACGTATCTTGTCTGGAACTATATTTTTAGAAATTTTGCCAGAAATTCACGCTCACATAGTCTCTTACAAAACAAATACAACACATGTTTGGGTCAGCTGCCGTTTTGGCAAGCCACATTTAAATTTAACTTGCCTTAGGTAGTTGACCTGATAGCCCCTGTGTTTGCGTATGGAACTGACTGCGTGAAAACGTGGGTGTTTTTACTGTTTCCTGGGTTTATGCGAACAAAGACACTTGCCTCGGTACGTAAGCAATGAGTTTAAAATGGATAAGCGTTTTTTGTTGATCGGTCCAGTTAGACAATTAGGCGCAAACAGAAAGCCACCTTGCGTGAAAGCATATGTTTGGAAATTTTATTGAGAAAGCACTCCCGCTTTGATTGATTAACCAACCTCTTCTGCAAATAACTCAACATCAAGCACTCACATACAACTGCAATCTGACACACAGGTACTGTCTACAAGAGACGTGTTACGATAGCATTTTTGGAAATAACCTAAACGTTCCCTATACCTCACTTATCTTAGAAGATAATGTTTTATACTTTCATGTAGGGTGATGCCCCTCTCGTCTATCCTACTAAAACGGGCTTGGTCGATTGTAACAATGAAGTCCTACCAAATTCGGCTGGGATATTTGTTTGAAAATCGAGTGGACTACGTTATAAGAAGAGGATAAATACAGCACAGATTTCAAATGATGCAAGATTATGCAAATTGATGCAAGTAATATTCGCAAGGAGAAGGCTGAGTTAGTCCGTTCGTATTAAATTGTCCAGGATAAAAACACGTCTTCTCGTTCGAGACGGTAAATCCTTGATACAAATCCCTTTTATAGCTGCTAGTAAATTACATTACTATATAGTTAATTCGCACAACATAAAGAAGGTTACTTTTTGCTCTACACGTTTTAGGAAGGGTGAAATAAGGATCCAAGGGCACAAGCTATCACAATTTTATAAGCATCCAGCCAATAGTGCTGGTACTCTCCGTCCTTCCAATGGCCTATGTCCTTAATATGAGATAAACCGTCCACTGTGATCTAACTGCAAATAAGGACA
>JAYGXS010000003.1:9662763-9716264 GCA_036362985.1 Ligula intestinalis
TAATATGAGATAAACCGTCCACTGTGATCTAACTGCAAATAAGGACAATACTGTTTGAACACCTCATTTAGATGAATAAAAATCACAGGAACTCTGCAGGTGCCCCTTTTCAAAAATCGCACATTAGATTGTTCTCTTGCATGCTATGTTGGGGTAACATAAGCTTTAACCATAAACCTCCGACATCTCGACAATTGCCCAGCTTTGTAAACACGTTTGAAAGCTCTACCATGCTGTTAGGAGCCAACTTATTTTTTAAACAATTATTATCAGGCCTGCCATCGGCACAAACAGTCCGAGCGTCGACCTTCACTTTGTGTTTGATCAACTCCTAACATAAACTCAGTCATACTTACTTTAGACAATCCTTGACCAGAGATCGAAAAGTACGCGCAACACCTTAAACCTTATATTTGCGACTGTAGGCTTTTGTCGCAAAACTTTCACGCGGCCCAAGCTGTGACCAACTGCTCAGTTCAGTTTGAGCGCAAACAAAAGAAAAAGATTAACCTTGTCGAAGAAGATATATAATTTCCTTTGTTCATTTGGAAAAGATCTTAAATCGTACAACTGGCACGTGTTTGCAAAATAAATCTGACAGATTCAAATAAATAATTCAAGAGCCATATTTGCTAAGCAGAAATGCCTGTATATTGATAACCGCAAAATTATTGATGACATCTGCTTATTTTCCGGTGAACCTCATCAAGCGTGCTTTCCAATTCTCTCAAGTTAAGAGTACCGTCTCCATCCAGGTCATGCTTTTTGATCAGAGGGAAAACATCAGTCAGCTTGATACCAGTTCCTTCAAATGCTTCAAGTAGATCAGCAGCTTTGACTAATCCTGACCCGTCCTCATCTAGTAGAGCAAATATTTCTCTCACCACTTGCTTACTAAACAGACACAAGTTATGCATTCTAGGAAAAACTTACTCAACCATTTTTGAAATGTTCACAATCAAAGTAATTATCCCACCGGGAGGAATTTTGAGGGCATTTATACTGCTTGTCTATCAATACCTTTTCAAGGAAACACGACAACCAATCAGACACTAGAGGCTGGAGTCTGTGGCAGTTAACAAGCTGCCACGCTTGGAGATCCGGAAGCGATGGGTACCGATGGACAGCCAATAAGAGTAACGTTTGTGGACCGTAATGAGATGCGTGGAGTTGACTGTGAAGTCTGATGTGAGCCTTTTGGCGTCTGCATAATTATAAAACTTAGTGCTGTAAATCCTAGGTCGATTTCCTTTCAAACCACAAGGGTTCAGCGTCGTATTTTCGCTCACCATCTAGAGGCGCATTCCGACAGCCAATTAGGATACTATAGACAGAAAGATGGGTCGTCAAGTGTACAGAAATTGCACTTTAGGCGCAAGCCCACACTCAAAATCCTTCTTTAAACTAAGGCTCACAACAAGTCCCATTCTTCTACCCAAACATTTCCAACGCTTCATGTTTGGCTTTGCGCAATAACTCACGAAAAGTGATAGGTACAACTGTTCTCATTGAGAAAGCTGAATTTTGCAGAATCGTAAAAGAGACTTGATGTAGGTAGAAGTTTTTACGATTTAGGATGAAACCGTTGTGTATGATATATTTGGCAGGTTAACATGGACAGAATATATGCGAGGTTTATGTATTACTTTATCTTTATTCACGGTAAAATTTTAGGAAAGAAGATGGTTTCTATCGAAATCCGCATAACATTTTAAAAGGCAATTTCTGGACGACGCCTTCACATTACCGTAGGATTTGAACCAACAGCAAGTCAACTCACAGGCTACACAAAACGAATGTTTTTATGTGGTACATGTCCTCTAACATTTTTGGCCCAAAAATCAGCTAATTCAGTTCACGTACACATTCAGCAATTTTCTGTTAACATATATAATGTCGCTACTGTTGAGTTTTCCGGAAATTGATCACCAAATTCAAATACAATAGCGTAAATTAAGTTTTAAGACACAGAAATGCAAAATTGGACCAAGCTGCATATTCGTTATTCTACAACACGGTGAAGAAGTTATGAGAAGGTCAGAACTAAATAATTCCTGGTAGTTGAGCATACATTTGATCACATTATTTTGATGTAATAAGTGATATTAATTCTGAGAAATCTTCTTGATAGGTTAAATAAGGCTATTTAGTTCAGTTCATTGAAAATGATAGGCATATATTTTGATTAACTTGCTGTTAGCCTGAACTATACGACAGAACCAATCCTACTATTCATATGCATTATAATGTTAATGAACTTCAATATGAGTAAGAATAGTTTGACGTTGATACCTTTCAGAATGTGAAGATCTAGGCTGAATTTGATTAAGAGCAACTAAAGATGTGTTAAAGGAATTGCATCGGTAATGAACTACAGGGAACTATTTCAGCTTTTAAATTATTATTGCAATGTTTTTTTGGAAAATCATAGGTAAGTAATGTTGACCTGATTTTGTTTTACCGCAGCGATAACTTGGGAAGATAACAAAAATACGCATATGTATTACAGCGCAGATAAATATGAAAACCAATCCAATTAAAGCAGCAGCCGGAATAAACATGCTTTTTCTACAAACTATTTTCCGCTTATAAGTAATTAAGAAACGGAACTATGGGGGAGGATATGCAAATTTTGCAAAATCACAGTTTACATGCGGCCACTCTTTATTGCATTCGCAAGTTAAGAACAGAGCCTGAACGTTTCAACTATGTTTGAATGTACTGCAATATAAACTTAAAAGTAAGTTATTTTCCATTCCAGACAAAAGTGGTGTCATTTATATTCAAGTAAATTAAACGTTTTCTTTTTTTGCTTTAACATGACCTTCGAATAAGGTAACATGCACTAACATTAGTGAAGTGAATATCCCATAAAAGTGCTTTTTAGAGCGGTAACATATTTTGGAAATTTGTATTTAAATATCTTAGGAATAACAGTGCCAGACTTCCGTTCTGAAAGCTTGTTTTGCTTAACAGTGTGTTCTGGTGTTTTTGAAACGTCAACGATAATGTACGCCAAATATAAATGTGTAATTATGCAAATATTAAGAAATAACTAAATTAAAACATAAAAAACTGAAATGACATGAATAAAAAAACGTTAATTAAAGTAAGGTTAAACCTCTGAATTAAATATTTTCTAAGCTTAAAACAACTGAACTAAGAAGTAAAATTAAACTGAACTTAACTATGAATGCGTTAATTAAATCAAAAATTAATTAAGGTTACGTTGTTTCGCATGTAAATTGAAGGTGTGTGGCGCTACGCACCGCAGTTTGTACTGATCTAACCCCATAACGGTTCGTTTGACCTCAGGTAAATCAAAGTAGATGAACTTCTTATCACTAGTTTTTTTCACGATTATCAAGAAACCATAATGTTTAACTATGTAAAAAATAGCCAACGTCTCCACATCGGAAGAAACTATTGGTAAGTAAGAAACGTAAGTATACTTCTACGTTTGATGAGGGTGCGATATTCGTCTGCAAAAACATTCGATTACTTCAAAAATGCTTGCGACTTCACTAGGATTCCACCAAAAAACTCTTTTTGACGAGCACTGCCACATGCATTTTAGTACGTATCCTAATCGGCAGCTACTGAATCCGTTTTGGACAGTACATAGTATGAGTTGATGTACACTGACAGCACAGTGTGTTTGAGAGGATTGGATTTATACGGCTGGAGATATACACGTACAATGTGTTTCTTCGAGTAAAGCACACTAATTATGCGCATGGACAGTTTACACAAGAAAACAAATTGGGTAAAAGACTGTGAACCAGCGGACCTTGCAAAATACTCCAGGAAAAAAATTAGTCCCCTGTACCATACCTTATAATATACTTTACTGTTAACCTTGCCATAAACCAGAGCCAACAAATAAACCTTAGCACAACTACAATTCTTACCGTAAGTTTTATCTCACGGGAAGTTTTAGTGAGAATACGTGTATTATGGGCAGCCCCAGTTCTCGATAATAACCACCATATAGCAAGACCCGACCCGATGGCTCAGTGGATAGGAAGTTCGTATCTAGGTCAATGGTCGCGGGTTTGAAACTCAAGTGTAGCGGCAGTTTCTGCAGCTATACTGGAGTCGGGTAACTGCAGCTGACGAAAGCTAATGAGCTTGAAATACGCGTATCCTGCAGTCCTAACGTTTGCCGGTAATACATTTGTTACAAAGCATTGTCTGAAAGTCATCTGAAAATCAGCAAAGGAATTTAAGCGCCTCCCCATCGAGCCCTTCATAGCTTTTCAAACACAGAACACTGTTGTAATCTTACGTTCCTATTTCACATTTCCTTTTATCAACAGGGCTACCCTGCTAACCTTCAAGGCAAATCAACGCAACCACATTATCTACGCAACTGTAAAAAAACACATAGTTAACAGCAGAGGTCGTGACCTATGTAACATAAACATTGATTCACCTGATGCCCCAAAATCAGTGCAAGTCTCTCAAGGTAGCGCTTTTGCTGCTTATTGGCCCAGTGATGAATGATTAAGTAGAACGCGTTCGACAACAGTGCTCGCAAATGGCGTGATACTAACTACAGAGTCTTCCGCACCATGACTGTAACACAAAATCACTGCCCTCCCACGTGATCGAAGCGTGACCACGCAGCTCGCAAACGTGGCGATAAATATTAAGGGGGATTATCCTGAGAGGTGGCGATATAATCCAGAAAGTGCAAATATTCACAAGTCACAACTCAAAAAATTCGTCGAAATTTTATCTTAGACTTAACCATAAAATTGACGTTATACTGTTCTCTTCCGTACATGGACTGGAGGGCATATGCCGGGCAAATTTCAAAGGTGAGGGTTATGGAAGTGTGATATAATCATATGCCCTTTATTTTTTCCACCCTTATACAATGCCATATTGAGTATTTCATATAAAAATTGTAATGTAAGAAGGAAGGTTGGAAGAAGTATCACGTGGAAGAAATGTTTGAAATTCAGCTGAGGCCTGCATTGGCCCAAAAAACTTTGGAGTTTCGGAATGAACTTCTAACCTAAAGTCAGTGACATTATTTTGAGGCAAGCCTTAGCCAGAGATCGGTGAGTATAAGAAGAAGTACAAAGATTATTTTTGTGACTGTGCGGCTTTGTCTCAGCACGTTCAAGCTGCCCAAGTTCTCACCACTTGCCCAGTTTAGTTTGATTGCATCATATTAAAGAAAAACAAAATGTTTTTAAAATGTCAAATAGTAATTTTGGAAAACTCTTTTGTTCAAACTGACATTGTTTTAAAACTGGAAACGTTCCTGTATATAAATCGTAAAAGTCGCAAAGAAATAACAAAAAGCCATGGTCATTATCATAAAGGCGTGTAAGTTGATAAATGCACAATCAGTGGGGGCCTCTGCTTGTTTTTCTATGCACCTCATAGAGAGTGCTCTCCAATTCTCTCAAGTTAAGAGTACCAACTCCGTCGAGATCGTGCTTTTCGATCAAGAGGAAAACATCAGTCAAGATGATGCCAGTTCCTTCAAACGCCTCGAAAAGATCAGAAGATTTAACTACTCCTGACCCGTCCTCATCCAGTAGAGCAAATATTTCTCTCACCACTTGCTTACAAAACAGATAGAAGTTAGGCATTCTAGGAAATACTTACTCAACCATGTTTGAAGCACTCACAAGCAAGGTAATTATGCTACCTGAGGAATTTCAAGGACATTTATACTGGTTGTCTTTCAATACCTTTTCAAGGAAACACGACAACCAATCAGACACGGTAGAGGCTGGAGTCCGTGAAAGTTAGCAAGCTTCCAAGCTTGGATTTCCATAGCGATGGGTACCAATGGATAACCAATGATAGTCACTTTTATGGATCTCTTATAAGACGCGCGTAGGTGAGCGGGAATTCTAATGTGAAGCAGGTCTTCTTTCGTTTGAATAATTATCGAACTTATTGTCGTTGGATGGAATACATTCAGACGACCAATCAGAATGCGGGAGGGAGTGAGATGGATCGTCAAGTGTACGGAATTTGCACATTAGGTGCCAGGGCAGACACAACAGGTTATATTCGACTCACGCGTAGAGCAAGTCTCCTTCTTGTTTTCAAACATGCCTATTGCTTCTTGTCGGTTTTCGCGATGAAAGTCACCTACACTAATCCGAATATTGCAAAGTATTGAAAGGGCTCAGTGTTCTCAGAAAAATTCCCGGTTACGGAAGACATTGCCGGTTCTTACCCATTTGTTCGAAGGACGTGCCGAGAATATCTGCGACCTTTATGTATCGCGGTGCCTTTTTCGTGGTTGCACAACTGCAGCTCACGTGTTGAGTCCATCCCTATCGATATCTGCATAACATTTTGAAGGATAATCTCTACCCGAAACACGCTCTTCTTAGTGGAATCCGAAGTAACAGCAAGTCAACTCACATGACACGAATTTAATTAAAAAACGGCAAAAAAAATGTTTTTTTTTTCAGTAACCCTCCTCCAATATGTTTCGGTCCAAATATCAGTTTATTCATTTCAACTCAGTACTCAGAATTTTTATGTTAACAGATATGTGATTAATACCTTTAATTATTTTTAAAAATTGGTCACCAAAGTGGAGTAAAACAGCTCATATAAAGTGTTTCGGACAAAGACCGAAAATTGGCCTGAATAACTGGGCTCAGCTACGTATTTATCAAACTAGCTAGAAGAGTACGGCAGCGAAGTCATCCAAAAACCTAACAAAATTATACAATTAGCCTTCTTGTTAGTGATCGGGTGAACGTTCGTCAATGAAAGTCAATATCTCCCAACCTTAACTGGAAAAACTACGAGCTCGTGGCTTAATGGTTAAGGCGTTTGACTGTTATCAAAGAAGTTCCAAGTTTGGGTCTCTGGTGGGAGGCCAGTTGAGTCTCGGTATGACTGGCTGATGACGGCCAATAAGCCAGAAATGGCCATCTGCGTCTCTTTTGTCTTTGCCGGTAATATTATCTGTCTACACAACGTCTTATAGGGCTGTCAGGGCATCTGTTGAGACCCATGACAGAGCGAGGCAGGTGAATTCAGTTAGTGGTTGGGTGAGCGTTCCTAAAAGAACTTGGACATAGACTTTAAGCTTACATTTGGTCAAGCTATTTTAATCTAAAGTGGGAATTTAGTCCTGAGAAAACCTCTTAGTAGAGAAAATTGTCTGTATACTTCAGTTTATTGCTATTGCGTACCTCAGGGTACAAGTTTTGACTGCATTTCTTTTTACCGCATCAACGATTTGGAATGGCAACCAAAAATGCATATTTATTACCGCAAAAATGGAGGTAATATCCAAGCTTATTAAATCTAGAGCATACAGCTTATCCTTCTATATATTTGCCGCTTGTGGGTAATTTAGAAACGAAACAGAGGGGAGAGTTTAAATTTTCAAAAAATCCTAGTACATATGTGGTCCCTCTATTTTGTTTTAACAATTTGAGGACAAAGCATGCAAATAATCCATTTTGGGAAAAAGTCTTTCATTTCTCGCCAAAATGTTAAGGTCAATTTGAAAACGTCTGAAAATGCCCCATTTTCAATTTGAGCTGACCTTGGAAAATGGTAGCTGTATATAAGTCGGCTGCGTACGTGATGAAAGTGCCTTTAGAGAGAGGATCGATTTTATAAAATTTATGTTTATTTGTCTTAGGAATAACAATAACAGAATCGTTTTGCGGGCTTTATTTCTGCTCGACAGTCTGTTTGCATGATTTGGAAGCGTCAGGGGAATAACGCTCTTGTTAAGCGTCAAAATATTTTTTCTTAGTTTTTGAAGTAGCAATCACACCAATTTATACGGAAAAATCCGTACCGAAGCGATCCCTGAACTGAATTTGATTTCGGATTTTTAAATGTAGTAAACCTTTATTTGTGTACGGTAAATGGATGTTGTGGGTACCATTTCCGTCTCAGAGATGAAACCATTTTGAAGATTTCTTTGACTCTTTTGTCAGACACCTGATTGCAACTGCATTTAAAGGGAAGCCAACTAGTGTGGTAGACTCCTCGATTTACGTCTGCTGTCCAACCAAAACGTGTGCTTTCATAAGTGTGGATGTTGTCATTTTCCTTTGGTATATTACGATCTATATCTCCTGACCTGACACTATTATTTGAGATATTAGCATGCTAGCGTTATTTTGGTGGCCTCCTTCAAATATCGTATTAACTAAGCATACCACAATCTATTGCATGTGTGGAGAGGCGTGTGTTAGCACCAAACTCTAGCTCAGCGAGTGGTGTCAACTTCCTTTGCCATGTCATTTTTTAGTCTATGTTTTATGAATTCTGCATGGATTGGTACAGCCATATACAAGAGCAAAAACAGCAAATATTTAATCTTTTGGCAAAATTCGTTCGTTTGTAGTAATAAACAACAGCATGCCGTAATATCCTTAATTCTCAAAAGATGTACGTTTAGATTGCCTCAGAAAATGCATCAGTCAGGTAGCGCTTGTTTCAATGAACGCATACAAAGAAGTTACTTAAAGAAATCCATAATGACAGCTCCATATCATACGTTCAATCAAAATAAAATATTCCGTCGTCTATCTGTCACTCCTATGCCACTTCTGAGCCCACAGTCTATGTCATCCTTTATATTACGCTCCTTTATTCGAAAGCTTAGTAGTCGTCAATGGCTACACTCTGCTTCCTATGAATTGCCACATTTTATAAGACGCATTAGAAAAAGACACACATATGACTCTATTTTCTATAATCACAAAGTTAATCACAGTTGATGGAGATTCGATTGCAAATTCTTGTATTAAGACTCTATTTTCCAGGATTATTGAAAAGCATTTTTCTACATGCAACAATAAAAACTCCAAATATAATTGTTTCTCTTATGCCACGAGTTTGTGAAAAAAAAACACACGAAAAGAATTGTAGAATCCTACGTTGGATCCAAGTTCAGCATGCAAAAACCTCATTTCTCTGTAATTCAGGAACGGATGAGATGAAGAGCATACACAAGTAGAAGGCAAATCGATCGCTGGGACAATCTATTTGTGTTTCGACATCTATCACAGATTCATCATCAGAGACACACTCACATAGTAGCAGAAACAGTTGATGTGTGCACAGGGTTTTGCCGTAAAAGTTAAACGTACAGAAAAAAATTGATAAATGCGTTGAGTGTGCGTTGATTTGTTGCGTCAGCAATGACCATTTGGCCGTGCGGTGTTGGCATTGGATGATGTGGTAGCCTGTCTGCTTCCCGGGCGGTGATTAACTTTGGTAAAATTTACTCTCAGCACCGAATGTGGATTGGGCAAATCGTAGCACTTGTTTATGGATTGGGGGCCCGTTAATTGTGACTCAAGTTGTTCTTGGCTAACCCGATAGTCAACTCTTGTGAGAATTTCGGTCGAGGCAAATTTGAACGTGTGGCTGGGTCTCTTCGAATGAGGTGCAACGTGCGAATTGGCAGCATTCCGCCGTACTGCTGCCGCATGTTCGATAATTCATGTCTTCAGAAGTCTGCCAGTTTCTCCGACATAGTTGCTTTGCCCTCAACTGCAAAGAGTACACAATCTCGACAGTACAAAAGAAATGAGTTATGAATAAAAAACAAAATGTATAAAAGTAGGAAAACAGGAATAATTATTAAGATAATCAAATGTTTGTCAACAAAAATGCGTCCTATAATTAAAATGTGTAATTAAGCGAATATTGGGAAATAACTAAATAAGCAATGAACTACCTAAAATTTAAATGAACTAGCTATAAAATGTAAACTACAGTAGAGATAAATCACCTTATTTTAAATAATTAATCCAAGCGTGAAATGACAATGGTCAAGACCAAAATGAACTGAAAACTAAACTGAAAGCTAAACTTAAATATGAATAATATAACTTAACCTTATATAACAAGCTAACTTTGAGTTGTCGCACATTTAAACTTAAGGTGTGCGATGCACTAAGCACTGCAAGCTATACTGATATAACTCCAGAACGGTAAGGTGGACCTAAGCTAAATCAAAGTAGATGATATCCTAACCACTTGTTTTAGTTTTCACGAATATCAATAATCCTAAGAAATTTTGAAGTATAACTAAATTTACAAAGGTCAAAATTTGCCACACTCAATTACCTATAAGCAACTATTACATGTTATTTAATTTTGGGTGCACTTTAAGTACTTGTTATAATTCGTAGCTTCTTAATCAGGTTTTGACAGTAGAGAGTACGAGTTAATGTACACTAAAAACGGGGACTTAAGTGCCTCTCCATCGATTTCGTCTTCGTTTTGCAAACACAGAACACATTTTTACTGTTATCTCACATTTCTTCTAGTCAAGAAGACTGTCCCTCTGCTCTTCAATTCAAATCAACGCAACCAAAAATTTAAAAAAACATCGGTGAGCTGAGGTCGTAACTTATATATGAACAACGTTTATTCACATGATGTCCCCAATGTCGTGCAGGCGTCTGACGGTAGTGAGTTCGCAGCTTATTCGCTCAGTGATAAATAATTAATTAGCGCGCGTTCGCCAATACTGGGGCAATAATAACTAACAGAGTATTTCTCACCACGACTGTACCATAAAATCACTGGCTTCTCACGTCATCCACACATAATCCCGAAGCAAACAAACATGACGATAAATTTCAAGGGGATTATCTTAACAAGTTGCGATATACTCCGTAAAGGGTAAATATACCCATGTCACAATCCTAGCAATTATTTAAAATTTAATCTTAGCCCTAAGCATAAATTGAAGCACCCCCTATCCAACTACGTCATTTTCTTCGCTTCCCTCGACGGACGGGAGGGTCTGTGCTGGGAAATTTTACACAGGGTTGAAGGGAGCGTAACGATTATATGATCTTAATGCTTTCCACCATTACGCAATACCATATGGAGTATTGTTTACTACTATTGTAACTTAAGTAGGAAGGATGGATGCATACAGTACGTTCCCGTAGTTGACAGAGTGTATCCTTGACACAGTTTTTCTTTTTTCGGAAAATTCGCATTATCAAAAATAAAATATGATTCGCCGATGATCAAAAAAGCCGGTATCTTAATCGATTAATCACATTTTAATGAGTCCAGCCAATGATTATGTTAATATCCGTAATTAAGCACGCCTGTGCACTTAATGTCAGATAAGCTACACACTGGGATCTTACTGATGATACGTGCACTACTGTACGCAAAACTGTTTGAGATAAAGCAGGATCGCTGGATGTGTTTAGGAGATCCCTAAAAATTCGCATACTAGATTGTTTGTTCTTGCACGCTATATGCGTGTAATATCCTTCTCATTCATACACTCCACATCACTTCCAGAATTGTCCAAATATACACTTCTCGACCAACTGATTTAAAAAAATATGTTAAAACCTGCAATTGGCTCAACCCCTTTGGAGCGATTACGAATGAACATGGTTCGTCGATGATCAAACTAGTCGATACTGAAACGATAAAAAAAACGTTCGTTTTCCAGGTATTTGTATGGTTAGGGAAAAACGATTTTCGAATTTATTCATTATAATATTATATTGACATTTTGAACTGTTAGAGGGTTCCATCGTCAGATACAAGATATAGCGACGAAAAAGAGACTAATTATGGTCACTGCACACCCATGAACTGTCAGGTCTCAAGAGGTAAGAAAAACAACATAACTTCTAAGTTTTACCGGTAAATTTCCAGTTACTGGAAAATGATGTTGTGCAAAATCGCTCTTTAAACGGACTGAAAATCACTACAGTAGGCTGGAGAAATACGTACACCTGGTCAAATATATATGCAACCAATTTATGCGTAGTGGTTATCCGAAAGCAAGTGTATAGAGATAACGACGCTTCAGTCTGGAAGGCGCAAATGAAAGAAAAACCAAAGATAAAGCACGCCCTGCTATATATCAATGACTTTTCAGAAGCCCTTTGAGCGCATCGCTACGGGACTAGGTGTTGGAATTGCACAGAGACCCAGAGCTACAATGGGTGGCAGGATAAGGAAAATAGAAGACCGGCTTACGCTCAATGAACAATTTGGGGTAGTTTATCGCATCCAATTCCTAGGCTGACCTTTTAACTAAAAAGGCCAATCCGAACGATGCTCGAATCGCGCATACATTAACAGAAGCTGGCGGTAGGACGAGACATGTTGCAGCTCAAACGTATGAAAAAGGTCACGAGTTCAACTTCGCGGCCGTTAAGTTACGCGCCCACATGGGAACCAAGACGAGAAGAGGTTTGATTGAAGCTTAGTCCACGGATGGGAATTCAATCACCCGATTTACCTTATTTGGTCCGGCGTACAGATGCTCCCATTTTCGTTGCTGACGCCCTGACGATTCTTGACATCACAGACGGGAAATTAACGCATACCGCTATAATCCGCCCTCCCTTTTAGTCGCTGTCTCCTTCCACCTTACGAACTGACATGTGTGCTTGGTTTATAGCCACTATAATACGTCTCCTATTGTGTACAGTTTCTTATCTGTGAACGTGGACTTCTGTAAGAGTTCGAAAGCTCACAATAATAAACAAATTGATGCGGTGTTTGACAATATTTCTTTATTATCTAAATAAATATATTTTAACGCCAAGTTAAACCTTATAAAGACAGATACGGTGTTCCCTTTTTAATTAAGAAAAAGCACCTGCTTGCGGGGATTGCAGAAACGCCAATTTACGGCAAATTCGAAATATTAATTGTTAAACTTTTAAACCTATGATCGGGAGAATCGGCGTACCACGAATAATAATTCGATAGACGGAGTTCTTTGGAAAACTGTGCTTTATTTTGTAAATTTTCGACACTGGCATATCAAGTCGTCGACAGACGGAAGGCAATTGTACGAAACAGTTAACTCAAAATGAGGGCTAGCAGAAGCTTATAAAGTTGGTAGGGTAATAGGGTTCATTATCGTCACCCGCATGTGATTATGCGGTCAGTTGGGAGAAATAGTTGTCACCCACAAGTAATTGTGCGGTCGGTCGGGGACTAATTTTCGACCGCAATTAATCGTGCGGTCGGTGGTGTCTGGTTTTTGCATACTCTAGTCCGGATAGGCTACCGTCTCTTCCATACTTCCCTGAATTTGGTGTAAACCGCACCCAATTCGACGCGCCTGTTGATGCACGAGTCGTTGGAGTTAATGGCTTCTAAAAACTCGCAGGCTTTCTTGTATGGACAAGAACCAGCAATGAAAGTTGTGTCCCATGCAAATTTGTGTCCAGTTTTTAGTGTGAATAGTCGGAAATATGCAAGGTGACTTCGAACAAGTGATATCGCTCATTTACCGCTCGTTTATGTTCGCGTAAGCGTGCAGAGACTGATATTTTGTCTGTCGGCAATAAACTGCCTTGCACTTGCTACAAGGAATCTTGTAAATGACTTATTTTCTGTTCAAATAGCCAACCTTATCATTAGGGTGTACAAGCTAATTTTGCAGTTTATCCGTTGGTTTTTGCGCCACTTGGAGTTGATGATTCCTCAGGTGTCTTTCAACGAGTTCAGACACGGTCTTCGCGTCTGGAAGTGTTCACCAACCTCTTGGATTGGGCGCCTGATCGGAACAACCTAGTTTTTTTTCTTTGCTTTCTAACTGTTGTCATTTTATGTATCGACGCACGAACTCTCTGGGGTAACACATTTTGAAAACAGTTTGAACAGAATCTTGAGTTCGGCTTGGTATAGTTCGGGGTCATAAGCGATGCGTTCTTGTTTAATTTTAATGATAAATCGTATACGCGTGTTCTAATGATTTCTCCCGGAAGTCAAATGGTCGAGTTATCATCATGCCCATGTCAAGCAAGTTCAGTGGGTCACGATCCGCACGCCGACAACAGAGTAATTCGCACACAAGCTGTCAACTACACTCTATAGACGGGAGGAGTAGGCCAATCGCAACAGGTAAACTATAGCAATAGCGGCTGTATCCCGTAAGCACTCAAACTCCCGCTGCAAAAAGTATCCGTTTCTGCAATTGTTTCTAATTTTGGATAGGCAACGCTTTTCGAAACTTCGAGAGAATACATTTCAAGTGCCAGCAATCACATTTTTTCATGTCTCAATTTCCTCCTGTGACTCGAAAGTTTCGCTTTGATTGACAGTAAATTACTGAACGATGACTTTCAGGATTTATGCTACCACATTTCCCCGCAGCAGTCGCTTACAAAACAGTGCGTTCACGAACAGAGATAGGGAGATGAATGGGTAGAGGAGGAAAGAGAAAGGGAAGGGAAAAGGCGCCTTTTCATTAATCATAAAAATATCCAGTTGTGTCGGCCTTCGGACTGCGTGTCTCAGTTCCACATAGTGTCAGCTCTAAAAACATTCACCATAAGTTGCAAATGTTTATATCATAATAAGCGTTCTGATTCATAAACAAGCGGCTTAATCAGCGAAAATTACTTTTTCCTTCCTGAAATGACAGTTGGCAGAAGCTGTGCAGGGCAAATGTCAAAAGACTACTGTCCAAACGTTTATCGTTTGTGTTTACTTGTACGTGTTACGGCTGTGATCATGCCTGATCTAGCCGGCCTCAGTGATGTCACGAACGGTACCTCTCCATGTGTTGCGATTGGTGGGAGTGGATCTGGAAAGCTCCACCCAGTCTCTTCTCCAGCGACGGAGACCGAAGATAGAAGGTCCAAGAAGTGCTTCCATGTCTTGACGGACGGTATCGAGCCAAGTCTTCAGTTGTCCTCCGATTCGACGTTTCCAGGTGGGCTGCGGCGCCCGGTCGAGGGCAGCATAGCAAAGCTCGTGGGGCGGACGACGGAGAACGTGTCCAAACCACCTCAGTTGCCTTTCTTGAATGGCATGAGATATCCTCGTGATACGATCCCAACGGATGCGGACTGTCTCATTTGAGATGAAGTCGCTATACTTAACTCGCAGGATCGTTCTCAGGTACCATAGGTCAAAGACCTCTTGTTTTGCTCATCTTCAGCGCGCACAGCCCAGCATTTACATCAATAGAGGAGAACTGACCGAATGGATGCACGATGTACACAAATCTTCGTGGCGATGGAGATATCACGTCCGATCCATAGGCGCCTTCGAAGGATGGAGAAAAACCAGCGAGCAGCATCGATACGGGAGACCATATCGTCATTGCTCTGCCCATTCGGTAGCAGCCTCGCCACGAGGTATTTAAAATTGTCTACTTCTTCAAGTTGATGGCTATTAATCCCCAGACGTGCCTTCTCCTGGTCAGGGATGCAGCTCGATAACAACTTCGTCTTTCTAGAAGTTATGTACATGCCAACCGAAACAGCCATCTCATTTAGCCGCGATACTACTTACAGTAGACCATCAAAGCTTGAGGCTAGCAGCGCAATATCATCGGCGTAGTCGAGATCAGTTAGCCGGCGTCCGGGTGCAAGCTCAACACCGTCCTCTTCATGTAGGGCCTGGCCGAGAATCCAGCGAATGACGTAGTTAAACAGAATGGGCGAAAGGACGCAGCCTTGACGGACACCAGACCGGATATCGAACGATTGAGAGCGATTTTTGTGGAATAGGACTCGTGTGGTGGTAGACCGATAGAAAGCCTTAATCATAGGAATGAGTTTGGTCTGCACTCCATCCAGCTCCATTATCCGCCACAGGGACTCACGATGGATGGAATCGAATGCGGTGGCGAAGTCGAAAAAGCAAGCAGCTCTCGGTTGCTGGTAGCTATGGCGGAATTCTAGAATGCGCCTCAGTGTGAATATTTGATCCGCACATCCACGCCCAGCTCGGAATCCGGCTTGGTTGGGTTGTGTCCTGGAGTCACGTACAGACTCCAAGCGCCTGAGAAGAACAATAGCGAAGATCTTTGCAGCAACATCCATAAGACTTATGCCGCGGTAGTTCTCGCATCTTGTCGTGTCTCCCTTCCTGTGGACAGGTACAAGTATGCCTGTGCCCCAGTCATCGGGAACGGCCTCTTCTCACCACGCCTCTAAAATAACCTCGTGAAGCCGAGGAACCAGGGTGTGGACACAGGACTTGTTGATTTCTGCAGGAATAACATCCCCTCCGCACGCCTTTATCACGCAGTCCCTATAACAATTATCGGGCTTACAAACGGAAAACTAAAACACCAGAATTGTGTAAGACGGGAACGATATTAGTGGGGATTTTCTTGGATGGGGACATAACGGAATATTTGAAAAATGTTATTTACAAAAGTAAGAAGTATTAGATAATATGTACCAAGCATGCGACAAGGTAAATGTAATCAAAATGGATTGGCGACAATTTAAACTCGAATCGAATCCGAAGTTTTCAACAATCGGACTCGAAACTATTCCAAAATTCGCCAACTTTGTCAAACGGTAATCAGATAAAAAATGGAATCTCATTTAGCAAACGGACGGTGGGCATCTTACTTGCTTTATACACCGTAGTAAAGTGACGCTGAGACAGGTAATATTGCTTATAATATATTATGCATGTTATATGTAAAATAACAGTCGTTTACACTGATAAAACATATTTTTTAGTTTCTGTATAATTCTGTAGCTTTCGGTTACTAAATATTTATTTGAAGGCTGCAATGTAATGCGTGTACGGATTGTGCCGTGCCCTTGTGTTTAATGACGCAAACTTGCCTAAAAATTCCTCCCAAGTCCCGAAAACGTTTCGTGGAGACTGCCGTATAATAGGAGGATGGACTGAGTCGTTCCTTTGTGAATGTATACACAACCGATGCCAGAGTTGAAAACACGCTTACGTTTTAAAAACAAGTATGCAGTTATGGAGGGGTCAGTGCGATGTGTGCCTGATTGATAACCAAAGGTGCATTAGGTTACCTTACTCATGAAATCCAAGGATTTTTACAACTGGCTCTCTGTTAATCAAACGCAACCCAAGCTGCGGCCCCCAAAGTCTTAAAGCAATAAAGTAATGGTATTATGAAGAATCATAAAAGGGCATATTGTGATTTATGAACGAATATAAACTTTTGTTGAAATACCAGCTTGTTTAGCAAATAATTAAATTCCGAAAAACTTGAAATCGGGCGTAATTGGTAAGCTTAAGCTTGACATGCAGACGAAGCCCACTCATGCAAAACCACCAAGTAAATAAAGCAACACATAAACATTAAAACATGCGAAGGGACCTGCCTCCAATCCATATTCATAGCTGAGGCTCACTTTGGTTAATTCGTTTCGCGACTCTGGGAGCGCACAGGTGAACGCGTTGTCCGATTCCTGCACTAGGAAGCCAGCTGACCGAGCAATCATCATCTCCATGTCCAGCAAGATCAGCAGGTCATGTGCCGTACGCCGGCCTAGATCAACTACCGCATAAATTGTCCAATAGGGGGGGCCTTGACAAACCTTATCAACTTATCCTTAATGGAGTCTAAAATTCCCGATGATTACTGATCAGTGGGAATCACTCCCATCACAAATAAATTCTTTTTTCGATTCAAAATCTTTTCGTCCAATTATCTGCTCTTCTGCACTATGGAAACCTGCAGAGTCAGTTGCATTGGACATAATTACACCCTTCACCTCTGAGTTTTCCGAACCTTTGCAATTTTCATATAAGACTTGGCGTAGAACACTAGACGTTGATGCTCTGGTAGTCCATTCTGCTCTGAGGGCTGCCGTGCGTACGGATGTGCCTTTCTCGAATACTCTTCAGCCTTTAATACGATTCCGCGCCATCTTGTTCCTAATAAAACTTTTAAATGCAGCTCTCCTGCCATGGCATTACCTTGACTTGGGGTAAAACTTATCTTCCGCACCCAATTCATTCAGAGCGGACAGCGAAAATCTGCGGTCCTTCCCAAAAACTGTGGAATTGTCCGAGTGCCCATATTATCCGCTCGTCTCTCCTCCCTCCACACTGATGACCTACGAACGCCAAACGAATGTTTGCTTGTTAAATGTGCTGATAATATGATTGTTAGCCATCCTCTCAACAGTCCGAGGCATATCCAAGTACTTTTATATTATATCCACCGCTTGCTTTCCCATCCCACACCACAAGCCACTTCCTGGCAATTTATAGATGTGAAGACTGTATAAACAGCAAAATTTAATGGATCTATCAATTTCGAGAGTGGTCTTCAGTTCCTACCTCTCATTGCATAATGTGAATGAACGTCAGAGAAAATTCACACTTGAATTCATACAGAAAAAATCGATACAACACGGCAAGGTCACTGTAAATGGCCAAGATGCAATCGATAAAGCTAAATTTAAACGCTGTAGATAGCGAAAACTGGTGAAAAACTGGTAAAAAACGTCTAGGCAAAAAAGAAGAAAGAAAAATTGGAGACGGCGGAATGTGTAAACAAGGAGCCAGTGTTACCAAGTTAGAGTTTGGTTCACTACATGCTCTAATTGTTTACATAGGTTGGGTTTAAACCGCCTTATGTAGGCTGCCTCCAGGTAGCGTAAGGTGCGAGTTGTTCGTGCCTGAACAGGTACTCGGAAGGAGGTTTTACAGTCCATGGAATGGATCGTATCGACGTTGAGTCATTATTCCCCAACGTGCCACTAGATGTACTATTGATCTCATCTGCATATATTCTTCCGAAAATCGCCTATCACCAGAAATATTACGATATTTATTAAAATTGTGTACAAAAAATGCGCAATTTCTATTTGACGGCCATCCATATCGACAAATTGATGGAGTAGCAATAGGAAGTCTCCTGGGACCAACTTTTGCTGACATATTTATGGGCCATCAAGAAGAAAAAGTATCCACGAAGTTGAACAAGATAACCCTGCTAAGAAGATACGTAGATGACGTGTTCGCGATCGTAGACAACATCAAAGAAGCTGAACAATTATTGTTTATAATGAACAGCCTGCATCCCAAGATCAAATTTACCATGGAACAGGAACGGGAGAACCAGCTTTCCTTTCCTCGATGTTCACATCTCCAGAAAGAAAGATGGCTCCATTACGCGAACTTTCTACGATAATAATACGTGGAAAGGACGGTACTTGCATTATTTGAGGTTTGTGCCCATTCAATGGAAACGAAACTTGGTATGCACTATCTTTCAGAGAACGAGAAAAATCTGTTCTATGGAACATTAGAAGTGAAACTAACTAAGCTTAAATAAACTCTACAGAAGCGCGGATACTTAACACGGCCCAAAATGACGGAACAGATAGTTCCGAAGAAGCCCGTTTTCATATCATTGCCCTTTAAGGGCGACAGTTTTTTCAATACCATCAAGAGACGACTCATTAATACCATTCAAAGGACATATTATGCCGCTGAGCTTATAATTTGCAATTTAATAAAGCTTGTTCAGATTCCTCGTGCAAAGGATGCCTTGCCGATACACGCCACTTTAAATTGTGTTTATGAAATAACATGCACTTGCGGATGCAAGTACACAGGGCGAACGCAAAGGTAATTGGCCACCAGAGCAAAAGAGCACTTACCCAGCTAGTTGCTAAATCAAGAAAAACGAACTGCCTGCTCATAAATCACTGAACACCTGCTAGATACGAGCCATTCCGTGGACTGTAAAACCTCCTTCCGAGTACTTGTTCAGGCACGATCAACTCGCACCTTACGCTACCTGGAGGCAGCCTACATAAGGCAGTTTAAACGCAACCTATGTAAACAATTAAAGCATGTAGTGAACCAAACTCTAACTTGGTAACACTGGCTCCTTGTTTACATATTCCGCCGTCTCCAATTTTTCTTTCTTCTTTTTTGCCTAGACGTTTTTTACCAGCTTTCAACCAGTTTTCGCTATCTACAGCGTTTAAATTTAGCTTTATCGATTGCCTCTTGGCCATTTACAGTGACCTTGCCGTGTTGTATCGATTTTTTCTGTATGAATTCAATTGTGCATTTTCTCTGACGTTCATTCACATTATGCAATGAGAGGTAGGAACTGAAGACCACTCTCGAAATTGATAGATCCATTAAATTTTGCTGTTTATACAGTTGTCCGATTTTCACCAGGGAAAATAAGCTTTAAATTGATAGTTGCCCGCGTTCTCCTTCTTATTCTCTTCGGCTCTCCAGTTTTTTTCAACTTAACTTAAAAAGACACCTGGTAATTTAAACGTATCCACTGAATGCTCGCTTCAGCTGCCGGTGTTTCTTATGTTTTTTAGCTGACATTATAATACAACAACATTTTAAAGCAGTTCAGCAATTTTCAGATAGCATTTTAGTAAGGTTTATTAAACCTTTCCACTCTGAACTAATGGCTGCGAAGTCTTCATCGTACTATGCGCTGCGGTTTCTGTCATATGTCGTGCCGTACATCGGCATATCAGCACTCTGTACTCCCATTATTATTATGCTACTTCACGTGTGGAAAAAGCGGAAATCGCAAAGTTTAAGGCCGACCTGTACCCATAATAGATGTGGATATCGTGTTAACCTCTAAGTATGGGCATAATGTGACCTTAAACCTTTGACCTTTCATGATTATCCCTTCTTACCTAATAGCTTGCTGTCAGTGAATGGAGACATCTTTAAGTGTAATTAGTTGTGTATTTACTCCACAATTGTCAAAGATATACAGTAGACTTTCGACTGTAGCCCATGAATTCTTCCACTTTCTCTGAATGAAGTAACCGTTTCTGCAAAAGACACCTTTTTATTGATAACATAAATCTGCAGTTATGTCCGCCTTTGGAGTGTGTGTCTCAAATCTGCGTATTTTCACCCCTAAAAAGCAGTTAACACAGGCCGCAAATCCTTACCGCTTAATTCGTGTTTGGATTCATATAGAATAACCCAAATCTGCGGAAAAAAAATTGTACTTCCTGAAATGACAGTCGGATTTGGACAACTTGTCCGTTGGCAGAAGATGCGAAGTGAAAGCGCCGAAAGACTACTGTTGAATAATTTATCTACGTTAACACCTATTTACGGTAAAAGTATATGATAGGGCTTACAAACGGTACCCAAAAACACCGTAATTCTATAATAAGGGACATGCGGTGGGGAAAATTGGATTATTACAAAAATATTGCGTACAAATGTACAAAATAGTAGCTAAAATTAACGAATTAAGCTGATATGTACAATGGTAGTGGAGGGATTTAGAAGGAGAATATACCGGAAATTGAAGATAGTAGACAAAATGTTCCAACGAAACACGTGCGATTAGTTCGAATAAGTAAAATGATTTGACAACAATTTGGACGCGAATCCAATTCTAAGGTTCTAAACAATCAAACGCGAAATGAATCCGACATTGTTCAACTTTTTTGAACGCTTATCTGGTCTAAAAACTCGAAACTATTTTTTTCTAAACGGACGGCGCGTATCTATCTTCTAGAAAAAAGCTTTTTTGCGAATCCTTTTAGATAGGTAATGTTTAGAAGACTCTTGCGCTTGTTTAAGATACATTAGGAGCATAAAATGTCAAAAAACTGACTGTTCAGTGCTATAAAAAACTTTTTGGAATCTGCATAATGTTGTGAATTTCTGACTTATTGTCACCGAATAGTTATCTGCAGTAAGTAGTGTAATATGTGGATGGACTTTGTCATACCCTTGTACTGATAAACACCTGGCGCCAGAAAACTAAAATAAAACATGCTTACTTTTACAAAAAAAGTAGGCATTTATGCTTAATTAGGTGCAATGTGAACTTAATGATTACCTTGGCATAACAGATAGATCAATTTGCATTCACACGCATCTTGCATTTCATGATATATTACAGGGGTATTCTGTTATATAGACTCATGTATGCATTTATATAGACCCCTGTATGCATTTATATAGACCCCTGCATGCATTGTAATATTTTCGTCGGGCACCAAGGCAATTGCATTCACATAAATTCTCCGGATGTTTCTGAGTGTGTATGTATTTCTTTCTACACACACCAATGACAACCGCTTTCTGAAGTAATTGATTTTTTTTAATGATTCTTGAAACGGTGAACTGTGACGTCGGCACCTGCAGAATCCCCAATTCCTGAAGGATTTCTCTCTCGATCATCTCGTTTTGAGCATTGACCATCTCAGCAACAAGCTGCTTAGTTGTTTCCGATGTTTTTTTCGGCCGTCTCTTCTCATAAGTGGTTTTTAAATCTCGCTCGTAATTTTCATTCTTCCTGAGGTTTTTACAATTCTTTTGACTGTCGAATAACACAAATTGAGTGTCTCGCGTGTCCTCTTCAGAGGGATTTCCTGCTCCACTATTTACCTACGCCTTCCCCTCCAAGTTCGGCATTTTTAAATGGGGCTGCAATCCCAATAATGCCTTACACGATATAAAGCATGACATCTTATCTGAAGAGGATAGGCGAGACACCCATTTTGTCTTATTCGACAGTCAAAATAATTTCAAGAAACCTGAGCAAGAATGAAAATTACAAGCGAGATTTCAAAACTGCTTATGAGAAGAGAAGACCGAAACAAACATCGGAAACAACTGAGCAGCTTGTTGCTGAGATAGTCAATGCTCAAAACGAGATGACCGAGAGGGAAATCGTTCAGGAATTGGGGATTCTGCAGGTGCCGACGTCACAGTCCACCGTTTCAAGAATCATTAAAAAAATCAATTACTGGAGAAAGCTGTTGTCATTGGTGCCTGTAGAAAGAAATACACCCACACTCATAAACATCCGCAGAATTTATGTGAATGCAATTGCCTTGGTGCCCGACGAAAATATTACAATGCATGCAGGGGTCTATATAAATGCATACAGGGGTATGCCAATAGAGGAGAATATACGAGTTCCAGGCAGCAGTTCTGCAAAAGAAGATGCGATCACTGGAACAAAGACTTTATTTTCCTGACGTTTCAGATTCCGTCGGGAATCCTTAGTCATAGGTTATCGTAAACAGCTCTGAGACGTGCGCAGATAAGCGGTGATACATGCACAGATTGCACGGTATTTATAGTTCACAGCGGTCACCCGCATGCGTACTATAATTGTCCATTACTGTAGCCACCACTGGAGGACTTAATTGGTCCGGTGATTGCTCATTAATTGCAACAGCGTTTTTGTCCGTGTCGGATGCAGGTTTGATAATTGCCTGATAATTAGGCCCGCTGTCGTCAGAGTTACGCCCAGTCCTTCCCACGTAACTGATTTTCTTTCTCAGGAAATGTCTCAGTACACCGTATGGGAACGCCAAGTCGTTGTTCTAAGGCCCCCAGTCCATCAACAAGCGCAACGATTTGGCGTTCCCATACGGTGTACTGATAAATTTCTTGAGCAAGAAAATCAGTCACGTGGGAAGGACTGGGCGTAACTTTGACGACAGCGGGCGTAATTGTCGAGCAATTATCAAACCTGCATCTGACACGGACAAGAACGCCGTGATAATTAATGATCCATCACCAGACCAATAAAGACCTCCAGTGGTGGCTACAGGCATGGACAATTATAGTACGCATGCGGGTGACCGCTGTGAACTATAAATACCATGCAATCTGTGCATGTATCACCGCTTATCTGCGCATGTCTCAGACCTGTTTACGATTACCTATGACTAAGAATTCCCGATGGAATCCGAAACGTCAGGAAAATAAAGTCCTTGTTCCAGTGATCGCATCTTCCTCTTCGATACAGGTGTCTATATGAATGAATACCGCTGTAACTTTCGGCGAGTGCCTGTTAGAAGAAAAAAGGTAATTATAGGCCGCGGCAGGTCAATAAAAGTAATTGCGTCCGACTCAGATGGCACTGGTTATCATATTTTCGATCAGTCATGGCTTTTTAGATATGCGGCCATGCGCATTAGAGATTTGCGATTCATCAGAGAATTGAGCTTCATCAGTCAGCCTGTTATGAAGTGCACGTGCAGACTAGGTACAGTTTTTGATCAATGTTTATTTTGTTTAGCTCGGAGCCGCATGAGTCGTTTGCAATTGCTTTTAATATAGACTTTAATGAGAAGATAGTACAACTTTCATGAAGAAATTTGACTCGGTATTGAGCATATAGTTGGTCAGATAATTTTGATCCACTGAGTAGATTTATTCCTCAGAAACTCCTTTAGTAAGGATAATCGCCCCCTAAATTGACTTTTTGAAGGTTAACGGGAATTAATTTTGGTGGAGGTGGCAGTATTCTGATATCGAGGGATTTTCATATGCTACCAAGTACGAGACAACCGAATTTTTCATTAATATGCTTTATGATGTGGAAGAATTCCACAATAAGTTAAAAAGGTTCAAAACCTACCCCTTCATAAACTGGAAACTGTTGACCAAAATTATTCAGATGCAATTGAGTTCAGTTTTAAGTAATCGCATTTATTTTTGGAAAGGAGGAAGAATTCTAATTAATTTTTTTTGCGTTTTGTGAACTTTTGTGCCACAAAACACAGTAATACATTTCTATGACGAAATTTGTTTTATCGTACCAATAAATATGAGCGTGAACTTGATATATAAGGGAGAACTCGCAACAACTTCCACATTTCCGTGTTGGGTCGTGCCGTAAAGACATCAATTCATTTCCTATCTGACGCTGATTTTGTCCGCATACGAAATTTGGCAGCCAAAAGGCTGCTGCGTAAGTAATTGCTAATCGGTTTGATATTAACAAGGCCGCAATGTCGAGAGTTATGAACTATAGAAAAGCACTTAGACGGGAATGTCATGGGCAAAAGGGTTTAGAAAGAATCAACATAATGATTTTACTCGTCGAATACTAGCAAAGTACCATTATATGTCCATTTGGGCCTTTCAAAGGGAACATTTAGCAATGTTCTCTCGGTACGCCATTACAAAACTTATACAAGAATGCAACTTCGTCAGCAAACAGCTATGATGAGGCCATACCTGACTAGAAAACTAGTTGGGAAACATTTCCTCTTTGCTCAAGAATATATCAGTCGTAAACTTTCATATTGGAAAAATATTTACTTTTGTGATGAAAACATTTTCTTAGACAAGCTGCCGAAGTCGGCACAGATGGTAATACACGGGATAAACTTGCCCAGAAAATATACAGAATTGACATGGGCTTTTAAGAACTGTAATCGGTTTATGTTTTGGATGGCCAATTTCGGAGAGTGACTGGTGTGGCGGTCGAGAAAAGGTACCATAAGGCCCATACCTTCGTGGTTATAAGAGGGGATGCCCTGGGTTACAACAGCATGCACAGACGTCAGATGGACACCGTTACGTTTCAAGACAACGCCTCTGTTCACTGACCAAAGAAGGTATGATAAGCATTTACCTTAAGACTTAAATTTATTTTTTTAGACGACAACCTGCCTTTCTGTCTGCGGCCTGCGGATCATTGTTTAACTATGAATAGTCCGGACCTAAATTCAATTGGAAATCCACTTGCTTCAATCACGAGGAACTGGCTGAAGGCAGCTAAATATTTATCAATGGAGCAGAAGTTGGTATTTGGGCTTAGTAATTGTACAAACCATACAACCACTGATAGCTTGATCCTCTCCATATTCTCCCGACTTACGGCTGTTTTCAGCGCAAGAGGGCAATCCATGCACTATGAGCATTTTTAAAATTTATACATTGTTCATGTTTTTAATTTTTATTCTTTTTCCTACATTGTCACTAATACAAGGACATACACTTTGATCTGTCGTACGTTCCTTTTTTCAATCCCACATTTTTCGATAAAACAAATTAGTTCTCATTTAATAAGTCAAACTTGATAAATTCTACTATGGTTTTCTTTTGAGATGTTTTGTTTTTTCAACGTACTTTAAATTGTGTTTCCGTGGGGTAAAACTTCTGCTAGCTAAAAGGGTTTTCGTACGACGTTGGTGGTGTTGCATGCAGCACTCGCAATACTGTACTTGCTGAGTGCCTTCGCTAAGATGAAATTAAAACGCCGGAAAAGCAGACCCATTAATCTGAAAGCTTAGGGTGGTCTTGAATAATTGTCACGAGTAGAAATTTAACGGGACCGATAGTCTGGCTGATGAGCACCACTCTGTAAGTTTTCGAGGCAGCTCGTCCCTCACCTGACGCATATGTGTACTAATAGTCTACGCGTACTTCTTGAACTCAGGGGTTAGTCAAAGTACAGTTATGGCATAACAAATGCTGAAAAAACGCAATCAGTCCACAAGGTATGGGGTGTAGGGCTGTTTGGAAGCTAAAAGTACAGCGCATTCTCCAGTTGGACAATCTCTTTTGCTTGGCGAGGTTTCAAACATATGTGGATTGCATTCCAGCGCATGCTACGTTATCTCGAAAAACGGTCTATGCACCCCAATTTAACAATGGTGTTGTATCAAATTGACGATTATCCCCGCAGCAGCAAGCGTATTTGTGTATTTGTTCAAACAAAATAAACATTTAAATCAACAGAATTTCCTACTATATTAATTGCACCCAATTGAGGTGTTATTTGCTGTGCTCTACATATCTATCGATACGCAAAATACAGCCCTGGTTAAAAAAAGATCGTATAACTATCCCAGAAAACAGGTAGACCACCGCGTTACCAAAATACGGCTCCTAGGAGTTTTTCTCAACACTTAAACAAGTAGGAGGGCATAACTGATAAAGACATGGGTCACTAGGAAGGCCGTTTCTGGCTTATTTGCCGTCATCCGCAAATGATACCTTACTCCAGTGTTGCCACTGAAATTGCTGCCGCACTCGGGTTTTGAATTCGTGATCTCTCTGATCAGGGCGAACGTCTTAACCGTTGAGTAACGAGGTCACGGTATTGTCGGTTGTAGCTCAGGGATATAGAGTGGCAGATACGCGTAAACCGACCTGTTAGAAGACACATTTCTCCGTCCATGTTGCTGTTAGAGCTCTCACTCGAGCCTCCAGAGAGATCACTAGTACAAAGCTCGAGTGCAGCACCAATTATAGCGGCAACACTTGATTTGGGTAGCATCAGTTGATAACCGAAATAAGCCATAAAAGGCCTTCCTAGTGCCCCATGTCTTTGTCTGTAATGCCCTTCTACCTATATCCTAGCCGCCTCGCGGTGGAGGCTTGAGTGAGATCTCTAATGGCACCATGGACGGCCAGTAAGTGTCGTCTAACAGATCGGTGTACGCATATCTGCCATTATAACAAGTGCACGGCATCTAACAGCCTCACCACAGGGATGCCAAGTGGCGCACATCAATTAACTCTCACACCTGGCAGGTGTTTCGGTGATAGCTCAGGAGGTGAACACACAGCGAATTCAGGCGTTTGACGATCCGAGTCCTCTTAAAAGGCAACATCTCCCGGCTATGTGTGAGTAAGGTCCCTATTTATCTCAAGCTTTATTGATTATGGCAACTGGAAGGCATCCTATGAGTATTAACTACAGCTCTCAGTGAATGACTTGTACAGTAGATCTTTGTTTTTTCATGTGGGTGGTTTACCCTTTTTAAACGCGACCACATAAAACTTAACTTCGTCTCACAGGGAAATCATGCCCAACCGATGACTACTTTTACTGGACGCCGAGGTACACTTGTGTCTTTCGTTCATAAGTCGATGCCCTATCAAGGTAAATTGCTGTTTAAACTCTACTTCGAAACTTCCCCGATTGCACTTCCCACGCGGAAATCCTTATGAATAAATTAATATCAGTCTGCGACACGCTCGGTTACACAGGCCTTCCTCGGGGTTTCATCCAGTACGTTCTACGGCGTATTTTACACGGCTCCGTTTTTTGGTTTTGCAGTGCGACATACGCAAATATTATACAATGGCAATCTTCAAATGATTTTATGTTCGGAGATAACGCTAAAACGTGGTATTAAACTTGGTTTATTCCAGTAAATAATTCGAATTTATTTTTCGATTTGACGCTTCATTGGCCTTGTGTAGTTGTTTCGAGTTATCTTCTTGTATATGCTACTGATCCGTACTTCGAGTTTCCATTCGCTAATTCGTTCTTCTTCAGTAAGTAGTGTTTACAAAGGAAAGAGCCTACGCCACACCAATAATGTTTAGTGGCCAACGGTGGTGCCTTTTTTTATTTCTTGACCATAACTCTCACTATGAATGCCGACTTATTTATGTGTCTTTTCGCCATTGTGTTGCAGCGTTTTTAACGCTGAGTCTCCTCTCAGTGTTCCCTTGTTGAGTTTTTGCAACATCTGAGTAGAAAGACATTCCCGCGATCAGTTCAACAATTTCTTCTTCAAACTGCAACCATATCGACGTGTGAAAAAAGTATGGGGGCTTCTTTTCGACTAGCAGTTTGTAACATGCCATCGAAATTGTAAAAGTACCTTCGATTGTATCATACAGTCCCCTTGAGATTGTCTGCTACCCTTCCTATCCACATCCGTTGGTTAACATCTAATGCGGTTGAAAACAAAGCCATTGTCTGTTTGTCTTTTGTTAGGAAACGTTTTCCTAAATCCCTATTTGCCAGCCATTATCTTACTTCAATAACAATTGCATGACAGCAACGCCCACAAACTCGCCCCCTTATCTTCTTCTTTCTCTTCTTTGGGAGAAGATAACATTCATATTACCATGTTTATTTGTAATCATAGACAGCCCTCTGCAGCTGATTAAAAAACTACAGAATGCAGGTGCATTAAAACTCCCAGTTTCTGTAAATCGAGGTCTCCACTCTGATTGGTATTCAACTTCTAGAACATTTTGAGAAATTTACTCTCAGGAAAGTGTTTTTGGTATTTCAACAGAGGCGTAAACACTTCGTCGACACTCACAGTGCCGTTTTAATCCTTGTAAAGGTCTTTCAAAAGCTGTTCTGCAGACATCCTCACAATTGTGTGAATTTCAAAAGAAATGCCCAATCAACTGCCGGTGCAGTAGACTGGTATAGCTTTTCTATTCCATTTGTTTATGCAGCTCGCTTTAAATGGCAATTCTCAAAACTGCAAAGGTAGTATTTGTGCTTTCTAAGCCCCTCGCTACAAAGATATTGATAAATGTGTTCTCGAATGCCAAAAATATGCAGGCACTTAGTTGAGTTGGTATCTTGTCCTCCTAACAAATATCGCGATACAAGCAATCTGACCATATTGTCTTGGTAGACTTGATAGATCAGCTAAACAAAAATCATTCCTTCCTTTAAAACTTGGCCTCACTTGCATCTGAACAACTTCGGACAATATTATCCGGTTCTGGAAGGGATATGTTCTACAGCTTTTTACTACTTTTGGAGCTATGCCATAGCAACATGCATATTCATCAAAAGTTTTGTTCTGTCGCATTTAATAATAAAGTATATCCTTTCGATATTAGATAATTCCCGATTTCGCCAAAATTAATGCACATTAGTTTGAAAAAACTTAACTCTTTTAAGTAAAAGACATTTGAAGGATAAAATATACTCATAGGATCAGAATAACGTGACTTTATATACGTTATGCTACCAAATTAAATTTCGTCACTTCTAAGGGACTGTCCTGCAATCTTACAGTATCATGCACATAACCTTGACATTCGCTGCCGACTATGTGCAATTCCTTTACGCCAGGCCAATGGGACTGTTCTCCTGTCTTTTAAATCTCCTTTTAAAGAAAGTACCGTGCATATATGTTCACCCCGGCAAAAAACGTTGATCGACAATTACACTCCTTAGGCACATTTAAGGCAACAAACGAATACGTTATTACAAATCTTTCAACAATTACTATCACAACCTAGTGCTGTGCCAGGCAGACCTATTCTTGCAGCTAGAATCCACTCTGACAGCCAATCAAACTGAACCGAGGGCTCATAAAAGTACATTTTTCATATGTTCTTAAACACGGCCACGCATTTATACACATTTCAACCCCTCTTTGTACATCCTCATTGTCCTTAGTGAAGCTAACCTGAAGGAAATCTTTAGAAAAATCCTTTGAGATACAGAGGCCACGTATTCGGGAAGTCCGACTGCAAGGCTGCGTCTTGCAATAAGGGGAACCATTTTTCTCGTGACCTGGACTTTAACACGCTTGCCTAATAAGATTCTACCAAGAAAGTACGTGTTAGGACGGCCAGCACGCGAGGTATCTCTCGGGCAGTCTTAAGGGCAACAGAACGAAGAATGTCCATATGCCAGCGGAAGCAGGCAAAACGGGACAAGACCAATATGTAGACACTACCGAGCTGCAGAGAAGATCTGATCTGGTATACACAAAACCTTTGTATCTTTTATTCTCAACAGAGGATATGTCCTTAATAGTTTGGGAAGCCAAAGAACTGGCAAACATTTTCCATTTTGATTTTGAATTTATCTTTAAAAAAAGGTAACGTGCAGAAACATTCAACACCCAAATATCTGGGCAAAGGGCCTTTTTATGAGGTAAATTGTGTTAGCCCTAGGCATATTCGTTCGCGACTTTGGTTACGGACGTTCATTTTTTCTCGGCAATGAGTTGACATGTTTGGGTGATTCTAAAAACTTGCGCCAAACTGGAAACAGCACAAAAAAACGTTGAAAATCTTATGTTTATGCAAGAAAATATGGTGGATTTATTCGAACTTAATTCAGCTAATACATTAACGGAAGAAACAATAAGCAACTCTTGCAAAATATTCGGGCTTTTCGATAGCCACCATACATTAGATTGCACACAACATGGAAGCATATGCATGCGAAAATTTAAAAAACAAGTATTTTCAGAGGACTCAAACCTGTGCTGTTTGTCCATTCGGTCTATTTGCATGAATAGGCTTTCTCTAGATTAAAAACTAAAGTGTACCCAGTAATTCCGATTTTGACGTTTTTGGGAATTTTCGCTTTTGCTAAATAAAGTGGATATTTCTAAATAAAGTAATGTTTCTTGATAAAGCTAAATATGCCCTATTATAAATAAAACAGCAATTGCTTTATTGCTCAAGGACTTTGGGGCCGCAGCTTGGGTTGCGTTTAAGTAACCAGGAGTTACTTGTAAAAATCCTTGGAGTTCATAGGTTTAACCGTCCACGGTACCTCCGTGCATTAGTTGACTTAATGAGGGTCCTGCAATCTTAGGCGAAGCTGCTCATCACCCAGAGATTTGACGCTGACTGTGTCGAATTCCTCTTCCAGTGGCGCCCATTCGAAGGTTCCAGACCAATAGAACTGCTCAGTTGTTTCGTAAACCTTATTTTAAGAATTTTACTCCGTATGCGCATGTGGGGCAATGTATTAATCTGTTAGTACAATTCTACAGAATTTAATCTGATTTTATAATGCAGTGACCCGCAGAACTGACAAGTCCTAGTACCTCACATTTTAACGGAGTTCGGGTCCACCATAGCAGCCCATTATCAGCCGTCATCAAAATGAAATATTCTTATGTTTTTTTAAAAAAAGCACATAGTTTTCATTGTCCTTAGTGAAGCTGAACTGAAGGAGATCTATCAATAAATCTTATAGAGGTGACATATTCGAGAAGTCTGACTACAAGTCTGCGTATTGCCATAAGGAGAACGATTTTCCTAGTAACGTAAGCACTCTCGTCCAATAAAACAGGCTACCAAGACAGTACGCTGAGATTGTTTACACTGCGAAACTCGTTAGGAGGGCAGGATACATAGTCGCATGTAAGCTTGAACTTTTACGCATTCGAATAACATCTGAATTAACCTCTGTTGTTTCTAAAGAAGCGTCAAAAAAACACACAGAGCACATTTGTTCTTTTGAGAATTACTACTTTAGGCGAACTTTGTAAGAGAAAGTGACAAAAAACCTTTACCAGTGTTGTGCGACGGCAGTTGAAGGATCATTTTTTAACTTCGTAGAATGGAAAGAATGTCTGCAAACCCGTTAAGCAAAGATCTTGACAGGGCCAATGACGGCACTGTTAGTCGCGACTAATTGAGTGATTATACGTTGAGTTACCTACCAGGCTTGCCTGAAGATGAATTCCTCACAATATCCATGAAGCACGACCCAAACCAGAATGAAGTTCTTGAATTGTCAGGAGTGAACTGTTTACTGGACACTTTTTTTCGCAGAATAAAAACTGGACGAATGTGTCGCCTTAGAGGATCATGTAGTTGATTTTTCGCTCCCATACGCCTGTTTATGATTACAAATAAACATAGTAAGACCACGTTCATCTTCCCAATAAAAAAGGGGGGCGTCGGTGGACTAAATTATATTTGAAATGACCTTTCTATAAACTTGTTTGATTGTTGAGAAAACCTCCTTTGATGTTCTGGCAGTCTTCTTGTTTCCTGGGTTACTCATACTTTTACATTAATTTATATGTTGTACAGAGGTTAATCTAAAACAACATCCAAATCTGGTGCAAATAGTTAAAAGTAGGGAATCATGTAGACTGAAGTGTTGATTTTCTGCAATCAAATAAACATAAATGTTGCAATTACTAGCTGTAGATGGAAGGGTCATCAATTTTATATTGTACAGTGATTAAATATACATGCTTAAGTACACTTTGGCAAGTTCTGTATGCAACATGCCTAAGTTTGTAAAAGTCTGATTATTACGGGCATACAGGCGTAAACACATTTACGAAACCTTAGAAGTCATAATAAGCAGTATTGGGCATATTAAGTACCTGACTGCATTCTGAATTGTACTCAGTAATCGAAGCGAATTTTCGCATTCAAGGAACGTGAATATTCTGAGAAGAAGAAGAAGAAGAAGGAATCATAATTTTATTAGCCAAAGCTTTCGGGCTACTGCAGGAGCGCATCGTCAAAAAATGGAAAAACAGCAACAAATAAGGTAGCTGGTTCTGGCGTTGGCACAAAACAGCTACAATTTTGAGCGGGGAGAAAATCAATACAGAAGACGAAGATGCGATCACTGGAACAAGAGTTTTATTCGCCTGACGTTTCGGGTTCCCTCGGGAATCCTTAATCATAGGTGATGATAACGCAGTCATGGTCATGCGTAGATAAGGTATAGACATGCACAGGCTGCACGGTATTTATAGGTCATAAGGTTCATCCGCGTGTGTGCGATTTTTGCTCACTTCTGTAGCCACCGCTAGCCACTGGCTTGACACTTCGCGTTCGACTCACTAATTACCACTAATAGAAGGAATCCGAAACGTCAGGCAAATTAAAGTCTTTTTCCAGTGATCACATCTTCTTCTTTTAAATTTTCATGTATGTTGCACTGCAAAATAAAATATCGGACCAGTGTAAAATGCACTGGGGACGGGCAGAACGTAAGGCGGGAAAACCCGAGAAAGAAGCTGTGAAACCGAGCGTCGTGGACTAGTATTGATTTGGTAGTAAGGATTTCCGTGTGGGCAGTGCAATTGGGGAAGATTCGACGTAGGCCTTAAAAAACAATTTAACTTGAAAGAAAATCTACTAATGAACTAAAGACGCATATGTCCCTTTGGCTCGGTATGTAGACGACACCTACGTCGTAATTGAGCGGGATCAGGTGCTGACATTCAAGGAACGTCTGAACGCCGTCTTCCTGGACATTCAATTTACGATAGAGGAAGAACAGAACAACCAACGAGCCTTTCTGAGTGTCCTTGTCTGCCGCAAAGACGGTGGTGCTCTAAAAACTAGTTTTCAGGATAGCAACCAACACTATGCAAGTCCTGAACTACAACAGCAACCATCCAATTGGCCACAAACGCAGCTGCGTAAGAGCGCTTTACCGGTGCGTTGAGACGCGTTGCAGCGAAGTGGAAGACAAAGTTGCTGAATTAAAACACCCTTGACGGGTACTGAGAGTGATTGGTTACCCGCGCAATTTTGTCAATCAATGCATACGCAAACGAGAGAAGAAGCCACTTCCAACTGGCCGAAAAGTTTGGCAGGCTCTTCCGTACGTGAAGAATGTATCAGAAGCAGTCAGCCGTCTACTCACCCCACTTGCAGTTGGAGTTGCGCACAGGTCAGAAGCGACCATCAGGTGCCGGATCATGAGACCGAAAGACCCACTGCAGCGGCAGGAAACGGCTGGAGTCGTTTACCGGATCTAGTGTAGTTGCGGACAAAGTAACAATGTCGGAGAATCTGGCAGACTTCTCAGGACGTGAATTGCCGAGCATGCAGCGGCGGTGAGAAATAAAGACGCCAAATCCCAGCTTGCAGCTCACTCGACGGGACCCGGCCATAACTTCCAGTCTGAGGAGGCCGAAATTCTCGCAAGAGGCGACAACCGCGTGAGCCGCGAGCTGCTGGAGTCAAGGTTTTCAGGCCCCCAGTCCATCAACAAGCGCAATGATTTGGCGTTCCCATACGCTGTACTGAGAAGTTTCCTGAACAAGAGAATCAGTCACGTGGGAAGGGCTGGACGCACCAACAACTCTGACGACGGCGGGCATAAGTGTCTAGCCATTATCAAGCCCGCATCTGGCGCTGACGCTGACATGCCAATTATGGCAATTAGTGAACCGGACGTGAAGTGGTAAGCCAGTACCGCATTAATTAAAACCCAAACGGTGGCTACAGAAGTAAACACGCGGATTACCACTTTGAACTATAAATACCGTGCAGCCTGTGCATGTATCCACCTCATCTGCGCATGACCATTACTATGCTATCATCACATATGATAAAGGATTCCCGAGGGAACCCAAAACGTCAGGCAAATCAAGCTTTTGTTCCAGTGATCGCACCTTCGTCTTCTGAACTGCTTCCTGAGACTCGAATATTCGCTACTTTTGGCAAAAAAGTCAATAATTGTGTGGTTCGGCCGTTCACTCGCTACTGCGGACTTAATCAGTATGTGTAAGTGGGGAGATCAACGTGGTTGGTGGGCATATTTACAGAAATAAAATCATCAGCGAAAACCAGCTTTATGCTGTAGGGGAAAGGTCAAAAATAAGTCATAGGAAACGAAGGTGGGGGGTGAGAGGGAAGGAATGAAGAAGTAAAGAAAATACAGGACCACCAGTTGTCAGTCTGCAGATACCTGCGCAGGGCAACATATGATGGCGCCAGCTCGATCCATCGGTTGACTGAGTTTTCATCCGACACCCAGGCTTCAGTAAGTTATCGGCCCGTCTTGCTGCTTGCGTGGACAATGCTCCTCGCAGCTGCGAAGTTGAGCACGTGACCCCTCTCGTAGGTGTGGGTGGCCGCTTGCGGAGAGTCATCACCCCGTCGAACAGCCGCCTTTTGTTCCTGTATGCGCAAACCCAGCATGCGTCCAGTCTGTCCCGTGTAATTTACAGAACAGTTTAGACATGGAATGCGATACACTACACCCGACTGCCTACTTGGATATACTCTATCCTTGAGCATCATGACCCGGCTGCGCATTGTAGCCTTGGGAAGATGTGCGATTCAAACACCTATTCTCGCGGCAATACGTTCGGTCGCTTCCGACACGTCTTTTATATATGGCAGTGTATGCCAAATCGTGAGGTGGTTCTATTTGGGTCCTCTGAGGGCGGGCACGTAAACATTGGCTTATTGAGGCTCAAGGACACCCACTCTGCATGAACTGGTCGCGCACATGTCGCGCCTCACGTGCTCTTTCTTCTGGGTAACTTCAGTGAGTCTGGATTCTTTTGCACAACGTTCTCAAACAGCTCCGTTTGTAAGCCATTGGATGGTTGTTGTGAAAACATAGAAGCTATTTGGTGTTCGTTGCCTTTCTCTAGACTCCACTTTCTATGTTGCCGTCGGGATTTCGTAAAACGGGTAGCTGCTGATCGTTTTCTTCTTCCAGTGTGAATTGTATATCTGGATGGAGTTGAGAAGATCATGGAAACTCTGCAGCGTGTTCCTTTTGACGATAACGAACGTGTCGTTAACGTAACGGCGCCAAAAGATCGGGGGCTGTTGGGTGCAGGAAATCATTTCAAGCTCTTGCAGGACCAATTGTGCTATTAAACCGGAGATTGGCGAGCCCATCGGAGTTCACTTGATTTGTTCATGGGTCGTTCCAGCAAAGCAGAAGTAGGTCTTTCGGCAAAATTCAAACAGTCTCATGAGGTGTTCGATTTTGCATGTCGACGGATTTAGAGGGTCCACAAAAAGGCAACAAAAACCACACAGCTTCTTAGTTCTCATAGAAACCATCCGATGGCTTACAAACGAAACTGTGTGAGAACGCTGTTCAAAAGAATCAACATTCACTGCAGTCATCCGGAAAACACGATCATTAGAGCATAATCGTATAAGAGACGTAGGTTTACATGTTTAAAATGGAAATATAAAAGAGTACGATACACGCAAGTCCATATAGCACGTAGTACTTAGTGAAATGCGTAAAATCGGTCTCAAACACATTTATAAGAAGAGATGGTATAAAAATACGAACAGATGTGATATTTTCAAATATGTTTAATAATCGGGGCTTGCAGTAAACAGCGCTAACTGCTACCTAGCCAGCAAAGCATGATTCTAAATATATGACCCACACGGCCATTTTAAATCTAACTGACCCCCAATTATTTCAAAATTTTGGTAGAAAGCTTTCAAGAAAGTTTTTCACAATCAAATCCAAAGTAATCTTACTATAGGAGAAAAAGATTTCTTAAATGCAAATCTTGAAATCTTCACCGGGCTTTCAAGGAACACTCGAAACCAATTGTAATCTACCATGATAAATACGTATAAAGAAAGTTATCGAAGAGAAGTTCAGTTGATAAGCACAGCTTGTTCTATTTATGATTTCACTTGACCAGTTTATTTACTTTTAAGCATTATTCCACGGTACAAAATTAAAACAAGTGCAGACAGCAAATTTCGTTACGGCTTTTCAATTGCTTTCCGTCATTGCAGTATTAAGATAACTTTTTTAAACATACAGCAAATAAAAGTTCACAGAATTTCAGTGTATAACAGGAAGAGTCATAGTTTAGTGTAAATATTGATCAACTGAAGGGAGAGAACATTACATCGAATTTCAAATAAAATTGCGGAGGAAGGAAGTTGGCACGAACCCAGTCGTGATAAAAAATAGCTGCCCAATTACCGAGATACAGTAGCCACCGGTTATTAAGCCCACGGTTAATAGGTCCAGCCACGTATTAAGCCCGAATCAGCTTAGGACGAAATGTTACATCGAAAAATCCGCCGGCTTATAAGCCCAGTCGACTGCTACAAAGCCCAGTTTGCCTACAGGATAGAGTGAGATTCTTATATCTCTGCTTGCGCAACTGGTTACATAATTTTGGCCAGTCTTGCGCAAAAAAAGATCCCGGATGTGATTTGTTTTCATTTTTCAAGTTACATTTTGCGACACGCTGTTCGGACGGCAGCAGACATGAGGGGTCAGGAAGACAAATCCCCAACACGAAAAAGCCGCACGCGCAAAAGGCTAACGCTAACAGTTGGTTTTCACGTTGGAAAGTTCGCAATGGGGTCGTCTTCACAAAGTTGGCTAAGGAAGCTGCTTAAGCTAATATTTCTGCTGTCGCCAACTTCATCAAAGACGTGCTTCCTAACATTTTGAAAACTAACCATCCCAAAGACATTCTGAATGCAGACGAAATTTTTATTTATTTTTGAGCTTTACCGTCCAGTACGTGAGTGAAAAAAGACGAACAATGACTGCAAAGGACATAAAACGGCCAAAGACCGCATCACTGCGCTATTCACTTGTGCCATGGATGGAACAAAAGAAGGTTTGTTGGTCATTGAGAAGTACAAAAACCCCAGGTGCTTCAAAAATATAAAGGATCTACCTTTACTTAATGATTACTCTGGGAATGCATGGATGACGGGGTTAATCTGTTTTCGTTATTCAATAAAATACAGACAAACAGCATTCTTTTTTGTACATAACGAAGCTCTTCACATAATACAGTACGCATGTAATGTATGGTGCCTCTCCTGCGTTTGCGAATCAAGAACTAGGACTCTCCGGTTAGTGCGCCCGCCGATTATTAAGCCCACTTTGGTATGGGCCCGAGGTGGGCTTAATAACCGGCGACTAATGTAACTGGAGGTTAACCAAGTGATGTAGCCGCTTGCACAGCTCCGGTTTCTCCGGCGTTATGTAGTTTGTCCCACTTCACGTTTTTGGGACTTCAGACTTTTTAAAATTGTGGAACTTCCTATATTTCCTTAATTTGTAAATTTGATATTTTTATATAGTAATCTCAACGTTTTGTGTTTTCTTTAATGCGTGCTTGTGATTATTTATAATTCTTTCGTAAATATTGGCATTTAAGGGCAGACAGGTTCCATACTGTATATTATATCCGACCTCAAACACTCATTTTCTTGTTTCGCTCGTCTTTCAAGTCTGTGTCAAGTCCGTTTGACTGGCCCACCTGCGTAGCTGTCTACTGCTCAACAAGAGCTAACCTAGCCAACTTGCGAGAGTCAGGTTTAAACTAGGCCAATAACAGAACACTGTGGAAAATTAGCCTATCAGATTCGGTCGCCGATTGCTCAGTGCGATTTTAGCAGGTTCCAATCACGTAAAGGCAGCTTTGCGACTATAAAAAGTGCGCCATTTCAGCCTCCCACATCGTACTTCTCAGAAGTCTCTCCCACAATAGCACACAATGCCGTCTGAGTGAGTTGAAATTCTGTACCTTTATGTTTGTAGCATCGCAATCGATAAATTGATGGAGAGGTTGGACGCCGACCACTCCGGCAAAGTCAGCGCTCAAGAACTCCTGGATGCGCTTAAAGAGTCCGGCCATGATATGGATGCAGTCAGGAAGTTTATCAAATCCATTGACAAGGATGGTGATGGACAACTCAACAGGACTGAACTGCGGGAGTTTTTCAAATCATTGGGATACTAAATGTGGCTTGATGGAGGAAACGTCAATTACTTCTCCTAGAGGTCGGCTAAATTGCCAATCTATATTTTTCAAATAAATACATGTTCACTGTTTCGCCTACTTGAGTTTCACTGCGTCCACCACAGGCATTTTTGGAGGTTTTTTATAGAATATTATGACACTTATTAAGCTCCTAAAACAGTGAGTAGACACGTTTAATTGAATAAAGCATTGTCTATTCAAGTCCGGACAAGTTATGTTTTCACAAACTTTGCTCATTGATTTATTTCGCCTCAACCTGATAGCGTAATGAGGGTTCAACTCATTGAAAAAGAGTTAACAACACAATTTTGCCGGGAAAGACTATGTTAAAGCGTCCTAGAATGATAATCTGCGAAAAAGTGATTCGAGTACGAATTAATAAAATCTTGAATTAAACGCTGAAAATGAAGTTTTTGTTCCAGTTTTGAGCATGAATAGACTACACCGAAAGCGTTAATATCGCACACAATATGTCTTTTAAAGTCAGTGAAAACTAAAGGATTATTACAGGCATCGATATTATTGCATGCCGTTTAACATTGTGCTGAAATACTGTGGTTTTTGTACCGTTCTTTAGAAGCCACTGATAGATAATCTATGAAAGGATTATAGAACAATTATCATAATAAATGTGATTAAATTCACGGCTCATGGGAGCCTCTAAACTCAATAATAGAGCGTTGGCTGCGCAAAAGGCATCCCCTGCGTGTTTTTGACCCCCCGCCAGTGTCGCGAATGGTTCACAATTGGGTCAATTTAATGAAGAAAATATGCCAAACCCCTTAACATTTAACTGAGTCTGGTAATCCGTCTGGTTGATTCTAGATGATTGTTGAGGAACTCCTGCCTGAGTAGTCAGATTGCTGTTCTGTGATGGTGGATTCCATACGATCAGTAAGTTGGGCGGATAAAATCGATCCAAATGTGATTAAATTCACTGCCCGGAATGAGCCTTGTAGCTCAATAGTAGAGCGTTTGCTGTGCAAAAGTCATCCCTACTGCGTGGGTTCGACGCACGCTGAGGCCGCGAGATTTTCTAAAATTAAGTAAGCTGAACAATAGTTAACATTTTTGCCACTAATGTGTATTTGTACTGGTTACTTTGTTTCGTATAAACTGAAAGGTAGGCATCCCAAAAAATGTTCTTTCATGGAAAGGCATCCTTTGGGAAATGAGTAATTTTATTGAGTAAATTTTCGACACCGGATCACCAGTTCGTCATCAGACTTGAGAAGAATTTGCAAAAAGCAGTTAGCATTTCAAAGTGCTGATATTGTTTTTTAGTCATCTTGTGTGGGCGTTAATTGGGGGTTACAATTTGAGTCACATCGTGATGATGATTATCAGTCTCAATGGTGTAATGACGAATTAGCAACTGTAATTTGAGTAAGTGTGGGGTCAGTCCGGAGTCAGTCCAGGTTATCCGGTGTGGACGCTAATTGTGGTTTATGTTGGTCCATGTTTGTCGGCTGGAATCGTTTCCATCTTTCTTTGAGGTGTTTGTACACTCCAGCTAACTCGATAGGCCGGTCGATGCATCAATCACCGTAGTGCATGGCCTCAATAAATTTTCGGCCTTTTTTGGAGGGGCAAACTCCAACCATGCGCGTTTTGTCCCATGCAAAATATGTCTTGTGTCAAGGCAATACATAGCCACTTCGGAAAAACGGTTATGGCTCTTTGCTGCCGATTGGTGCTCGCGGATGCGTGTAGAGGCTGATGTTCCTGTTTGGCCACAATAAAACGAAGCACAAGCTTGACATTGGATTTTGTAGATTGTTTCTTTCTTATCGAGGTATCCAACCCTATCCTTAGGGTGTACTAACTGAGTGCATAAAGTAGCCATCGGTTTGTGCGCCACTTTTATTTGGTGTTTCCGCAAGTGTCTTTCAACGAGTTCAGACACGTTCCTTATCTAAGTAAGGATTCACCATGTGTTTGTTTTGGGCGCCTGAGTGGAACTTTGTGGTTCCTTT
The DNA here is from genome assembly GCA_036362985.1 of Ligula intestinalis. Lineage (NCBI taxonomy): Eukaryota > Metazoa > Platyhelminthes > Cestoda > Diphyllobothriidea > Diphyllobothriidae > Ligula > Ligula intestinalis. Next base: position 9,703,229 of record JAYGXS010000003.1, read on the forward strand.
TTGTTGAATCGTTATTATCTCATGCACCGGCGTACAAACTCTGTGGGGTAATCAATGCGGGTAAACAATTCAAACAGATAATTGAGCTCGTTTCGGAAGGTTTCTTCGTGAGAACAGTGTGTCTTCGCTCGGCGTAGCAGACTGTTGACGGCAAGTCTTTTGTGAGAGATGGGATTGTTGCTCTCATAGTTAAGACTATATAACTGTATGCATAACTGTATGAGCACTTTGAACTGCAAACTGTTTTTGCGAATTTCTCTCAAGTCTGACGACGAACTGGGGATGCCGTGTCAAAAATTTGCTCAATAAAATAACACATTTCCCAAAGGATGCCTTTCCATGGTTAATTTGTGTTCATAATATCCACGGTTGTTGAGTTGGACGCTTGCGAAATACAGAAGAGCATAAAGGTATGAAGAGGATCAAAGGGGGATGTATAGTGGTTTTTACACAGGAACAATTAACTTGAAAAAGGGCTATAAATGGACATGATTATTGCGGTTACTCATCTACGACAGCAATTTTCGTCAGTGAAGCTAGACCTTCCGGCTGATAAATCACGAGCATTCAAACCATATCTCATTTAGGGAATCGTGGGCTAAATGATACTGGTCGCTATTTGAAAAGGCAACAACACGGTCGATCGGCACGATAATTTTATTTGCCTGACTTTGCGGACTTAGTCTAGAACTCACCTTCAGGGACAACACGCGTAAGAGAAAATCAGGACCCGGAAAGTTGCAGCATTTATAGGATGTAATCACCATGATCGACCTGCGACAATTAACGGCTTCCTCTTCATCGATTAGGGTTGCCGTCTGGCGTGCTAATTCCTTTATAGCAGACTTTCTTGATGCTGAAATGTCATCAAACCTGTTGGATTTTGGCGTGGGGGCAGGCACGGATACCTAGTGCACCGACCTTGGCCTTGATATATGTGGTCGTCTGCGCACTCCTCCTCAGTCAAACCACGTCTGAGCACCGAATGTGGATTGGGAGGGAAGGTTCATTGTTCATGTTTGCATATCGTTATAATTTTTTTGGCGACCGAGGGAATAGCCAGCAATGTGGCAAGACAGAGGAAGCGTCTAGGAACATCAAACGCAGAATAAGGGTCTAAAAAAGGAAGTAAATTTAACGCCACGGAGATGGTCGCTGTTTGGAGCCACCGATAGGTACTTTACCAACCAATTAGCAACACATGAAGTCGGTTACCTTCCGTTCGAGTATCAAACTGAGCAAGTAAGACACCTCACAGTGCTTCATAAATTCCGAGAATATCCTTTTGAACGGCCAGTAATATTCGCTCAGTTTACAGAAAGGCGACGGATACCTCGCGTATTCTGAGTGATCTCAGCAACCATCCCGTCGCGAACAAACGCAGCTGCGTATGAAACGCTTTATAACCGCACAGCAACCCACTGCAGCGAACCAGCCGACAAAAAACCGAGGTCAGCTATCTGCGGAAACTCTTCACAATTAATGGGTATCCTGGCAGCTTCATTGAAAAATGCAGGCGAGGAGAAAAAAGAAGGAAACCAACGGGGCAGCCAGAACCAACACGCTGGCGAGCAATACACTATATTGCTGGTGTATCCATCGAATTCGCCCGCCTGGTCAGCGAATTTGGAATTTAGGTCGCTCACCGACCGGAAGCGACAATCCACAGGTAGCTCATGCAGCCTAAGGACCCATTACCCGTCAACCAGAAATTGGGTGTTATTTACCGAATCGACTGTCTTTGCGGTCATGCCAATTATGTTGGCGAAACCGACATGATGATGTTATATCTACTGAAATAATATGATTCTATAGGTTAATTAAAATAGCGGTAATCAAAGAAGGGCACCAAACACATAAGAAAAAATTTTTTGATGGGAAGCATGATTGGATGCCAAACACCTAACATTTATACACTGAGCAGAGACTATGAAGGATATAATCCTGTCATAAGGTCGAGAAAATAGCTACAGCACGTCAAAACGTGGATGATTGGGACCAGAAGAAAACTGAAGCAGGAATTTAGGTCGGAATCGCGCTTTCAGTATGAGAGAAGATTCTATAGATGAAGGATCGTCGGCTACCTTTCGATTTTGCTGCGCCAACAGGTGTGCGTTAAGAAGGAACATTAACATTCATATTAGTCCATGGGAGAACAACATGAGGTTAGGTCCTCGTTTTTTCGCCATGAAACCATTATGCCACAACCAATTACTTGTTATCCTAGATATTTCGTTAGTCCACCAGCATGAGGCGATACAACTAACTTTTATATTGTCGATGGATGCGGTGTCATCGACAGAGCCACAGGAGTGATTACAAACTAAAAAGGCCCCCACCAGATTACACTCCGATTTTTTTATTTGCCTATACTGAAAGATAAATAAACGTCTTGGCAAGACGTGATCAGCCACCCTTATTTTCTAATAAAAGCAGTACATGACAGGAACAGGATTCGTCCGCTTCTATCATCGCGAATTTCACTCATGCGGTGGTAAGAAAGCGCGCGCAGGGACATGTACAGTATGGCGAGTCCTGTAAGTGACTTGCCTAAGCTTTTAAATGTCTGATTATTTCTCGCATACCAGCGAGAATACATTTACGAAAACTTATAAATAATCATGAGCAGCATTAGGCATATTAACTACTTACAAGAACAAGAACGAGTGCTTAGTGATGTTAAGAAAAATAATTTTATTCTGATAAACCCCAAGTTCCGGAGGTGTAAAAATTGCTATAAATTAGAAAAATAAATTGAAATATTTGATCAAGTTGAAAAAACGGAATGCAACCAATTTATTTTTGTAGAAAGAATTTTTCTTCAGTCAAAGTATTCTGTACATATTACCATTAGTGAATAACAATTTTTATAATATCGTCGAATAAAATCTGTCATTATTTTCTTCGAATTCAGTGTCTTCACTGATAAATTGATAAATTGCACTTCTATTCAACGTTTACACCAAAACCTTTAAAATTAGAGAGATATAAAGAGCTTTCACCAAAGAAAAGTGATTTTTGATATTAGTAATTATAAGTATGGCCATGTTGCTCATATCAGGACATGCCTCGGAACAGTAAACCTCGTTGTCGAGAATGAATCATCTCCTCCGCGGAATTCCAATATTGTTATTCCTAATATTAATAAAGAAACATTTCATATAAGGTTACCTCTTTAAAAATGACTTTGATAACATATTCGGCTGACGAATTTCTGTGTATATTAACCATTTCCAAGGATATAGTTCACTAAAGTGCAGTATATTTAGGGTAGTAGGCAATGCCTTTGAAGACACTTTTGAACACAGTATGCATGAAATATCCAACATAAAATATATCACTATAAACAGTGAGTAACATATATACATGTTCAAATTTTAACGTATGCGTGTGAGCAGTCAGAATAGTCTCTTGTGTACATAATATATCCATCATAAAATGCCTTACTGTAAAATGGTGGGAAGCATATACAAATGTAAAGTTTTATCGATAGGTATTTCCGGGGCGTAAATTATTCCTGCTTTCTTGTACATATGAACGGTAACTGTTTAGTAGATGTTCATCCAGTTTCCGTTTTAACGCATCTGTGGAGTTCCTTATTACGACCTCTTCGGGCAGTCCGTTCCAGGCACCGATGACTTGTTATGAGAACGACTGCTTGCGGACCCCTAGATTAGATGGGGTTCCCCGCAGTTTGAAAGAATTCCCACGGAGGTTGGGTGAAGTGATGAAGGCGAAGAAGTCATCAAACTTCAGGGCACACTCCCGATTCCTCACGAGGTGGTACGTCTGTATGAGGTCACCCCGGAATTGTCTATACTCAAGGGGGAAAACGTTAAGTACTTCTAGTCTACATTCGTAAGATGAAGACTTAAGGCCCTTCACAATTTTCGTTGCTTTTCATTGAATTCTTTCCAGCATCCGGTTATCTTTGTGCATCCAGTGTCGCCACGCCTGAATGCCATACTCCAGATGTAAGCGAATAAATGTTCCATAGATTTTCCCGAATATTTTTTTGTCTATGCTGAAAAAAGTTTGCTTAATGACAAACAGAACACTGTTTGCCCTCTTGGCAGCCCTAACACACTGTAAAGACGGCTTCAGGGATGGCACAAAAGCCATACCCAGATCTTTTTGTTCATTGACGTTCGACAGGCACCTTTTTATCGAGTACTTTGTTGTGTGAGTCATCCTTCGCGCTCACTTTGTTCGTATTGAGTCGCAATGTGACACACCTCTCAAAGTTAAACCGCATTAACCATTGTTTGGACCATTCACCTAGGCGTTCAAGTCCTTCTTGTAGAGTTTGTTCATCATAAGCGTTTCTGATGCGTTTCCAGTCCATGCCTACAGTCGTTGACGTAGATTAGGAACAATAGTGGCCCAAGAACGGAGCCCTGAGGCACTCCACTCGCAACTGCGACTGAAGAGGATTTTGCGTTTCCGACGCACACGGACTGCGATCGGCCTATGAGAAAATCTCCTACCCAATTTATTAAATTCCCATTTATCCCGGATTCGCCAGCCTTGTAGAGTAGCCGTTGTTGAGGGACACTATCGAAGGTTTTTTTAAAGTCGATGTAAACAACAGCTACGGGGCTATTTTCGTTTAATGACTTGGACCACTGCTCCATAGAATAAATCATATTGGTCAGACAGGAGTGGTTTCCTCGAAACCCGTGTTGGGCATCATCAAGTAAGTCTTTTTCTTCGAGGAACTTCATAGTGGCCTTTTTGATTATCCTTTCCCGAACTTTACAACAGATGCTAATTAGGCTCACTGGTCGATAGTTGTTTGGGCTGGTTCTGGATCCACCCTTGTGAATAGGGTGTATGTTCGCAACTTTCCAATCGGATGGGAGGAGGCCTCGATCAAAGGACAACTGAAAACTGTGCGTAAGCGGTCTGGAAAGTTTCGAAGCCAGCTCTTGCAGTACCGTTGCTGGTATTTTGTCTGGACCCAGAGACTTAGCTTGATTAAGCGCAAGAAGTTCATTCCTTACATCTCCTTCTGTGAAACGGACGCCCTCGATGATTCTGTCATTACTCTCTGCATGGATTAAAATGCAGTTACTCAGTGAAAACAGCTGCAAAAAACTTGCTAAGGTGTTCTGCCTTTTCGAGATTGTCTATAATTTCCTCATTATTTTCACCTTTTAGTACTGCAACTGTGTCTTTGTTTTTAAGCCTGCTGTTGATGTAACTGTAGAGCACCTTTGGCTCTGTTGCGGACCGCTCTATAATTTTCGCTTCGTAGTCTTTCCACGCTTTTCGAATGTTTGATCTAACCTCGCTCCGCATTTGGCGGAATTCTTCGTAGTGTGAAGGCTGGCGTGTTGATGCGTACCTTCTCCAGAGTTTCTTCTTGCGGTTTATTTGGCTCCTCAGATCATGCGTTAACCAGGGGGCCTGCTTGCATTTTGTCCTTTTTTTAGCGGACAGTTTCGATCCATAACTCCACTTATAAGATCCCTGACAGTGTTTCAGTCGGCATCCGGACTACCGGTTAGAAGGTCATACCAATTTATTGCTGCTAGTAAATTTCTTATTGCGGGGTAATTTCCGCGCCAGTAGCCTAACCAAACCTCCGTATTTCTCGGTTGATTGGGGTTTAAAGCATATTCTTACAAGATCATGACACGATCACTCTTCCAAGAGGCGTGATTGACCTAATTTCGCTTGTATTAATCGGGTCTTTCGATAATACGAGGTCCAAACAGTTCGCTGTTTGTGCTTCTTTTATTTTCGTTAGGAATCCAACATTCTGCACGAGAGAGAGGCCCCCGTCGGCTTTAAGAATCTGGAGCTAAAAGACTCATGAAAACCCTTAGCTGATAGCTCATCCCAGTTAATCAGTGGAGCGTTAAAATCTCCAGTGATCAGTGCATTTTCATTTTGAGCCAGTTCACGCATTAGTCCAAACAAGGTCTCGCCACCCTCTGGAGATTGATTTAACGGTCTATAGACAGTCATGACATGTAAAGAGGGTGCACCACGCGTTTTCAGTCGAAGCCATAGCGCTTCACAATCGTGAAAGGAACCAATTTTTTGTTCTGGCGCAATGATGCCCTTCTTGACAAACACTGTTATTTCTCCTCCCCTCCTATATATCCGGTCCCGACGAAAATATTGGTACTCTCCGGGTACAATTTCGGCATCCATCACGTCGGCCTGTAGCCAGGTCTCTGTAATGGATATGATATCCGGCTGTAGGTCAGCTATACAAACTTTGAGCTCGTCAATCTTCTGAAGCAAACTCTGTGCGTTCGTATAAAGAAAGTGCAGCTTCGTCGGCATAGACTTCTGAGCGATTTGTGGGTCGACGAAGCCGGAAGGTCTCTGCGAATTAGCTACTCTATTGCCTGAGTTTTGGTCTGCTTTTTGTCTGTAAAACTCAGCGTTATTGGCTCTCTCCAGAGGAATGACCTCTGGGCGGTGATGATTTCCCCATTCATTATTCGCAGGTTCCTCTCGTCCGCATTGGATCTCCTGTGGAGTTCGGTTTTCAGTGCCCTTCACTTCTCCCTCTCGGCTGGCGAGTACTTTCGCTGAAAAAAAAACATTGGGTACTTGTTCCGTAGTTGCAATTTCCTGTTCAACAGTTGCTTCGCTTGTTCTTCATGCTTGAGTATAAATTTTATTGGTCTGGGTTGACACGAGTCCGTATATGGACACTTCTTTAGGTCCATCCTAAATGCTTTCAGGACGGGCACCACCAATTTCTTCAGTTTCATGTAGGAGAATTTTAATGTATCCGCGAAATAAATTCATATCATGGTCAATTCTATTCTTTGGGGTCTCCAAAGTAGTTTCAGGCATGCCTTGTTTGACGATGCAATGGCTGCGATTAAATAATGGGCCATGAGATTTATTAGTGGACCCTACCGACGTGTGGGTATCCTCGACTTGGGCTGTGAGATACCTAATCTATGGCATTTGATAATTGGGAGGACCCCACAGCTCCACTTTTGTGCCAAGGCCACGTTTTTGTGTGGAAGTTGGTGGCGTCTTGGGCTTTTTGGGAGACGCAACTAGACTAGTTCTTACTGGTATCTTAGACACCGCCTGCTTGGTTTTTGGGACTGTGTTAAGCACGACACCCTGCACGACACCGCAATGAAATGAGGGACTGACAATTTCTTTAATTAACCTGAAGATAAACGATTCAATTTGACTGGAGATGGAAGAACTTACTTTTCTCTTTATAGTGGATTGTTTTCCACATAAGCGGATTTATTCCATAATCAGTTGTAAGCTTGCGAAAGCAAAAAAGCCTGGCTATAAAAATGGCCATTTCTTGAAATAGTTACTAATCATCTGCCTGTTCCGTTACTTAATAACATATAAGCGTAATGTGTAGTTTACAAACAGTATATTTCTACCTGACTTTTATTTAAAAAGTTCTCCTTTGCATCACTTCGAGGTAACATATACGGCGAAATTCGCTTATGCGCAAGGACAGCTGTGTGGTTAAACAAGACATCCGACGGAAATTTTTTGTCACTGCATTTTGTGCAAAAAAGTTCCAGGGGATAACTAAACATACTTCTTAAAACTTCAATTCTTGTTTGTTTCTGAAGATAAATGCGATTCCTCAAACTTGGCTTCACTTCCATTTGATCAACTTCGCACAACCTTCTCTAGTTCTGAAATGGATTATTATTCCACTTTTTTACTTATTCTGGAATCATTTCACTGTACAATGCATATTAGTAGACAGTTTGGTTCTGTCGTACCTTATGGCATTGGAAATTTGTTCGATAAGTACTTACTCATGATTGAGCCAAAATTAGTGCCAAAATTAGTGCACTTCTTATTATTAAATCCACTCAGTCGAACACAATAACCTGTCCAAATAAATGGTAAACTACTAATTTACGTTTCGTCATGAAATTTGTTTGCAGGACTTGCCATACTGTACCTAATGCAAAAAGGTGCGTGCGGCAGAAGTTCTGAATAAACTGAAAAGCATATTAATTTGAGATGTAGGCTTAAGCCGGTAGATGAGAAATTAGCCGGCCATGAGTAGAACTTAGTCGTTCGTATACTATGACCCTGAAACACAACATTTCGCAAAGTGCATTTAGAGATTTGGGTGATGTGGTTAGTTAACTGAACTGAACTGCCCTGCCGTAACGCGTATACTAGAGTAAGATATCTAAACGAGGAAGGCACTTTAAAAATAGCAGTTACTTTAGCAACACAGGAAGTTGATAACATTATGCTCGCGTTTCTAACTGGGCAAGTAACACAACTCACAATGATTTATGCATTTGAAAAGCCAGTTTTTGCAAACAAGTTTTTGTCAAATTTTCATCAGACCAGTAACTTAGGCAATCAATTAAAGTTTAAACGTCTAGAAAAATCAATAATTGTCTGACGTGGGCGCTGATTGGCCACTGCGGACTTTTTCAGTCTGCGCCAGTAGGCGAGATCGGCGTGTTGGGTTAGGTTGTGGGCCTTAATCAGGGGCCATGTGCATAGAGTGATCAACGTCCTTTGCTTGGAGCAAGCGACTGTCAGTAGTGGGTGGGGGCGATTTGCTTTCGTCACCTGGTGTCAGCGTTGGCCACGGAACGTAAAGGGCTTTTGTTAGCATTTTCTGACAACACAGCATTGTATCCGTTAGCCGTTTAGCCACTGCTTTAGTTGTTACAAGCAGCCATTGGCTTGAGCACTTAGAGAAGTTGGTTGGTGTCCGGTAGACAACCTGAAAGGCTTCATTAGTATCGACTCGGTTATTCGTACCGACATATTTTTGAGCACGTAACCAAACATCACATGATGACTTTATAATTTTCAAAATAAAACGATTCGGTAAGGCTTATTCTGAATGCCGATAATCATGAATTAAAATCGAAAACGTATTCCGCCGAAACCTTTATTGCCAATAGAGGAGAATATCCAAGTTCCAGGAAGCAGTTCGGAAGAAGAAAAGTGATCACTGGACCAAGAGGTTTATTGTCCTGACGTTTCGGATTCCCTCGGGAATCCTAAATCGTAGGTTATAGAAGAACAGTTTGAGACATGCGCATGTGTCTGTTTCACTTCTTCTTCCGAAACGTATATTTGTAAGCTGTTGTTCCATATAGCGTAGGAAATACCTTCGATATTAGCTTACTCGTGATTTAACTAAATCTAATGCTCATTTAGCAACAAAACTTTAAATGAGAGGGCCGTTTTACAAATTAAAGCCTCTCTTATTATTTACTCTACTCAATTGATCAAAATAAGCTGTCTACATATTGGCTTAACATACAAGTGCAATTTTGCCATTTCAGTTGCATGCAGAACTCGCCATACCTTAAGTGTCCCAGGACAGTACAGTATATGCTAAAGTTCAATTAAAACACGTCTACAGCTTCATCAAGCAAAGAACACTGCCTAACAACAGAATTAAGTTATACTTTTAAATTGGTCATAAACCTATGCCTGTCCCTAGTGTACTGATGGCGTTTTTGTTGAGCATTTGTTTTCGCTACAACTGTACTTTGCTTAAAACTCGAGTTCACGAAAGCCGGCAAGCAGATATTATCAGCAGAGATGGTAAAATTGTACAGTTTGACAGCGTTCCTAAGTGTACTTTGACTACAACTTCTTGTTTACCCGACACCTGCATGGCAAGGTCGGTGTGTTGAGTTCATTGTCCTGAAAAGAAGGGAAAAGGAGGAAATTGGGTTAGTTGTGGACATTGGTCAGGGGTCTGGTAAACACTGCGCGAACGACTGCCACTAGGGGGGAAGGAGGGGCGATGTGTGCTCGGCCACAAAAAGAAAATTGATTGTGTTAGAGTCTTCTGACCACATAGCACTGTATTCGCCAGTCCTGTAGCCATTGCTTATGTTTATGCAAGAAAGCTTTGTGCAAGGGCCCTGTAAAAGTTATCTGGTGTCCCGTAGACAACCCGAAGGGTTTCGATATTGAGCAGAAGAGTATTCGATTGCTGGGACATCACGTATATTCGCCTGACGTTTCGATCTCCATCGTGGATTCTTTATCGAAAACATGGGCAATAGCAGAAATAGCTTAATTAATATCGACTCGATGGTAAGTAGCTGCAAAGATATACAAGAAAAGGACCCGATATCGATCTAGTTTCACCTTTGCTTAACCAGGCCCCTATGTGCTTACGTATCCTCTTGTCCAGGCACCTAGTTGTTTGCCAAATCAATCCTGCTCCGCAGGAGCAAGTGAAATAGTAAATGCGTATGGATGTGGCCATCAACGGAAGTCAGTCATTTCCTCCCAATCGTAGGAGGAGAGAGTTTCTGATTGCAGTCATCAAGCGTTGTCTTACCAGGCCGCTTGTTGCATCGCCTAAGCAAGGCAGCAGTATGAACACGCCTTTTTTTCTGCAGTTAAGGTAGCAGGTCGTTTGTGATGTGTAGCTGCTGGAGTTCTGCTTCGACAGTTTCAGAAGAGCAGATCCGTCGTCAAACTGATATTTTGGGGAATAAATTTATTTTTATATTTAGGAAACCAGAACAGGGAAGTTCAGGCAGTCAAGTTAGGCTAACGAACGTTTTCGATTAACAGGGAATGTTAATGTACTGACCCGCGTAGGTTTTCTTTCAAAATATCCTACGCAGTATAGGTCCATCATTTCATATTCACATAAGGACGTCAGACAGACTGCAATGTTTTGCAATGTGGGAATCCCAATTGTAGGCTGCAGGTAATCGCTGTGTCACTTTACTGAATTGTTTCCCCGAAAACTTACAGGAAGCTGCTCCTCAGTCAGACCCTCGGTCTCGTCGGATTCCTGCTCGTGACAATTTCTGGTTACAAATTGTAACTTGCAGATCAACCACACTGCTTTCCTGTATTTTGCTTTCTTTTTAAATGAGAGGGAGAAAATTATAGCGGGGTGCTTTGAATGCTAAAATATACAATAACCGCTAACTTATAAATGTAACGTACGGCTGAATTTCCACAATCTTCCAATTTTTCATGCGCCCGAGGTTGGTCTAGTACGGCTTGGTGATGATATTGAACTGTAGCAGGGTCCTCGAAAGGCCGACATGTACAATAACCGCTTAATTCAGCGTATTACGCAAACTGACTTTTCAACTTAACCATGGGAATAACCGCTTACTTACACATTTTAGGTAGAGTGAATTTCCACATGCTAAACTTTCACTCGCTCGCCGTTAATCCAGTTAGGGTTGGTTGCTGTGACAACATAGAAGCTGTGTGGTGTTCGTTGCCTTTCTGTAGACCATCCTTTCTATGTTGCCGTCGGGAGTTCGCATGACGGGTAGCTGCTGATCCTTTTCTTCTTCCCTCGTTAATTGTATTTCTGGATGGAGTTGAGAAGATCATGGAAACTCTGCAGCGTGTTCCTTTTGACGATAACGAACGTGTCGTTAACGTAACGGCGCCAAAAGATCGGGGGCTGTTGGGTGCAGGAAATCATTTCCAGCTCTTGCAGGACCAATTGTGCTATTAAACCGGAGATTGGCGAGCCCATCGGAGTTCACTTGATTTGTTCATGGGTCGTTCCAGCAAAGCAGAAGTAGGTCTTTCGGCAAAATTCAAACAGCCTCATGAGGTGTTCGATTTTGCATGTCGACGGATTTTGAGGGTCAACAAAAAGGCAACAAAAACCACACAGCTTCTTAGTTCTCATAGAAACCATCCGATGGCTTACAAACGAAACTGTGTGAGAACGCTGTTCAAAAGAATCAAGATTCACTGCAGTCATCCGGAAAACAAGATCATTAGAGCGTAATCGTCTAAGACACGTAGGTTTACATGGTTAAAAGGGAAACATAAAAGAGTACGATACACGCAAGACCATATAGCACGTAGTATTTAGTGAAATGCTTAAAATCAGTCTCAAACACATTTACAAGAAGCGATGGTATAAAAATACGAACAGATGTGATATTTTCAAATATGTTTAATAATCGGGGCTTGCAGTAAACAGCGCTAACTGCTACCTAGCCAGCAAAGCATGATTCTAAATATATGACCCACACGGCCATCGTAAAACTAACTGACACCCAAACATTTCAACATTTTGGTAGAAAGCTTTCAAGAAAGTTTTTACAATCAAATCCAAAGTAATCTTACTATAGGAGAAAAAGATTTTTTCAATGCGAATCGTGAAATCTTCATCGGGCTTTCAAGGAACACTCGAAATCAATTGTAATCCAATATGATAAATACGTATAAGTAAAGTTTACGAAGAGAAGTTCAGTTGATAAGCACAACTTGTTCTGTTTATGATTTCACTCGACCAGTATATTTACTTTTAAGCATTTGTTCCGCGGAGCACATGTCCGGCCGCGAGGCGGGCCAGGTCCGAAATAATGTCTGTGGGTAACCGAGGCCTTGAGGTCTGTCCAGACAGATTGAGCTCACGCCACTGTTGGCCGAGGCCAGAACGGGGGGACACTGTGTGTGTATTGGCTAGCCGTGAAGTTTGAGCATTCGATTGCGCATAGGCCCGAGGCACGCGGGAAACTGCTTTCGCGCGGGGCCGTATGCTCTGAGTGACCTCGTCTGCGGCGTCAAGACTTTGGAGGTGGTCGGAGAGACAGGACCACTACAAGTTCGAGACCGAGGAGCTGCATATTGCTTTCGAAATTCTTTTGAACACGCTACGAATTTCACTGTTTCGCTTTGTTTGTCCATAAATGCCGCTTTTGCGTAACCTACTTACCGATAAACTTAGCATGAGATACGTTCCTGGAGCATGGTGAATACATACTAATCAGTTGGCCTGTACAAGTGCATGCCAAATACAATTTTGAAGCTATGACATTTTTTAACTCGAAGCGGACCTACTCGGTTAATACCTCCTTTGGTAAGGAACTATCGTGGGGTCCCCATATTGCGCGCGAAACGCCCTCGTCTCCAATACGGGTGCGTGGTTTTAGGGGTTGGTATGGGTGAGGCATATTTGGGGACAAAAAAGAACGCAATAGTCATGTAAATACAGAAAATTGAAAATGTAAATTGGGGGTGTTTGCTGACCTTAGGCGAGATCACCGAGGTATATTTTTACTAGCATCACCAACCCCAACTGGAT